>JAEAOA010001233.1:2390000-2842500 GCA_016746295.1 Potamilus streckersoni
CGTCGTTGCTTACAAAGAAATTGTTGCCTGACATATTACCTTGGTTACAAATTATGGTACAATATTAACACTGTTCTCACAGTCATACCAAACTAAATAGACAGAACAAGTTTCAAAGACCCATATGTTCTATATTTCTTTTTCACAGATTCGAAAACATATTAATGCAAATATAGGCTTAAATTTTAAAAGACGCAGAATCTATATATCATCTTTCTGTTTCTAAGTATATCAGCTTTAATCATCCTGGGCCTAACATTTTAGGAACAAATCAATATGTATAGCTTCTTCTCTAATGGAAAGAGAAATATATGAACTAAATGTAAATCTTTATACTTATATATAACTTTTTCAAACATACACTCTGCATTACTTTGTCTTCAACCATATGGTTTTCGATGACACCAAAACCAATTTATCGGCTTTAGCAGCAGGGAGGGTGAATCCTACAAAATTTTGCTCGTATCTTTAACGAGAAATAAAGGTTCCTACAACTGGCTGAAAAAATAAGTCAATAACGCTAAACCAAAGTCTCTAACTATTATATTTCCGTACGGTTAAAAACCGCATGAGTTTAGCTCAGTTTTGTTACCCTATTATTGCCTATGTTTTTCACGATTTTTATGCGGTTTTATTTACTACAAAACGACCCAATTGTTGTCGTTCACCCTCCCTGCTCCTCCTGATTTTATCAGGGATTAACCAAATATTTTATCCAGACCTATACGATATCTGGATCTTGGGTCATGTAGATTTATTGTTATAAATCCGAACGGAACAGATTGTGCTTTAGAAAAGAAATTTTTAAATTTATTCATATCCATGTCCCCTGAACACCAAGTATAATAAATATTCTATGTGTAAATTTTTGTATGTGCTCAGTAAGAAAGTGAGATGGGTCTGCTCTCCTGTATAAGCAAAACAATTCTTTAAAATATGCATATTGTATTTTATGTTATTTCTCGTCATCATCGGTATTAACTGAATAATAAATGTGTCACTATCATATTATGTATATGTTGGGACAGATATTATATTATTTTGTCATAGAGAATAAATGCATATTTCAAGTTTGAAATTGACCACTCCTATCTTAGAATTTTAAGAAATGAAGAGCCATCAACAGTATTAAATGACAGTGACTGATTTTGTTGATTGCTTGGTTTGTTTGCTTGTATCAGAAAGAGATTGTTGCGAAGTTTTGTTGCTTATTCAAAATTGAATCATCTGTCTAGCAAGAGCTCCTCAAGAAAAGTAGCTTCATTTAATTAGACACCGTCATTGTCTACCTGCACCTCATGTTGATTGTATCGATGCTCAATATCTAAATACTTTCCATGAATCAATGGGGTTGAAAAATGTAAATATGACATATAATTTACATATGTCCGTATGTATAGAATTCTGAAATGATTCTCTCTCTCTCTCTCTCTCTCTCTCTCTCTCTCTCTCTCTCTCTCTCTCTCTCTCTCTCTCTCTCTCTCTCTCTCTCTCTCTCTCTCTCTCTGCAAATTTGCAGTGTTTCACGGCTTGTGTCCCTTCTGCTGGACAACTGCTTCTTGCATTTTTATAATGAGAATTAATCACGTGCACACCTTTATATATTGCGAGATCATGAAATCCTTGTCTTAGTTCTTTAATTTTTATATAACAAAATTATTCCATAAATCAAAAACGACAGTTGTGTCCATTGTTAGGTTATTTCCTACAATGACCCTCTAAATAATGTTTTGCTTTTTTTACTAGAAAACAAAAAACAATTATCATTGGTTCTCAATAAACGCAATGTCCTAGTTGAAAATGATGCGGTTAGTAGTTTGAATTTGCCCTGTAGATCGTCAGAACGTCTTAACAAAACCTCATCAATGTATCATTCTAAACAGAGGGGGTGTAATCTTTGTACAATGCATATTTTTTAGTTACGCTTTACCTGGATTCCTTCCCCGACATAATACTTCTACCGGCATGTGCAATATTCTGGTACTGGTCGATGAACAAGGAAAGGTGAGTCATATTTTTGGAAAACGATTCTAATATTTCTACCATGACAAAACTCCAAAGAATGGATCATTTCCTGGAAAGGCACGGGCTATCTCGGTCTTTGCCAGGCTGTAAAAAGAGCGTGCTTCCTAACAAGAGCGAAAGAATTTACTGACAGTGTAATGCAATTTGGCATATTTGGTTGAAGGAGAGACCGTTCTTGTTATGCAAAGCATGGTACACTTTAACACCTCTGTTCCTGAGAGAGAGACAGACAGACAGACAGAGAGACAGGCAGAGAGAGACAGACAGACAGAGAGAAAGAGAGAGACAGAGAGAGATGGACTTTTAGGCACATGATACATTAAAAAATTATGTTTGTGTAACACGCTTAAAGATGAAACAACACATCATATTTCTAAAAGCATTAAACTGAATCGATAGCGATCCGCCTGTGAATGAAACCATATGCCGTAAATCTTTCTTGTTTAAAAAAAAAACTCCTTGGTCTTTAAAAAAGTATTCTTTTAATTGAATATGTGGCTTGGGGCATATTACTAATTAAGTTGTATATACGTATTCTTGCCTTCATGATTACAGTAGGTGGCATATAATATTCCTTACAGGTATCAATGACATTTTCTGTTAATAAATTACAAATGAGTTGCGTACATGACTACTTCAGTTATAATATTTAATCGTCATCACGCCTGCATTACAAATAAATAAATAAATAAATATATATATATATATATATATATATATATATATATTTATTTATTTATTTATATATTTATTTATTTATATATTTATTTATTTATTTATTTATTTATTTATTTATTTGTAATGCAGGCGTGATGACGATTAAATATTATAACTGAAGTAGTCATGTACCCAACTCATTTGTAATTTATTAACAGAAAATATGTCATTGATACCTGTAAGGAATATTATATCCCACCTACTGTAATCATGAAGGCAAGAATACGTATATACAACTTAATTAGTAATAATTGTGAGACATTGCCGCTTTTGCTCCAGCTGTTGACGCTTCAGATGGAGTTGACACATGGCGGAAAGCAGATAATGATCAGAACAAACGTCATCTCCTCTGCGCACTTTCACGTTCAGCAGTGACGATCACCACCTCATTTTAATGCAGACATAATCGATCTCGTTTAGTGTACGTCCATCAGAAGACCGCCAAGTTTTCTTGTGGATCTGCTTATGATCAAAGAAGGTGTTCCCGACTGACAAGCCGCTTGCTGCGTAAAAACAGATACGCCTGTCGCCATTGTGATTTGTCGTATCAGCTGATCCGTGCGGGCCGATTGCGTGCTCATGTCCACGGCGTTGGTTACCAATCTTATCGTTAAAGTCTCCGAAAACAAGCATGAGGTCTTGTCGCAATGAATCGTCCAATGTTTCTTGGAGCTGCTCATGAAAAGCATCTTTGGCAGTGTCATCGGCGTCCTCGATGGGGGCATATACTTGCACCACGATGATCTTCGTGAGGCTTGTTTGAAACCTGGCTGCAATGATTCATTCACTGACAGGCTTCCAATTTGTGAGTGCTGCCGCTGATACTTTGGACATTACAATGCCCACTATGGGTTCCTGGGAGATGATTGTTGTCCGTATCGATAACACAAGCATGATGGTCTTTAGGTTTCCGATGAGAAAGTTCATATTCAGCACACACTACAGGATTCCAAGAAGCAGTGTAAGAACTGCTTGCCAAAATGTAATAAAGTTCCCAGGCATCCATTTTGTTTTGTTCCGTTTTCTTCTTCTTTCAAATCAATTCAATCCTGACTTGTCGATTGAAAATCTCTGTCAAATAACTGTTACTTGCTTCATCTCCGTACTCTGGCCCAAGGGAGATTTAATGCGATGGACCTATAGAGAATTCATTGGAAGGGATGAATGATCACGCAAGTCTTTATACTATAGAACCAACACTGCTTCTTCCGAGATGAGACTCCAAGCGTCCTCCAGATATTCTTCCAGTTTTTATTCTTGACTCATCATCTAACATTTATTGTATTTACTTTGATTGGGAAGATCGTTTTGACATCCATAACATTTTTTCTTGGTCGATCCTGTAATGGTTTCTGCCAGATGTTTGGACCAGGCGCAGTATGATGTGGTTGTTTTGATGTGTAAAATATTTGCACTTACGTTCTTTCAATCTACTTTGAATCATACCACTATTCTAGCTTTGGTTCGGGATTCTCCGTGGTGAATGTATCGTTTATTCAATTCTTTTTGGAAAGTTTAGTTCAGAAATTCGGTGCCTTCTGTCCGTTTGCCATCGAAGAGGGTGACGACCAGTTGTTTCAACACCAGTTTGAGTGCTGTCACAAATTCAACGCTTTTGAAGTCAATGGCATGACCCAGGCGAATTTGCAAAAGACGCCGTTGACACAAAACATATTTGTACCCATGATTGTAGATGGCTAAATGAGAGACGTCGCCTAAATCGGCTTGCCATTGATGATCTATGTCTTCAACTCGCATGCGACTTCTGGAAAAGTTTCATGGAGTGGGTTTAAGGTGAACGTGGATAGTTTATGTAACCATCGTTGTATTAGAGGTAAACGGATAGTTTTGAGTCGGGCTTCGGCTGTACGATATAATTTCTGAACTTCTCCGTAACCTGCAGGATGAGATGGATCGTTCTATATGATGGCTAACACATTCCCCATGACGATCTTTTATAATGTCACCCACTCTTCATGGATACTACTCTTTTCTTCGTGTGGTATTTTCTTGGATTATAATTCCTTTCGTGTCTGACGAGCAATAGGCATCGACTGCGTCTCCACTGATTGTCTTTTATCAACTTCATGACAGTCATTACGTGTTCTGGAGGGGTTTCGTTACAGACTAAATCGAGTAAGTTCTTCCTTGAATAAATTCAGCAAACCTTATAGCATGTTCAATTTCTGTTGGACTATGATTTGTGGTGGATGCATATACTTTGTTAGCAGCTGCCTCAGTGGCTAATGAGGTAGAAGGTGTCACAACTGGAGAAGTTCCTCTAGACACAGATTTCCATTTTTCATCAACTGTTGAAGAACGGGTATCAAATTGGGTTTGGCTGGCATCACTATCAACTAAGAGGTGGAAGAATCTACTGGAAACGCGGTTGTTGTTTGGTGAATGTATGTTTGCGCCCTGGCCGAAGTACTTTTTTGTGGATAGAAGCTGTTTTCTGAGACCTTTTCTGGTGACTTTTCTTTTCCTTTGGGGATCGGGAATTTTTTCTGGAGGCCGTGACGTGATCTTGATAAAACTGCTCTTATTCTTCTGGGTACGTTTGTGTCGAAAAGTGGTTATTTGCTGGGGATGACTTTGGAGTTACTCGAATACCATTTTAAATGGGAGCGAATTTATTTATATCATACCTAGAAAACCGCTTCCACAATGTTTCAAAATGACTTGAATTTTGGTTAGAGGGTTAATGCCAATTTCGACAAAGCTTCTTAATTTCTGTCAAATAATCGTCGTCTGATTTGGTGTGGAATGTGAACAATGCCTTGCAGTTTTTGACCTTGTGTCACCTTAAATCATCGTATGTGAGACTGATCCCAAACAAGGACTGGACCAATTTGTCTGGAAGATGAGACTGAATGGTAGTCATTTTGACGATGAACGAGAGAACAAAACTATCCAAGGATTATAAAGATCGTTTTAAGTCGACAGACCCTCAGTCTTGCCACCAGTGGTGAAACAGATAAGTACGAATTCGCAAAAAAAATCTTGGTCGTGGGATTTAAATTTACGAGTAAATAGGTGTGAGGGGTTTGATCAGCATCTTTGTACGCACGTGTCGGCCGAGTAGTTCCTAACTTTTTGGCTAACAGTTGCACATGCGATTTATCTCTAGGGCTTTAAAAAAAATACAAAAAAAAACACGTGAAGAACATTGAGACTTATGTTATCAGCTTTCCTTTGTTGAAACCAATATTGGTTGATGTAAATGTCACTGGCATTACGATGATGCCCTCTACGCGTAAACTAAGAGTATAATTTCTTCTTCTCCTCCTCCTAACATGTAGCCGATGACCAGTTGAGTTTGACTGGGATCAGACACGATCCCGTCGACTTCGGTGGGATTGCCTTCCACAAACACGATGCAATCGCCTTGAATTTCTCGCAGGAGACTATTCTCCAATTTCCACTCTTTGTAACACCTACCATACGTTGAGGTGGACGGTCGATCAAATGATGCTTATATTCCATCTAACGTTTGACAAATTCGGTTTTACCTGAACCGCTCGGTCCCCCAATTAACATGTTAAAAGAATGATGAAGATACAACACCTCCAAACTCGCACGATCTCAGTTTTCGTCGATGACTTCGAAAGTGGAAGAGGTAGCAGAGCAGAGATAGCAACAGTGCAAGAAAGTAACTTTTGAAAAGACAGACAAGACGAGAGCTTTTGCACTTTTTTCAGGAAACGTTTATATCAAAATCATTTTAAAAACTGAACACAAAAGACCAAAATGAATAAAACATAAATGGTATAGCACATCGATAAAATATTCATCAAAATGATTGAGATTGAATATAAACAAGTTACTGTGCAACATTTTTGGTAACAAATTTGTTGTATCCTACGTATAGTTTGTATTGTTCTTAGAGTCTCTACACTTGGCACAGTCACACAGGGGTCTTCTCTTAATGACCTTTCATGGATACCCATGTCAATGACGATCCTGTCCTGAATTGAGCAGTTTTCCTCGATGTCGGGTTCTTCTTCTTCTGACACTGTGGCTAACAGAGGTTTAAAAGTTACTTTTTCACTGGACACTTTAAGTTCTATTTTTCCTTTGAATGCATAACACAAATCTTGGGCAATGTAAGCCAAGTATTTCGTCCAAGCCTCGAAACGAAGACTTTTCCAGTCACGTACATCTATCCAGTGAAAGTTACAAACTATAAACTCATCTTCATAAGGATCCAGAGTGGCTCTCACAAAGAAACATTTCTTAGGAGTCGAAAACTTTGTAGATGAAATTGCGTTTAAAGGAAACATCATCGTGTTTTGGGTGGTACCTCACAGTAGATTTTACAAAGTCCACAAAGAATCGCCTGGTAAACAAAATCACAGGAAGCAAGTTATTAAGATATACACTACACGACTACACAAATTCATTGGATACAGTGTTCGTAAAAAGAGATGGTAAGCAGCCTCAGTCTGAATACTGGCATTGATTTCTTTACACGGCAATCGTTGCATCACTAATGATAACGGTCGTGGTATGGTAGCCAGTTTTCATACCTCCTTTTATCGGAGGTAATAAATGTACTTTGTACACAGAATTGATCGTACTCCGTATCCAAATAGTTTTATCACTAGTTCACAGACCGTACGTTGCACAAAAACGATCTTCTCTAGAACCATAATTTGTTCGTGCAAAAGAGTTTGGTAATCCACTAACTCTTCTGGAATTCGGTGTAGTATGGCATGTAAGAAGTAGAAGTAGAAACCAGTATTCTGGTCCTCGGTCAGTTGAATATGGCTAGCATGTAAAAAGTAGAATGAGTAGCAACTAAAGTCTTCTGGTCATCGGTCAGTTAAACAATGTCTGACCACTGTAATGCTTTCAAATGAATCAATTCTCTTGTAGCATTTAGGTACTAGTGATGTAAACATTGGCGATGTAACGAATACAATTCTTCATTGTGTTGGACCAGTATTTTGACCAACTCTCGGTAGATGCGTTCTCTCAACCCTGCCGGCAAACCACGAATGTTCTCTTGTAAAGTATTCATCACGAGATTATTGAGGTCATCCCACAAAAGGTAGGTGGTGACAGTACAGAGTCCATCGAGTATGTTACACGTAAGCGGAATATTTATGTTCCCACTGGTGTACTGACACACTGCAACTACAGCACTTGACTTTATCACCTTCGCCCAAGCAGACAAATCGGCTCTAATTTTTCCTCAGTTATATAGGTTACTTTTCTTTGAAGACTTGGAAACTACTTTTAGAGTAGCAGTATTCAGACAGAGCACAGGAAATGAATATTCTTCTTTTACAGGTTCATTTCGATGAGGGTAAGGTGAAACCTTTAGTAGTTTGCTCGGTCATGGATGAAGTACACAGAGTGGCAGTCACGTGGTTTCAAGTGGAGGATGAAATCGCCATGAAAATCAGTAAAATGATAAGGTGTACGATAACGAGTGGCATCGCTTTTGCTCTGGTCAGGTTTGACACACATACGTTCGTCCCACAACGATGGCTCTGACTAAACACTTCTTGTTTTGGGCGTTGCTAATTCGCACGTGACTTTTTTATGCTACAATGGTCGTCCACCAATAACACCTTTTTGTGTCCCTTTGAGAAGAAAAAAGTGGACCAAGTACAGTGTCACGTTTCCATTGGTGATGTGAAACTTCTCATTGGACTGCTGTATGTGTTGAATCTTCTTGATGACTTTGGAAGGGGTCAATTCTGATGATCTGTTAAACTCGATCCAAACGGGGGATTGCATACTGTCGTGATATATGGAAAGTGTCAAGCAATCGTCTTATTTGGCTTGGCATTGCCATTTCAGTGTGTTTAACAACGAATTCCACAGTTGGTGATGCAGAGGAAATGAATATTCTTCTTTCACAGGTTCATTTCGATGAAAGGTGAAACCTTCAGCAGTTTGCTCGGTCATGGATGACATACACAGAGTGGCAGTCACGTGGTTTCTGCTTTCTCCAACGGTACATCATACTTGAAATCTTTAAACTTCACCGTATACGTGTAGGCAGTCGTTCTAAGTTTTCTAGAGGAGCGTTTGTCCGTCGCAAGAATGTGGTAGTACTTTTCAGTGGTTAATGGTGATGGACATTTGTTTGGTGTAGACTCTCTGGGTCTGGATTCTGGCTCACTCATGTCATCTTCGAAATCGGTGGCATGAATTGCAGGCAAGAGTTCAGCTACTGTGCGAGGAAAAATTAACTTTCAAAGTGTGGTGAAATTTTATTGTGACTTTACAAAGAATAGACTAAAAAGAAAAACGGAAGTGTCTCTTGGTTTTGGTTTTTATCATAAGGACCTACACTCATGAACTCAAACAGTCCATCATGAGGAAAAAAGGGATTTTGTGTTTTAATTGATTTTGGCACATGAATACCATCTCTGCATGGCCCTGAAAAGAACCGTTGGGTGGGGTTTTATCTCTTTGGGGTTTTTTTAAAAACTGGAGGTAATGAACTGTAACTGCATTACCCTTTGTCATGGCCAATAGCTACTTCTGGATCTGATAGTGTTGATGATTTGGTAGAGATCACAAGGGTTAGTATTTCAGGTGTAGTAGGTGTGTGAACATTGTGGGTATGTTTGGCTTGGGAAGGTCTTTTCCTCTTCGGACGTATTAAAGAAGTCTGGTATATTTGTTTCAGACTCCTAAACTCTCTCAAAACGTCTAAGTGTACCATCACCGTTTGACTTTCTCTCTCCTCCTTCTCTCCTAGACCATGTTTCTTCACTGCTTCTTCATCTTCTTCTTTTTGTTTTCATCTTGCCTTTCCTTTTTCTTGCTGTTGAATGAGAAAAGCTTGTTCTGCTACTTTCTTCTATTGCAACAATTTCCCCAATTCATCTTCCTGTCTCTGTTTAAACTCCTTGATGTGTGGCAAGGATGGAGGTGGTGAAGGTGATATCAAAACAAATTCTTATGAAGATAGAAAATCCACTAAATCCCAATTAGAATCGGTCTCTTCTGGAAAGAGAACTAAGTTTGCTTTGGTAGCCACTGCTGTGCCATCACTTCTTGGCTCACACGGCTAGTGCTCCCCAATACCTGGTCTTCTTAGTTTCCATCATGTACTGTCATATTGACTCACGGCACACAGGCGCTAGTGCACCTGTATAAGGAATATGACATCACAGGCAGCTCTCTTCTGACTGGAAGAATGACTCTGCACTGTGACTGAATCTTGAAACAAATGTTAGGACTAGTGAAAGAACTCAATTCATTTCGATCCACTCTTTCACTATAGATAACCACCTCATTTCCTTTACCTATTTTCATCACAAGATGTGGATTAATGTAGAATCATCTACCATCCTATTTTCGATGCTGTTCAAACCGGAATATCCCATGTATGTCAAATCATCATGGACTATCACCCAGATGAATAAGACAGCCCTTCAGATATCTATGTGGAGAGGCAAGGCTGTCAGAAGCAAGTCTTAATCTATGGCCCAGAGGTCAGACTCAGTTTGAGGAAGACAAAACTATTGCTTCAAAATGGTATCTACCAGTATACTCTCTTGCCTAAAAACTGTTTCAGTCGATTTTTGGTGTGATAGATTTGTTTATAAATCTATTTTTGGGTATTTGTTTTTTTGTCTATGTCTATGTCTCTATACATATTTTTATTGTCCCTAGAGTAACACTTATTCATTGTGATGCCTGATTGAGATCAGCCACTTGCAACATTGTTGCCATGATCTTGCATGTTTTTTCCCTTCTTTTGCCGTAAGATGACTTTTGCAGAATGGCCGACAAGGTGTCCTGGTACCACAAGTTGCACATGCAAGGGGAAGGAGAGGTACATCTGAAACACTAGTAGAGCTCCTGAGTGTCTTCCCTTGCAAACTATAAACAGCATGCGCAAACACCTGGAAGTCTGGAAGACAACATGCATAAACAAAAGCATGTTGGACTATGCAATTTAAAATCCAAGAAAGTGATAATTTCACAAAATGCATGAAAATGCAAAACCTTAATATCATCTATCAATAGTAATCCAAATAAATCCACAATTTTGAATGGATGGTTTGAATTTCACAAAAAACACTTGCAGTCCCTTTGATGTTGTGTATGGAAGTAGAGCTTAAAAACTAGCGACACCTAAGAGTGGGAGGGGTAATTATATATTGTGGAAAGCTGCTGGGAGTGTTTAAGCATCTCATAAAATGTGTGCGTGCGTGTGTTTGTGTGTGTGTGTGTTGAATGATGCAAGGCACATAATAAGACTGAGTGGGAATCCATAACATGAAATTAATCCTCCAGGCTACTGGCAAATTTCGCTGGACCATATGAGAATGATAGAGGGCATTTCAAATCCCTTTGGTTACATTAACACCTAACAAAATGGGTTATGTAAAGCTACAGGTCCATAAAAAGGATAGCATATTGTAGGGGGTGACTGGATGTGTATTTTGCCACCGGATACAGGATCCTGATAGTTGAGGCAATATTTGCCAGACCCAGTTGTCAATGCTTACATGCAACCATCACTGCTTGCAAGCCTCAGTTATTCTACCGTATTTTAGTGCAAGGCCAGCAAGGGCCCAGGGGGTGTAATGTCTATTTAATAGTTAACTTCTATTAATTTAAATTTAATTTAATATTTGCTTTTAATTACCTATTTATTAAAAATTTGTAAATTGTTTAACTTTTATTATTATAATTTGTCAAAAATGCCTACCTAAGTATTCTAAGTAATTGGATGACATTTCAACTATTTCCTAGAATCCAACAGACTGGCAACTGTATAAAACGCTACAAGACATTGCTCACTCACTATCTGTCGATGAAAAAATATTTGCACCATGCCACCACCTATCAATTAAAAAAATAATGCGCCGATTTGTTAGCTAAATTTGAAATGAGTTATTTTTTGCATTCCTAAGTGGTGGACGGCTGGTAAGTTTCAAGTTTGTATTGTCAGTTTGTATTGTTCACAAATTATGAGTCAGGCCCCAGATTCACTAAGCAGAAAACTGGATCCAGATTATTTTGACTATAGAAAACAGGCAAATCCTGATGTTTCCAGATACTTCATTATTTAGCCAGGGCGAATGTCTGGAGTGGTTTCCGGTCACCCCTAGCATATTGTCAAATATATTGTATCAGACTTGTTATAATCTGGACACATGTCTTGTAAGCAAAACTAAAACCTTGATTACTTGATGCTGCATTGCAAAAGACATCACAGATTCATTTTCATGCAAAATTCAACATATTAAGACAAATGGCTTACTATCTGTATTATGCTCTATCATGGCCAGTGTCATTTTAAAAGGATATTGCTACTGCAGAACCAGTCTACAATTTTCATCAAATGAAAAGGTGTACAGCAAGACATAAGACCATCAAATTTTGTAGATATTTTAATTTAAAGTATGAATTCAGTGAATTTATAAGCAACATGTGAATAACAAAAAATAACTCAATTGTAAGTGGTCAGCAAAATGGTATGTTATACTAAATTCTACCAGAACTAATGCACGATTGTAATAAGCTAAGAAAGCTTACACCTCTGCTATTATGGTTTGTGTAAATTCATTTGCTACTAAATATAAAAGATTTTTTTAGATTATATACAATCAGGCAATGATGTCATTATTCACGTCTAACAATGACTGAGCTCTAGTATGAAAACTGGATGCATGTATTTTATTTATATCAAAACTGAGAATGAAATTGATCTCATGAATCTGTATGTATTTACATTAAGTAAAATAAATCATGACATACAAACATACATACAAACAAATAAACATACATACATTCATACATACTGTACTCATCAAATATACATTTTTAATAAACAGAATGATCTAAACTATACTACTGCCAAAAACTGACTACTCTGCCCATAAAATAAAACAAAAATGACAATAGATATATCCAACAATGTAAATGAAATAAAGGTGTATGACAAAAAAATGAAACATCAATATTGTCCATAAGTACATCCATGTTCCCACCAGATCAAGCAATTGACAGATTTTGAAAAGTACCATTATTTGTCCATTTTTGATGTACGTGTAAGTAACACCATCTTTTCTCACTTTAAGTCCAACTGCATAGTGGAAAGACCCAGATCTGCCATCAAATAATATTCTGGCAGTTTTGGGTCTATGCAGATTCTCAGATGAAAACTGCAGAACAAACAACCATCTTTCCGATCTGCAAAACGTTCTATGATAATAAATCAGGGTTGATGTTGTTTGCAGCAGGAAATATATGAGCAATTATATACAGTATATCCATTTGTATGCCTAGAGATCAGTAAACTCATGAGTTGGAAAATTATGGTCAATTTTTCACAAAGGACTCTGCTGCAATACCATATGACCTATATTAAACTTTAAGCTCACACATTATTATTTTCATTGGTTGGTTGTTTGGGCTTTTATGGCAATTTGATAGCATTTTTGCATATTGGTTCTAGCACAACTGTCTTCGCACAAAAATTTAATTTGTGCTTAAATTTACACATGTGCTTTTCTACAAATTTACTCTGAGAGATGGAAGAATGACTAATTACAATTTTATCTCATTGCTTGTATCTCTACACACATGCCAAATTCAATGCTTTGTTAGATTAATTTTTGTGCTCCAAGTTTTAATCCTGTGATTTTTCTCTTTTTAACCAATCAGAAATAATGTTACATAGTTTTAACCAATTAGAAAAAAAATGTTACTTTGAAAGCCTGTGAATGATTGGATGATAGTGAAAACATGACCTACAACTCACACCTACATTTCAGACCTCCAGGTCAGTGTATACAGTGTACACTTGACTTAGTAACTATCAAGAAAATATTGCTTTTCAAATTACAAACTAAAAAGGTATGAATTAAAGTTTCAATATCACACCTCTGCTAACTGTAATAGTCAATTGTTCCCATAGAGCAGAAGTAACTGAAAAAGCTAAAAATCCCCTAAAACATGTGTCAAAAATTAATAATTTCATCTTAAATAGTGTTGGTAGTGATATGTCTGAAGAACAAAAAAGAATCATCTTGATTCATCCTAAAATCTGGATGAATACTATAAGCATTTTCTGAATAAAAATATAACATCCACCTAAGGCTGTTACATGATAAATATGGACTCAACAGTACTTTATAAGAACTTCGAACTTTTAATATAGTTTCATAGCTATCATCACAAACAGAACAATACTGCACAATATAGTGGATTCTGGTGAGAAAATATGCTTATATATATGTGTCTGCTATATATGCTTATATACATCTTCCTCAATAACTTGTGCCTTGAAAACTCATGAACCCTCTTGTTACATGAATAAAATTTTAGTGCTCATTTTATTGCACATAAGTGCCCAGAAATCTGGTTCACATCATGAAATTTGTGGCTTGTAGTACCAAGTCATATTGCTTGTTAAGTCTTCTAGACCAAATAATTCTCAATACACTGTAAACACGAACATTCAATCACATTTTGATCCTTGAAAATGTCAGTAATGCCTATTGAAAAACAAGTTTGTTCCGGTGAAATTTGAGTTTTCAATTCTATCGTTAAATTCAATTTCAATCTATTCATTTTAAACACAATATTTCTTGTATTCAAATGTCAATCTACTGTCAAAGCTATATCCACAAGCATTTCTGAGAATCTAATTAAATCAAGATCATGTTTTAATATCTGATTTGTGAAAGTGTTTGTTTTATTGTTACAATTAAAAGTATTCATCTTCGTATTATCATGTTAACTGTATATACTGTATCAAATAAAATAAAGGGAGTGAAATAATTAAAATAAAAAAGGAATAAAAAGGCTTGCTAATTCCAATGCATAAGAGCCAGTGAGACAGTGTGTCAGGTCAACTGAACTCAACTGACCAGTTGATATTTGTGCTTCAACAATTTCAGCCTGAGATTTTCTTTGAACCAATCAGAAATGATGTTACTTTATTTTAACCAATTGTTTTCAAAACTGAAATCTTGTTTTATTAACAAATCAACAAAAACATTTAAATATATCCTCATTCACATGCAAAAAGCATTAATGTATAATACACAATATTTTCAGATGTACTCATAATGTGTGTCAAAATGTCACGAGGTAATGTTTCAACAATTTTTTAAAACTGAAATCTTGTTTTGTTAGTGAATCAACAAAAACATTCAAATATATCCTCATTCACATGTAAAAAGCATTAATGTATAACACACAATATTTTCAGGTGTACTCATATTGTGTGTTAAAATGTCACGAGGTAATGTTTCAACAATTTTTTAAAGCCTGGTTATCTAAACAATAAAGGCTATTTCATACAAATCAAAACAGCTTCATTCAAAAAAAGCTCATTTTTCAGTAAATTACATTTCTCCTATAATACTTACCAGATTACATTAGAATAAAACTTTCTTTGCTACATCCAAATCCCGCCTTCCTGGAAAGTTAGAAACCTCATTCCATATCTTATACTGAAAAAGAGAAGTAACTCTTCCAGGTTAACATTCCTTTGCTACCCACAAAGTGACTACCAGTATATCCAGTATAAACCAGTCTTTACTTGAGTGACATCTCATAGGATGCCCACATTGCAGGGTAGGGTGGGAGGGATCATTTGTAACATTAGATAAGTACAGTGTGACCCCACTATAGCACGCTCCGTCATAACACAAATTCGGATATAATGTGGTTGTGGTATGGCTCCTGAATTTAATAAACATGTATTTTTCTCATACACAAAAAAAAAAATTCTTTCTTAAAAAGTACAAAAAAACAAAAAATGTGTATTATCATTTTAGGGAAAAGAAAAAGATCGCATATGAATAAAACAATACGATCTAGGTGTGGCTCCTAAACTTTTCTATGCATTTTTCTCATACACGAAAAAATAGTATTTTCTTCTTAAAAGTATGAAAAATAGCATCTAAAGTGTTCATTCAGGAATAGCACAAGGCTTTGCCAATGTCACAAATTTTGATATTTTTTTCCTTCTTAGCGGCAAAATATACCATCTGGTGATTTTTCTTATTGGTGATGTTGTTGCCTGTTAAAACTTGTATATACAACCATTGGTTTGGAGTGGAGATAATTTGAGGCCCCATGATAGGAAACCACAAAGCTCATAAAATACACTGAAATTTATCTATTGCTAAATAAACAAATTCTTTGTCCATATTAATCCACTTGTTTTGATATCTAGCATGAGTATGGTATGTTTTGAGATATCCACTTTTTTCACATTTACATTTCATGTAGTGGAGATCAACCAGACGAGGCATTATTTCACAATCTATCTTTCATCAGATTTTTTGCCACTGGCTAGTAATTAATAAATGCACATAGACTGACATTTGTATATCGATGTTAAGTAAAATTTCTCTTCGTTTTACTCAGAATTAAATCCTTCAGAACATTCACATTTTTTGCAGTAATCCCTGTCATCAGACCAGAACACATTTGTCTCTATCGTCAATTGACTCCTTTAAATTTCTGATGCATGCGTGGAAGGCAGCATCACTTGACTACCACAAATATTTAAAACAAAAAAGCTCTCACTTGTTGACTATCTGATGGCCAATTCACTTTTTTAAAAGAAATGTACCCAGATAAAACAGTAGCTGAAATTTCAAAGAAAACATTACCTTTAAAGCACCGATTGTTATGATTTTTTTTTGTTGTTGTGGGGCTTAACGCCATTTTTCAGCACATGATAGGCTTTACATATTTTTTTTCCATCAAATAAGTTACCTGATACAATTTCAGTTGAGAAAAGGTAAGAGAAGTTAATGCTGACCATATGTGTCAGCATGATTGCTCCACTAAAAGGATGAACTTCTCCTAATGTGTTTGTCACAGCAAGAGACATTTATATATGTAAGCAGGAGATCCTTGTGGATACCACACTGATTACTGTCCCACTCCATCAAATTTCCCAGAAAAATCTAGTAAATATGGCGAATTCATGACTCTATCAAGGCTGTCCTTTAATGAATGGAGAGTGGTAACTGTCTGTGCAGCTACCACCAATTCATTTCCAAGTTCTCTCCTTGATGAGGCAATTTGTACAATGGGAACTTGACAAGGCAGAAAGGACACACTACTCTATCAGCTGCCTCTATGTTTCAAACTGAGAGACTATGTTCAAGACTTGGCTCATGGAAGTAATTTGTATTTCATGTTATGAATAGATAAGGTCAGACTTCTCTAAACTAATTACCTTCCTCCCCTGAACTGTGAATGATGGAAGTATGACAGTTCATACTAAATGGATGTTTTTGTAGTGTCTCACTCAGAAATGTGGAGGTTATTCTGAACTGGAATAAGACCATTATCTGGAAGTTGCAACTTCAATATCTGGATTGATCCCTTCTCCAACATGTGAACAATATTTTGATCCATTCAAGAGTCAGATGCCAAGATACTTTGTGTTTTGTGTTAAGGGTTCCATACCTAGTTGTATCCTAAGTTTGAGAAATGCAGTGTCCAGCTTCTCTACACTGATTATTCACCACAAGAGGGGGAATTATGGTTGTTCATGTCATGAACACAAGATATCAAACTTTACTGAAAGTTTGGTTAGTGTCCTGTAGGAACATCACCATCACTGTAGTGGATGTCCTGAACTCGGAAAAAAGGCCCAAGGGCTTTAACTGGGAAAATTTATTAGGATATAGAATTATGTATTGGACTGTCTTGATAGCTGGCTGTATGGACCTAGCTTAAAAATCCCTGACAACTGTAATCAAACATAGCTTGTTTGTACAGCTGGACTAGTTGGTCAGCAGTTGGAATGGCATACCAAATAAAATGTATGCTTTTATTGTCTGGCCAGCTTGTATAACATTGTGGTTACAGACTGCACATCCATACCATCTCTGTGCTTGCAATATTGACATGGATTGTCCATCCATACTATATTGGTCAAACTGCATATTCTCATGTCCAGATTTCTCAATATCTTTGTGCATGCATCACTAACAGATAGACATAGGCATGTTTTATCAACCATGACAATAACAGTGCAATAATTGCAAAATATTAATAAATTCACTGGTGTTTACAAAATTGTTATTTAGTGCATACGCAATGTTGATGACTCAAGTTATCAATTTACATAGTTTAACTTGAGTGTCTGGAAGACACTTGTATCATTATTGCAGCAAAAGTAAAAAAAAAAATTTAAACTGGATATACAAACAGCCTACTCAAAGGTAGAAAGGGAAATTGTAAGAGTTGTCTCCCTTTGTCTAAAAGATACAGACAGCAAAGGCATTTTCTTTCTTTTTAGGAGGGCTGGATTCAGTAATCCTAATATAATATAATATGATCAGGTAATGTATCTTGTTGCCAATTATTCCCATCATGAATATAAAACAAGTAATAAACCATTTAACAACCCTTCTTCTAACTGTCAAGGTGAAGTCAGCATAGCATCCCCTTCTTAAACTTGCAATGGTTATTTGTGCCCTCACTTGCACTGTTTGGGCTTTTGGTCCCCAACTGAGCTCAAGTTATCAAGGGATTGGTGTATTAAGGTCAGATCCATCTAAAAACTGCACAAACCTAGATCTGCCTGCAAATCTAGGTCTATGTAGATTGTTAAAAGAAATCAGCAAAACAGACCATGATCTACCAGTGGACAACAAGCCCATAACCCTTGGATTACAAGTCCAACACTCTACCAACTGAGCTACTTCTGCTGACTCTACCAATTATGTGGAGGTAGTTAAATGTATTAGTTTCTAATAAAAATATAACTAAATCGCACTTTATGAATAATAATAATAAGAAGAAGAAGAAGAACAAGAAGAAGAAGAAGAAGAATTTAAATAAATGACTATAAAAAATAGACCTATTCTTCATCTCAGAGGGACCCCAGGAAAGAAAAGAAACTTCATAACCTTCACACATATCAATATCAAATCAACAAGCAAACTAATCACTTACAGCTACTCGTTTAGGATGAGAGTTACTGACAAATGAACACACATGTGGAGGATACAAAAATGCATACAGGGATAAAATGATGTGAATATAAATGTAACAATAACCATTATGAATTTTTTTCCAAGGCCTTATTCATAAAGTTTTCTTCATGCCAACTAAACTGTAAAACTAAATCTAATACACATTTAGCTGTAATTTTGTAATGCAGAGATGCTGCAAGGAGGCTCACCCCTTGCCACCAAAATAAGGGAGTAGTAGAAAAAAAAAGAGGAAAGGATTAAACAGCCATAATTCAATATTTACCTAACACTTCAATATTTGTCTTTCTTGAAACTCCAGTCCGTGAAAGCACCATTGTTTTCAAAATTTTAAAAAGATATCCCCTTTAATTATATAAGCATTAATTTCTCATATAATTGTAAAAGTATTAATCTATTAACCATTTCTGAGCTTAATCGGTTTCTTAATCTGTGTATAAATATGGGTCAGTACAGAGAACTCCCTTTCAGTCTGTTGTCTTAAGAGGCACAGGCATAGAATGGTTATGTATGTTTTCGACAGCTCAGATAAAATGTCTCTTGGATATCTTAGCTCCAAAATTAAATAATTTTCATTAACAAAAGCTCTAAAAAGTTTCAATTTCTATAATCAGAGTTTTACTTACTAATGTACAATAATACTTTTCAGTTCCATAATACTGTATTAGTGTTATATGTCTATCAATGCCATAGTCTGCTTGTTTCAGACAGAGGTATTTTGATTAAATAAATATTTTGGTTTTAAAATTTCATTTCAAATTCTTATTTATTCAATTTATATTAATCCTTATAGGGCATACAAACAAGATCAAGCTGGGCTAAATTGTTTGAGAAAAAAAAATGAAAATTGCACTCAACTTTTAAAGTGCCTGTATTTTAATAAGCCTTGGCATTCTGCTTTTCCTGATTTCAAAATATCACTGAAATTGACTAGCATGCCATCTATTTTTATTTATCCAGCATTGTACAGTGGACACAACATTTTCAGGTTCAAAAACACCCACTGGAATCTCCATTAAGACTTTCCCAGCTACAATAACTAATATACTTCAAAACTCTAAATATCATTGTCAACATTACTATCAAGAATCTATCTGCCAAACAAAAACAAAAAAAAAACTAGTATGTAACATATGTAACACACACCTCCTTTACACAAAATGGCAAAATTCACATCTATATAAATGTCGTGTTAACTTTTCATGAGTCAGTATTTGTCAACAGAAATAATCTTTAGAGTGACAAGCCATGATGGAAATCTGCCATTTTGACTTTTCTAGGTGGTCATATTTTAAACTTCCTTGATGTAAGATTCAAACTCTGACAGAATGCTTATTCCAAGGCTCAATGTTCCAATCAATTTAAATATAATAACCATCCATGTCAAGCGATAGAAATCTGAGATGTAAACAGTTGCCTATCTGAAAAAAGACATCATGACAAGCATTGCAAGACTTCTAATAGCATGTGAAACTCATGTTGCAAAACAACAAACATTTTTAGGGTTCAAAGTTAAATGAAAATTATATACTATACAGAGTCAATTGTTATAAGCAGTACTTTAAGAAGATAAACAAGTTTTAATACATCACTGGCCTCCATGTGCAGGAATTCTAACTTTACATGATTTACACACTTGCATATCCTGGCAGCATCTCTGATTTTGAGTCATAATCTTCCTTCTCAGATCCAGGAATCCTATTTCTCTGTTTTATACTTGCATTTCAAGTTATGATGGAAAAACAATTTAAAATACATGTATGGTTCTCAAACAGGTATATTCACACCCTCAATTGTCTCAATGAGCATGAACAAGAAGCATTATGATAAGAAATATTATCCAATTAAGATATCAAAATGAATCTATTAACAGCATTAATACATAGATTGTTTTAAAATTTGGAAACAATACAAATCTATTTGGAACAATCTTCCTAAACTCATTAGCACCAAATCTAAATGTACAAAACTAGTATATACTCAAGAAATTAATTTTGTAATTAATTTGTCTGTAATTACTTTACTTGGAAGGAGGCTTTACTTTACCTGAATGGCATGAGAATTTCAAAATTATCATCATTCTGAAAATATGCATAGATTTCATTAACATATGACCAACAAATCTGACTGCATCTTCCAAATCCCTCAACAAATGTGTAAGCAGTATTAATTCTACTTTAGCTACAATGGACGGGGAAAAGAAAAAACTAGAGCTAATAATAGCATGCATAATTAAGGAACTCATTCTTTCAGTGGAGTCAGTAGTCTTAAGCAAAAGAACTATAGTTAGAAAACATAAATTTGGGAATGGGCAATCTCGGGATATACAAATCTGGGAATGGGCAATCTTGGGATATAACTCTTCTAAACAATGATGTGGAATGCTGGCATCCAACTCATTAATGTCTCAACAATATAAAGCTGCAAAATAACTTTGGCCAAAAAGCAATATTGTTAGCAACATTATGTTATAGAATGTATGAGCAATAAAGGACCACAGCTTTTCTTAAATGAAAATGTAGAATACTTGATATTACATTCATTAAAGACCTCATAAGAATAAACCTGCAGGCTAGATTCAATTGAAATAAAACCAAGTTTAGTGAAGAAACACTATGGAAACCAAAGCTGGAAATGACACTTGGAACAGTAACTCCTACAAATGATGTCATGGCATGCTGGAAATGATGCCAACTAAAGGTCACATCAGTCGTAAGCCATGTGCCAAATCTGAATGAAATCCATCAAACTCTGCAGAAACAAAAGTCAGGAGGTGGGAAATAAGTGGCTATAAAATCATTCTACAAGAGACTGATCATATCTTGAGAACACATAAGTCTACAAGTAAAAAAAAAATCAATAAAAATTGCATAAAACATTTTACTCAAGCTAAGCCACTTGCAAGCAGTATCATTTGCCAAGATATGAACTAACTGTTATGTGTCATAACTCTTTCCAAAATGGATCTAACAACACAAAACCAAAATATACAAAACTAAGACTATGAGATAAAGGTATATACATAACTGCATCATATAATGTTGAATGGTTTGCAAAGACACTGGATAGAAGGACAGTCTGTAGTGGAGATTTAATAGTGATAAAAAAAAATGCAAACACATTGTCAAATCTGAACCTGAAAGACAAAACTTTAAAGGCACCTGCATGTGACAAGCAATTCACCCAAAATAAAGTCTAGGAATATTCCAGATTGCTTCAGAATATCTTGCATGTTTTTTGTTTTATTGTAGTTATAAGGTTCTCATGATGTAATAATGCCTGAATAAGGCAATACTTTCATCAGAATATATTGGTTTGAAAGGACAAAACTTTTAAATAGCACATGTACATGGAATAAGCAATTCATTAATAAAATGGCATTTAATTATCTGTACAGGTTGCTTAAAGATGCTGATTATAGTAAGTTTTAATGGGTGGATAGACAGAGGGATAAAAAAAGGTGATCATTTATGGATGGATGAAAACAGTTTAAGAAATGTCACTTTTCCCTTTGGTCTTGGTTTTTCGACAGCACTGGAGCATGATTTCAGCATCATGGTTTGACTTGATTGGAATAATACGCTGTCTCTCCTTGGCATCGTTTATCAAAGCCCTCCACTCTTCATTTGTCTATAAAGAGTAATAATATATCTATATCTCCAATGATAAGGACATTATTGTCAATAATCCTACTATGTCTTCTCAAACATCTGACAAAAAAATTACAAAAGATTCTTTTCTATTAACAAGCCTACAAGCTGTTTGACACATTTATCTTGATGGCACCATGTGTTTATCACACAGAAAAACATGTAATGGTAACTGGTATTTTTTTTACATCCAGTTAACAGTTATTAGTAACTTTTTTACTGCCATTTAGCAGTAATTAGTAAATTATTTACAGCCATTTACTATACAGATAAAAGAAAAATGTTGCAATCTTAATTTTTACAAAAGTGATTATAAAGTATTTTTGATGCTAATCTAATGGCCTTGTTAGTTTATCTGCACCATATTTAATCCAAACATATATTCCAGATTTGGAAAATAAGATCATGGTATTCAATGATTTTAAGTCATAATACTTTTCAGATTATAGACACTAATTTGCTAAAGAGAGACTGGTCAAATCACAAAAGCTTCTAAGGACAAATGAATGAATCTTCTCCTTCCCAAAGTCTGAAAGACATATTTTTATCAAGCCAATATCTTCAATGTTTTAAAAGCAAGAGATCTATCTGGTTCCATGTCTGCTGTTTAATTGATATCTATTTAATCCAAGAGTCAAATGTCATTGTTCCAAACCTGCAATTAGATGTAGCTTTGTGTACACTACTACAATAAAAAAAAAAATTAGGACTTCAGACACTGATGATATGTAAAGCTCTTTATCTTAGCCACTAAACAGCAATACAGAACGTTTTTCTCTCGATAGACATAGCAAATGAAGTGGTTATCAATACTCCAGAATTCACTAATTATGTGGTTCCTCCATCACTTGTCATGGTTACTTCTTGAGAAAATTTAATTTAAACAATCTGTTTATCTACATCCCCTTAAAATTGCTATTCAGATTTAGTATATCTGATTATGATGCTGATATCCCACTCCACCATGGATGCTGTCTGGAATCTTCACAAGAACAGTAGGTCAACCACACCTACCTCATGAGAGTGTGTGACATAAGAATAAGGTATATGAATACAGAAGATGAGCATTTAATGACTTTTTGTCACTTATCTAAGAAGAATAAATAAGATATCTGCATACATAATTCAGATTACCCTGCTTGTTAATATCAGTTTCTGCTTCTTTTTATTATACTTCTTCAAAGTATCTATAAATGGGAAATTGTCTATGTGACCCACTTGTATCTAAATAGTGATCAATTTATCCATCATTTCTAATGTTAAACAGTCACTCAGAGTAGTATCAAATCTGTTTTGTGAACTAAATTCCCTCTCAACTTCTGTTGTTCATAATGGGAGATGCGCTGCAAGTCAGTCATGTTGTCCCTAAGATATTTCTGTTTTAGGATCACATATTTTATTCAATCACAGTAGCAGCACCATCAATGACAGTTTTACTGGTTAAAGTACCAATTTTCTTGTCCTCTCCAAAACATTATTTGAGAATCTCCATTTCAGTTAGGCCATCGTCAACAACCACTTCTTGAAATAACAGACTGTTTAGACCCAAAGCTGAAAATCTTGTGGCTACTGTTGCAGGTTTTATTGGAAATTTTCTTTCATTTGAGCAAGCTTATCATATAGATCTTTCTTGGCATCATTGACTTTTTTCTTTCTTCCTTCTTGTCTTTTTCTATTTCACTTTCTTTTGTTCTAACCTTAACATCATTTATTGAATGACATTTACCAGCAGGGTCCATCTTAAGTTCATTTAAAAACATTAGGAGAATGGCTTTTCCCTTCATAAGCTTACTGTTCAGCAGTACAAAATCCATCCTAACAATGGTTTCAATGCAGATACACCCAGCTGCTTGTGAAATGTCAAGCTGATGGCATAATTCTCCTCAGAAAAAAAAGGCATGGCAAAAAACTTATGGGGTTTGAGATTCTCATACATATATGCACATGTCTTGCTGTATTTTTTGTTTTTCAAAGTAGCACATGAATAGTAAATTGCAAAAAATCAGACCTGACAACACTGACAAAAACAACAGGATTTTGCCCTCAAATGACCATTAAAAGTCAGGATACAAGGTAAATAAATCATGAAGTAGAATACTGAGGTGAATATACTGTAGGCCCCATGAGTTGATGGATGAATGAAAGCAAATTGCTTCTCCCAATCATGCCTATATTAGTTTATCCATTTTCTTTTTCTTGGATGGTGAAAATTTGTCAGTTATTTCCTTATCTTCTTTATCTCACTTTTTGTTCATTATGAAGCAGAGATTAACATGGATAAAGGGCATCACAATTTGAGCCAACTGCTTGGGTAATGGTGAACAAAAACCAGAAAACAAGCTGAGATTCCCTTGGATTAAACGGCATCACAATTTGAGTCAACTGCTTTGGTAATGGTGAACAAAAACCAGAAATCAAGCTGAGATTCACTTGGATAAAGGGCATCATAATTTGAATCAACTGCTTTGGTAATGGTGAACAAAAACCAGAAATCAAGCTGGAAATCAGATACTGCTAAGAAACAAAACATACATAGAGAAGAAAATGTGACTTTTTCCTGACTGGTTTGTAGATGGTGCATGACTATTTATCATTGTTGTGTAAAATCTACAATCCTAATGCCTGGCAACATATCTGCTTCCCCTGGATAGAATAAAAGAGGACATTCATCTTGTACTGATGCCATAGGGTCAAGCTAGCCATCAAGTCTGGGTCAATTTCCAGTCAGCAATCAAGGAAAAGACAGTCACAGACAGATGGGTGGATCACAATATTCCCAACAATAAAGTGTGGTAACAAAGTGTGGTATCTGCTCTAACTTTTCCATCTGAGCTACAATGAGATATAAATGAACCATTATTAAAACTCTGACAGATCTCAACACAAATTTCTGGATAAATTTAAACATGTCAAACAAGATGGGGAAGACAAAATACCTACCTGAAGTGATTCTATATGTCCAACAATGTAGCAAGCATACTTGGCTCTAGTCAGGGCAACATTCATTCTTTGTCTACTGCCCACAAATCTGAAATATTCAAACACAGAAAATCTCACTCTGTGTACTGAATAATTTATATGAAATATATACATACGATCTAGCTACATGTGACAAATTTAGATTTTTTGTAATAAAAAAATGTAAATATATTCATATCTGTTATGAATATAGCAATAACTCTGGAGAAATCATTTTATTCATATATGTGTGTATCTATATGTGTGTGTGTGTGTGTGTGTGTGTGTGTGTGTGTGTGTGTGTGTGTGTGTGTGTTCAGCAACAGATTCTTTCAAATGACTATTTAAAACCTGGAAAATGAAAGTAAACAATAGTCCTTACTTCCACAAATTCTTTCACACTAAAACCTTCACAAATTTCACAAAACACAAAAAAATGACCTCTAAAATGAAAATTCTTGAAAAATTAATATGATAGGTTTTTTTTTTGATTTAATAAACAACATTTTATTGGACTAAAAGTAAAACACAGTTTTACATCATTCAAAATGAAAGATCACTGGCCACACTCCAACATTTTTCTTTTTACATTATATTTGCATTACATGACTAAAAGTGGTCATTCTCGCACAAAAATAACAAAAAATTATCAAGTATAAAGAAGAAATAATTTAATTATAATTATATATTTCATGCATTTCCAGGCAATATTTCGCTTATAAATCCTTACCTTACTTCAAATTGAGGGCCTCGTTACAGTCACACTGTTCCAGAGTCACATTGCTACTTTCACTTCATTTCGGCCATTGCCAAGTTTTCATTCATTCAAAAACTTTGCTTTTCAACCCCAATTTATGTCAATACTTAAATGAACTCATTATGCCCATATACTTCATACCTGCTTCCTACGGTGTATGTATGGAGTGTCGGCTGATGTTTGATATCATAGCATACTCAGGATTGGTCTTGTTGAGTTTCTTTTATGTTTGTCCCTATATACCTTGTATCAGCCCCTTGTGGCTCCACATACAGGTGTCGGACACTCTTAACAATAATACAAACTCCCACATATCTCCTGTCCTGTGGCATCCTTTAGAACAATTCAGAGCTGGGCTGGTGCAGTGTGCTGTGACAGGATTTCCCCTCATTATGCCAAAAAGATTATTTTTATATGTACAATAAAGTGTCTATTGAACCTGTGTATTGTGTTTTAAAAATAAAAAATTATAAACCATAGATAGGGAACATTTAAATGGAACAATTGAAAACAAATTTAATATTCAACCTTATATTGATATGCATGCATGATGCACTAGGTTGTGTCACTTTCAAAACTGTTCCATTGTTTCAAAACATTTTGCAAATTCCAGTTAATACAGGTAAAAATAAATCAACATTGGCTTCTCTATGTCAGCTGACTATATTTTTTTTAAAAATTCGACACACTTCATAGAATCCAAAGGAACCAAACTCGACTTCCTTATGTCGCCTGACTCCATAAGAAAAATCTGTACACTTAAAAGATAACAAAGTCAGTTTTCAGGATTGGTTGCTTTGTAATAAAATAACCTTTGTATTTGATATCCTGTTGGAAAGTTTAAGGAAAGAGTTTATTGCTTACTCCAAATTGTGTTTATCCATCACCCAGGCTTCTAATTGTTTCCTAGATATGATCATAATTTATGTTTGCAAGGCAAATAGTATACACAACAAGAACGTGCTTTAACAACACTTTTGCAACCTATATTAGAGAAAATATAATCATTTATACTCATAGTGGATGTATTTTAAAATAATGATTTGTAAGATACTGTCATATAGTTAACATGGATACTATACAACTTTCCCATCCTCCCACCCTATTCTATCTCTCAGCTTGAACTCACTTTTTTCTGGTAAATAGGGTCTTTCAGAAAAAGAATAATTTTTCCCATCATCACTCTTTTGGTTGCATACATGTGCAATACAGTGCATCATATTTGCTGTACAAAAACATGATCGCAAGATATATCACATATACATTTTTGTCTGGAAATCAAACACTTGAATGGCTAGATTGAATAGAAGGGAGAAATGCATGTCATATCTGTGTTTTGCATGCAGAAACTACTGATTTTTTATGGAGATTGCCAAATAAATTGTTCATTTACAAAAGCGGATTTTTAAGTCTAATTAAGCATTTTAATGGTGTGCATACATAACAAATGTGTTTTGTTTATGATTATAATAATATCACTCGTTTGTACAATACAGGTGACCTGGGACCTTTAAATAGATATATGCCCATGAGACCCTACACTAAACTAAACTAAAGTCACTGAAGCCTGAATTTAAGTCACAGTGACCCAATTTTTATGTCATAGTTCTGTATTCACCATGTTATTGCTGTTGTTCTGGGGCCTAACGCCATTTTTCAGCACACAATAGCATGGCGGCCAGTATTAATGGTGGAGGAAAAAACCGGGAAATCACCGGAAAGAACCACCGACCCACGAGAAGCTACTGGCAAGCTTTAACACATATCCACATTCATCAAATCTTAGACTCAAACCCACGCAGACAGAGGTGAGATGGCAGTGAACTGTAAAGGAAAGCACTTTAGACCACTTGGCTACTCGGGGCCCCCGTATTCACCATGACATTTTCAGAGAAAATGTTACTGCATCTGTGCAAAATGTTGCTAGACAAACTGACCTTAACAGAAGTTCTGATAAAATTTACATATCACTGAAATGTAGGTTTGGCAAGAATTGGTGTGGTCACCATGATGTGTTTGCATGCAAATGTACATTACTCTGGGGCAAGCAATGCTGAGATTCTCACCTAAGGAGTAAATAAAATCATTGAAGCACTTAATTTAGTTCAAGTGAATTACTTTTGGTAAGATGGTGTGGTACTCACAAAAATACATACCAACTTATGCAACTACAGGGTTAACAATCCACAAGAAACTAACCTGAATGTAAAACTGAAGCAAAATGTCTCTAAAACATGTTACTGTGATATACATGTGACAAGATGCTGTACTCTTCAAGATGTATAAACTTAATCACACTGAGGCTAACATGTGACAAAATGTTGTACTCTCCAACTTACATATAAAAGTAATCACACTGGGACTAACAGTGATATAAATGTGACAAGATGTTGTACCCTCCAAAGCAAATACAAAGTCACACTGAGGCTAGCTGAAACATTACATGTGATAAGATGTTGTACTCTCCAAGTCAAATAGTGTGTGTGTGTGTGTGTTTAGATTTTATTTTTAAAGTAGCTTTAATAATTTTCAGTCACGTCGCTATGATATCTGCAGTGTGACAGTTTATCACATTGGAGCTAATATTACAAAAGAAATGGACTTAAAAGCAAAGAATAATGATGGATGGGATGAAAAAGATGGATGGAGAACTGGATGGACAGAGAGAGTCAACAATAAAAATTCCACACATACTGGTGCAAAATATTTGAAGGGCATATCAAACATAATCTAGCGAATACTATCTTATCATGCAAAAAATTTTCAAAAATGTTCTAAATTTGTTTTAGACCTACCACTATGAAGATTCTATAGCAGGATATCAAAAATGAATCTGTAAGAAGGAAAACAAAATCCACAAATTCTTACTATTGTTATGTATATTTAATTTGTATTGTTTGTTAGGGACTTTTTCTAAACGATTTATTATATAACTGTATTTTGGACTTAAACTTGTCCAAAATCAAGTTCATTTAGGACCTGACCAGTAACTTTTATTTTATAAACAAATAATACATGGATAATATTTCTCTCCGAGTGTGGATTAAATATTATGGGCATTATCAACAGAGTTAAACATGTTTATGTCTGGATCTAGGCCACTGAAATTCCCCTTAAAACGCTTATCTATCTTATGTTTACCGCATTCTTTATAATAATTTTGGAAATACAAAGTGATCATTTGTAATAATTTTGGACTGGAACATTAATCTGGAATTATAGTGATTTTAAACATGAACATTTTTAGATTATATTATTCTTATACATCAAAAGATTGTGAGCACATCATCACAATTCAGGCTACAACTACATACCATGTTCAAGACTACAGGCACATCAACACATTCAATATTGTAATTTATTTGGAATACCACTGGAATTCAGTTGGAACTTTACACATCTTGGCTTGTGCTTAAACTTTTAGGACTATTTGGAAATTCAAAAGTTAAATTTTCACTTTGTATTCTATGGAAATAAACTATTTGTTGAATGTTGCAAAACTTGCTGGATTTAACTCTTTTCCATTATTTAGTTTAAGACCTTGGAGTACTAACACTATGAAGACTATGAACTGATATGATATATCTGCTTATTACAAAATAAACTGGTGTCACTACAATGTTTTAAATCTGTAAATAGATTCCACTAGAAATGTTTTCCAGGAGGAATGCTCCACTGCAGTGTCAGAAAAAACAAAACATAACCCAGGTGTACTAACAGAAATAAATACAGCAGACAAACAGACATACAGCTGGACAAGCATGGGTAAAACTTTGTAATTCCATATTTATAACTAGGCAGAAGTCGTTACATAGAAATTGCTTACCCAATGGTCCCTGTAGGGTTTTTAGCTCGCACACAGGACATAATGATGACACTTTTTTCTCTTCCCTGAAACCCATCTACTGTTCCAACCTCAACACCTCTAATGTTGCTGTTGAGTGATAAAAAGATAACTGTAACATTAATGTGTAAGGAAATATGAAAAGTTCATCTACTTAAAGTTAAGACAATATGACTTCCATGGAAAAATACCATCTGACGTCAATAAACATAAACTTGTACAACATCGGTATAATAAAAAGAATAAATATGAGGGAAATAAATAATTTACATTTCTTAAATAGAAAAATAGCATAGGTTCAGAGACTATCCATTTGTAATCTCCTGATGATTTGTTTTGTCCAAATTGTAAAATCCTAGTCATGCACTTTAGCCCTCTATAACTCTGGTCAAGAAATATGGTTCAAGAACTAAAGATATCATGGCAAAAAACATTTTTCTTCTTGCTGTATATGTCTTTGAACTTTGACCCTTTGACCTCAATATGACTAGGATTTTACCCAACAAGTACGTCATCCAATAACGGTGAAGGTATGTTGTTTAAGAACTGAAATTTTGAGGCAGAAATAATTTTCTTTTCTCAATCACGATGACACTGACCTTTCGACAATTTGAAATGAAATGTGATGTGATATGATTATGATTTTTAACATAGCTTTAACAATTTTTCAGTCATATCGCTACAATGTCTGCAGTGTGGTAGTTTATAGTGATGTCTAGCACTGGGGCATCATGCTGCAGACATGTAGAATGATGTCCCACCCAGTCACATTATCCTAACACCAGGTTGACCAGTCCTAACTCTGACTTTTTAACACTGAACATCAAGCAAGACAGCTGTTAGTACCACTTTTGTAAGACTGGTATGATTTGACCGGGGATCAAACCCATGACCTCCCGCATCCGAGTTGAAATGAAATCAATAAGATTCTTTCTCATCCCAAGCATAAGCTAATCACAATGTGTGATGGAGAATGCGAGTTGTCATCCAGAATCAAATTTGGTAACAATGGGATAGGTCGATAACACAACATTAACAGTGCAATGGCTGAACATCATAAATATAATATGCTCCACCACATGGCAGACAAATAAAAACAAGTCAAGAAAGAAGCTGGAAAAAGAGAGCGATATGCAACCCAATCTGCATAGAAACAGTATATAAATTTATCTTTGATTCGGATACACTACTTAACTATTTTGTCACAGAAGTTTCATTTCTGCAAAATGTAATCACGATTTACATGTGTCTAGTGGATGATTACCTAATTGGTTCTATCTCACCTTTCTAATGTGTCTTGAAATTGGTGAATCTAAAAGTCAAATATAATCCAGTGATAGAACCTGAACATTAAACTATTTCAAAAACTAATTTACAAGGTGACACTATATAATCCACAGATGGAAGACAAACTAAAACTCAAATATATTTTTTTTTTGTGAGATAAGTATGTGACACAAGCAACATGTCTACTATAAAGGTCAGAATATCTTAAGGAATTGTTACCTTTTCCCGAGGAGATCATGGAGCAGTTTCTTCTGATTCTGATATGGAGCAATGATTCCAATGTCACATGGATTCATTTTCTGAGTCTGCAAGACAAACTTGCACAGCTTCACTGTGAACTCGGCCTCAATTAGATTACTCACAGACCTAAAGTAGAGAAAATTAGAGTCCAAATGTTTTGAACAGTTTTTCAACATTTTCAGGTGGCACCTTTCACAAAAGAAATTGCAATGTCATAATTCATGTAAAGAAAGCTGCAGTGATAAAATATTTTTTTCTGCAAGAATGCAACACACTTTTATAAAATTATCACATAAAACTATAATTTTATAAAATTATCACATAAAACTATTGTTCAGTTCCTCACAAAAACTTTGTATTACTTCAATAAGCTGATGAAATTTTTTGTAAATTTTGGAAGCCACATCCTGATCGAGATATATCTGCATTCGTATTACAACAACTGTGCTATAGCAGGGTCTTACTGTATATCTAAACATCCATAACATTCAAGTCCCTTAAAGAAACTTATCTCATAGCCAACCAGATTCTGACAATTCATCAGATGTTTTATCTCCTGCTTACCCACTCTGAGACTGCAACTCATGCCCATCACAAACATCAAACACCAAATAAGGCTCCAAATCAAAACGTTGACTCCTATTGCGAACAGTCAGGTCTGTCTGTATCTTCCTCTCATATATGTAGGAATTAGGAAAGCTGCAGATTTCCAGATCCATCCTGTACTGGGTGTTCAGCATCATCACCGGGTTATTGGGGGTGTACTTAAAGTGGTTGTAGAAGCGTTCAAACAGAGACTGCCCAAACTTATTCTCAGCTGCAACCTGGGCATCAAGAAAATGAATAAGCACACTCTACTGATAAGGTAACCTAAAAAAAACCCAGATGTTATTCTAATTTAATTTTTTAAATATAGTTTGAATGATACACAATGCATCCTTCACTAGCCCCTTTTTGGACCCCTCTTTGTCTACTAGGGATCCTCTAAAAGATGAGATGTCATTGTAGTCAGTATTATGTTAATAAGCTAGTAACTAAATTTAGATATGTTGTCATTCTGAACCAATTAGATGACTGAGTTTTGAGCATGTGATCAAGCATTGTCAGTTGTTTTGAGGAATTTAAGCAGCAGCTGGGATGCATGTAGAGAGGTGTGCTTTTCTGTGTGAATTGTTGATGCCACATCTAACTTAAATTTATTAGCAGAAAGAAACACCTGCCTCCCCACCTTTCACCATGTCATTTATTTGGGGCATTTCTTGCATAGCATACTGTTCTGGTTCTGTTCTTGGGTGCATTGCCCAACTTTTAGCATTCATGACTTGGCTTTTGAACAAGGTTTTCAGTAGTTTCAAAACTGTGGCACTGCCAAGTTTTCATTCATTCAAAAACTTTGCTTTGAACCCTAATTTGTGTCAGTTCTTAAATATACTTGATTATTATGCCCATATACTTCATACCTGCTTAATACAGCACATGTATGGAGTATTGGCTGATGTTTGTTTTCATGGCATCCTCAGTATCAGACTTGTCGAGTTTCGGTTATCATTGTCCCTATATACCTTGTATCAGCCCCTTGAGGCTCCACATACAGGTGTCAAACACTCTTCACAACCCTACAAACTCCACGTCTCTTGTCCTGAGGTATCCTTTAGAACAATTCAGAGCTGGGCAGGTGTGGAGTGCTATGACAGGATTTGCCCCCATTATGCCAATTTTGATTATTTTATATGTACAATAAAGTGTCTATTGAACCTGTGTATTGTGTGTTATTTAGATTTCACAATAAGACCTGATCTTCCCCATCTCTACCATGCTTTTATGTATATCATGTATATATTACTCCTTCACATATTGCATGTGTATTTATTATTTGAGTCTTTTGTTACCTGTTGCTGCAAGTTGTTTTAGAGTAAAGCCCCTGAAACTGAATCAGTTTTGAAATACCATAGGACATCTTTGCCATCATGCATCAGATGAAAGAAAAAGTCCCAATGAAACAATTTATTGTTTTATTTCACCACCAGTTCCTGGAATGTCAGGTTTTGTTACTTTTATAATTACTGGCTTTTAATGTCAAGAAGACAAAGCTAAAAGTAAAGAAGCAGAATATTATTTAGCTCAAGCTAGCATTAATGACAAGTTTTCAAATGATTTTGCACCATGAGTGATCATTATATATTATTATTATTTTTATTATTATTATTATTAATATTATTATTATTAATATTAATACAAGATTCACCACACTGATTCACTAACATGCATGTGATATTTAAATAAAATTATTAAATATTTAAGAATACATTATGCCTTTCTGACTTTACATATAATCATAATTCGCATATGTTTCAGTCCTCTCTTGAAAATCCTACTCCCCTTTATAAAGGCCATATTCCTGCTGCTGATGGGGGTTACTTTATAAAGGGGGAAGGCCAACTGTATGTGCATCTTCAGTGATGATTATAGTATATACCACATATGAGTTATGCATTACCAAGTTTATGGACATTCTTTAAAACCCCAGAGAACTAGTTCCACCATGAGATTATGGCATACACCCAATGAGGTACATTACGAAAAAGGGTAATAATTCTAAAAAATGCAGGGGAAAAGCTTATAGGGTGATATGCACATCTTTAGATGATGACCATAATATTAACAAAGTTTCATGGAGGTTTATTTATGTATCTTCCATAAACATTCTGTATGTGCGGCTTTTATATAAATGACCTTTCTGGATAGATAATTATTATTATGAGGTATCATTAAAGGAAAGTTACATACTATATTGTAAGACTATGCCACTGCACTTACAGCTTATGAAAAAATTCCTACTCAAAGGTTTCACCCATTTATAAGTGTCCTTGTTTAAAAGTATGGACTCTTTACAATGAAATCAAATGCAAAGTTTTGATGAGCACAGGACTACTGATTCTGAAGTGTTTAAATAACACTGAAAAAAATTGTTCAGGTCAGAAAGACTGCTCCAATGACTTTTTCTTTAATGTCTGAAACTGCTGAGATCAATGGTTAAAAAATAATATATAAAGATTAATGATGTCTTAGAGGCTTGATGTAAGAATACATTAAACAAAATCAAAAGGATGAACAAGACTTGCAAAACATTTAAAACCAAAATTAATATCCCTATAAGTACAGTAACTAAATTAATTTCTTTGTTTCTTAACAATGAATTAAAAAAAATATTTTAAGAAAATATTTAACAAATTACCTTTGATCAGCATGTTGTATTGAGATGATTCTATATTTTATCTGCTATACCAAAGATATTAAACTAAAGCAAGAGATTTAATAGCTCAGACAAATCAATACCTCAAAGGATTAGAATGAGTTATCTCCTTTATACCATGACTGGTTTTTCAAGGTCAAAAGTTCAGGAGAACTAAACAAAAAAAATGCTCCATTATTTGAAGCACAAATCACAGTAAGAATGAGTTGGCATCATGACAAAGGCTCTGAATTCATAAAATCCCTTCAAGTCAAAAATCAAAGCCAACTTGAAAGAAGTGCTGCAAAAGCAATGGTCACAAATGTCAAAGTGGTGTTGCACTAATATTGCTGCCATGAATTAAATCCTCGAGATACTGTAACTGTGAAATACCTGCGAGACAACTGTAGGAGGCAACTGTTCTGGATCACCCACTAGTACCAATTTACTCGATCCATACTGGAGGGGGATCAGGCAGTCCAGCTCTGTTGCCTGAGTAGCCTGGAAAATTAAGAACATGTCAAAATCAACAACTGTATAAACAGTAGAGAATATTTCAAGAAACTATTCCTTGTCTGAAGAAAATAGCAAATATCAGACCTTTCAGTAAACATATATATACAACTAGGCCATAGCAAGTTTACTCACAATGAAATGATGCCTCAGGTGAGTCACTTTCAGCACCTTCGATGTCCCAAAAAAACTACTGCGAACTCCATGAAATAGCTCCCTCCCCAACAAGCTTTGCACCTTTGGTGGTCACCCATATCTAGAACACCTTACAACAGCCCCGCTTATAGAATACCCCATCCCCAAAAGATTTGAAAAATAAATAAAATTTTAAGGGGAAGACACTTTAATGGTACAAATCTTTTAAATACAAGGAAATATTTTAAAAGTGAAGTAGAAACACCATGCATCACAAGTGCAATCATTTCTTGTGTCTGCAAAAAAATACCCAAAGTTTTAATCATAAATTATGAAGGTAAAAATTCAACTTGAATAGATTTATTTCTATTCTGTTGTATTGCTATTAATACTACATTATTACATTGAAAAAAAAAGTTAAATGTTATACAGTAATTCAGGACAGCGAATTTTTATAAAATTTTGCTCTCACATTTGCATATTTTATCACTGAACACTGCTCAGAATAAGAAACTGTATAATTATCACAGAGCAGTCATATCTGATAGATTTTGTTGCAACACACCTACAATAAAAAGTTTGAAGTATTGTGATTTTACCTACACATATTTTGTTTCTTTATTTTATGCAAATGTGAAGTTGCCCTATCAATTTTTAAATCTATTTCCAAAACTGATACAAAGCTTAGGAAAATGGACAGTTTTACATATTTTAAGATCTATTCATCCTGATTGACAGAGAGGAAGCCTGGGAAGAATAAAATAAACTAAACTGGTCTAGATCTGGAAATATAAAATAGAATAATATTCATATGGTTGATATATTCCCTAAATAGGAAACAAATTAGTTCTAAAAGTGATATCACAACATGGCAATATCATTGGTTTCAAAACTGAAGACAAAATTTCTCCCACTGATACATTTCAATATCTGAATATGAAAAATACAAAAATGTATGCCAGGTTTCATGAAAATATAAAATTCTGGCAACATTAAAAAAAAACAAGAATGCACTGAATGGACACAATTTATAAATAAATGGACATAAATAATAAAATGCCAATAGTCCCATCACAGTTGAATAAATTATACTTAAGTCTTATAAATGTCATAATAAAAAATGTACATTTATGTTTTTCTACCAACCTGAAACTGTATTATTTAATCTTCTCACACCTGTGCAAATTCCATGCTGATTAGTATTAGATTTCAAACACAAACCCTATTTATACAGTTTATACATAACACAAACTTGATCTAATCCACAGATGTCATTATGACAGATCAAGTCCACCACAAATGCAATCACAATAGTTGATGTCTTATCCTAAATCTGAATACTGTATTAAATCAATTTTGTGCATTCTTTTTAATTTCTGAAAAATTCTTTATTTCTGCTTTTACAACTAGACATATTTAAAATTTCCAAAAGTTTCACTAACATTTTGTGCAATCATTTCACATTCAAGAATAAAGCCCTTTACATCTGGCTCATTCTCTAGTCTTCATTAATATAATTAATCTTGGAGCCAGGTTTTCAGCGGTTTCTGAGAAAATTCATCAAAATTCTGAGAAAAATACATCTGCTGTAACATTAGGAATTCACATATACAATGTTTGTACTCTTCCAAACATGCAAATGCTATACAGGAGCCATCTTTACTCCAATTTTTCCACATGTCGCAGGGTCTGGGGATAATATGGCTTTAAAAAAATGAGCACAGCATTTTATTTTGCTTTGTTTTGAAATAATAAGGAGTCCCTATAAGGGACTTCTACTCTATTGGCTGAAAATTATTTCCAAGGAATTCATGGTAAGACCATTCGCAGTAAAACTTTTTAACTGCTTAGCCTTGAAACCCTCTCAGATGCTCAGTGGTTTTAGCAATTTCACAATTCCTAAAAAAGCAGGTGAGGCAACTATAATCGATGGGGACTTGGCACCATTTTCATTAAGAAAGATAGATACTAAAAGAATTGCTTTGGTGTAAATCCCATGTCAATATGATTTTTCATTCAGAAGGAGTAGTGATATGTAGTTTTGAAGGGGAGGGGGTAAAATTAAAATTAATTTTAATTTACTGTACTGCTTTCCTTTTTTGGTTCATTCTACAGCCCAAACTAATTATTACTTCATCCAAGTTGTATTGGATGATCAGAATCTAGATGAATATGGCTTGGAACTAGAGTACATGACATCAGGGTAGCATGGGAGTAGGAAATCTTTGCAATAGCAGTAGCTAAGTGTTACATAATTTAAATTAGTTTCACTCCATCACCACCACTACCACAACTTACATTTTAAATTAGCTACTGTGGTGAAGATACAATCGTTCATTCAGTAGATAACAAGATTTTTAAGTAGGACAATGTGCCAGTCAAATTGAATTTCAGAGCAGAACTATTTTAATTTAGGACCAAAAAGACATCATTTAAAGTCTTCTGGTGAAAACACCATATCAATATGGCTTTCTTTTTCAGAAAAATAGCAAAAACAAGATTTTCAAAATGGGTGCCATGGTGTCTATATTGAGTATCAGATCAGCACCATTTAACATTTAGGACCAATTAGACATTAAAAGATAGCTTTAGTGAAAACTCCAATTTGGCCATCCATTTAAGAGGAATACTTATAACATTCTGGATGTTAAAACAGTTTCATATAGAACCAACTAGACTATACAATGAATGGTGAATGATGGACAACAGGCTATCCCATAAGCTCTTGGGATCTATGACAGCAAAACTTAAAAAAAATGGACAGAGTCAGGATAGTTATGTTTTATCACATAAAATACTATAAAATTTGTGTAAATTATGGAAAAAATAAAACTTAACTTGTCTTACCTTCATAAACATAAACAAAACATTCTCTTACATCTATCTCTGAAGTTTATCCACTTACATGAACATCTTTCTATTTTACCCAAAGGTATCGAGGCAACAGAGAAGCCTCCCAACATATGGTTAGCAAACCAGCCTTTTTTTAATCACATGCTGACATAAAATTCATGACAAAAAGGAATTTAAGGACCATTTTAAAAAATGTAGGAAAAAATGGGAGTCTGATATAATTAAGAAAATCTAGTGAAAATATGAAAAACTGGGGATACAAAGGACTGAGTAATCCATCCTAAGTCAAGAATAGATATAATTCAGCGTATATATTATACTGGTCCTGAAAAAAAAATCAATGTCTTGCAGGTAAGCAAGACTAAGAAATCAAGAATAGTACTCATAGTCTCCTGTTCGAAATGAATTCAAATTCACTGTTATTTCATATTTTAAGGTTATGTGTTTAGTTATGTGTGGTAATTACATTTGAAAGTGTTTCAGATGAAACGTATATAAAGGTATTTTTAAACTTATAATTTGTCAGTAATGCAAAAATATCTGATGCCTCAAAATATTGCACAAGACATGTGAAAATGACAAATGTTTTATGCTCTTTTACAATGAATACTTAGGAATTTAAAACGTGGCAAAATATACTGCAGAAATACTTTGAGGTTAGAGCATCCTCTTCAGATGCAGGAGGTCGCAGGTTCAAACCCCAGCCAAATCATACCAAAGACTTTAAAAAATGGTACTAACAGCTACCTCGTTTGGCACTCAGCATTAAGTGATTAGTGCTAAGACTGGTCAACCAAGTGTCAGGATAATGTGACTGGGTGGGAAATCATACCACACGACTATGGTATGATGCCCCAGTCAGAAACATCACTATAAAAACTGTTACACTGATGACATTGTAGTGATATGACAGAAAAGTTGTTAAAGCTACATTAAAAATCTAAATCTCAAACACACACACAAAAGGCTTGATGGCAAAAGCATATATTCCAAAACACATCAAAAATGGTAAGTGTTAATGAATTGTCAAGTGGTCTAAGGTGCTGGCCTTTACAGATCACTGATATCTCACGACTGACCACATAGCTTTAGAGTCTTGGCTAGGCCAACATGGGTATATGAAAAAACTTGTCAGCAGCTTCTCATTGGTTTGTGATTCTTCCCATGGTATTCCTGGGTTCTTCTTCCTACCAGATATATATATATATATATATATACTGCCAAAAAAAATCTACTGTATGCTGAAAAATGACCTTTAACCCACACAACCAACCAATCAGAATGATAACAAGTTTAACCAATCCCACAGCAAGTTCATATCATGTTTATGAACTTTCAATTTTTTAATCATGAGTTGAACAATCTACCAACTGAACCAAATCAAAAAATAGGTAACTGGTATATTTATGGCTCAAGATGTAACTTTTGATTGATATATTTAATTCAATGATGCCATTTCAAATGTATTCACCTAACAATTTTAATGATGTTTGATATTTTTTAATGTATCATTCTTAAATTACAATTATAGCCAGCTAGATTAAGATTCTGATCACTCAAGCCCTCCAAAATGTCAAATTCTGAATAAATTCCCTTACCTCATCTACAATTATACATTTAAAGAAGGCTTCCTTGTCATCTTTCTTTGTTATGTTGTTCATTAGTGATGCACCCAAACCACAGAGAGTCCCAGCAATTATGTTTGCTTTTAGGAGTATGTTCCGACGTAAATTGCTCTCTTCCTCTGGACTTAACCTAACGTCAGCCTGAAATGTTGATATGAAGCAATCAAGGGCTGTATAAAATACCAAGAACATATTCTTGACAGGAAATGAGGGCTGCATGAAATGTCACAACCATACTCTTGACAGGAAATGAGGGCTGCATGAAATGTCACAACCATACTCTTGACAGGAAATGAGGGCTGCATGAAATGTCACAACCATACTCTTGACAGGAAATGAGGGCTGTATGAAATATCAAGACCATACTCTTGACGGGAAATGAGAGCTGTATGAAATGTCATGATCATACTCCTGACAGGAAATGAGGGCTGTATGAAATATCAAGACCATATTCTTGACAGGAAATGTGGGCTGTATGAAATATCAAGACCATACTCTTGACAGGAAATGTGGGCTGTATGAAATATCAAGACCATATTCTTGGCAGGAAATGAGAGCTGTATGAAATATCAAGACCATACTCTTGACAGGAAATGACAGCTGTATGAAATATCAAGACCATACTCTTGACAGGAAATGTGGTCTATATAGATTACTAACCAGCATAAACATGACATGGAAAAGTGGCCTGTATGGAATACCAAGATTCTTACTCTTGACAATAAATTACGGGCTGCATGGAATTCCAAGACTTATGCACTTGTATTTTTCTGAGCAGGAAACACAAGCTCAAGCTGAAAGTATGACAAAATGTGACAGTATGTGACTTTAATTAGAATAAAGCTAGAATCCCTGCACTTCAAGAGTTATCTCAACTCTGTTCCCTCTTCCAGGCTGCCAAATTTTGATGATAATGGCTGTATGCTATATATATCATATCTGACCCCTGTATTATAAAACTTGACTCAATTCCAAATTTTACACATGATACATAAAAATCTAGATTTGTCAAGTTTGAGTAAGATTTTAAATTCTGAAGTATCATTTCTATCTTTAAATATCAATTAAAACTTGATGATGGAAGGGCTGGATGTTTGGGTTTTGATCTTGACCATAAGTTTATTAAAGAAAAGTTTCACTGTTATCAACCAACCTTACCTGTGATTTTAAACACAAATTTTAACAGATAATGACATCACCAGCAGAAAAGTTAAATTTCTGTTTATGTTTCACTATCTGCTAATGCATTAAAGAAAAAATGCAATATATGACAGATAATTTTACTACATGGCATGTGCCAAATGGGTTATAAGGAGTTATGCAAAATACCAACACATTGAACAAAGAACACTAATGAACAAATAAATTTTGCAGAATCTAGACAGTTCATCCTGAGTAGATAAATGTTACTAACAAACTAACTTTTTCTAGTAAAAAACATGTCTTTGATAATATTTACCCAAACATAATACCTTTGTAGAATACTACTTTGCAATCTCAGTGCTCCCATGCTAAAATTTAGTATAAAAAGGTAAAGCCATCTGCCTACTAAAATGGCAGTTAGTGACCACCCTACTGATACTGAAACTGGCATCATATCCTGTGAAATTATCAGTTTCTACTGGAGTGAAAGGCATGCTCTTTACATGGATAAGAGGGTGTATGTGTATTGTGGTGTGGTTAAGAGGGTGTATGTGTATTGGGTAAGTATGATCAAAGAAACATTGTTTTATGGTCTCTTTTTCAAATATGTTACCTGATCATAATACCTTATGTGAATATTTAAGAGCTGAAGGGAGATAAATCCCGTTACCCCAAGGAGACCATCTCCCGTCCCCAAGTGGATGTGAGACAACTTATAGACATTCCAACCGGAAATAGAGTCCATATGCTGTGAAGTGACTTGAAAAGGGAAAAATCTTCTCTCCTACAAATCAAAGCAAAATCTTTATGAAGTTGTCCAATGACCTGGAAAGATAACCTTTTCCATTGCAGGTAAATGTATCTCCAGATCAAACTGAGCCTTTTAGCTGAAAGATCTCTTATACAATCTATATTAGCATACTCAGATCTCCATCCTGTAGCATGGATAATTTCAGTTGGAGAACAGTTTCAATCATATGCAATATTTGTGGTGCCTGTCCTAACTTAGCAAGCCAACATGTGAAAAAAATTCACTGTGGGGATTCAGTTCGAAATGGCAACAGATAGCCACATTTATTCAGGACAAAAATATACATATTGATATACTGTCCTTCCCTTCTTTGGAAGGAAAATGAAGCATGATCTCCCTCAATGCAATGGCTCCATATTTCTCAGCTGAAACTGGGTCTTGTAGCCAACCGTGATAGGTGAACTAATTAAGTTCTGGAGAGCAGTTGAAATGGGTGTTTTGTTCAAATAGGTTAATACTTATGAGAAACACAACTTCAGCATGTATCCAATGCCACTGGCCAGGTGAAACCCAAATGAATAGAAGATCAGATAGGTCTTTGGTTCATCCAATATCCTCTCTATGACAGCATGGTGTGCCAGTGATCACTGAACAGTACGTTTAATTGTGATTGATGCTAGTAGTTTCTTATCAGACAGCCATAGAAAGTTAGCTATAGAAGTAAGGATGCCTACAGTGGTATACAGTGCTCCTATGTACACCACGGAGGTGATATTCCATTGCCTTCATATGCATGAAGTGGTAGGCCATCTTACTTGAGAAGTTTTCCACCACTTGTTGTGACAACTGTTTGAGATAAGCCACCACAATGAAGTTTATAGAACAAAATAAAAACTACATGTCCATGCAGGTTCTCCAGCCACCAATGGAAAGCTTTCAAAATGGTTTCCATCTTAAGGAAGTTGACAAGTAAAAAATGATCCTGAGAGGGCCACTTTCTAATGGCATTCCAAAATAGTTTGAGATTTGCTCACCTAGTCCTATTTTCACTTACATAGTAATCTTGACTGCTGAAAGCTGAAAGAGCTCTAACCAAAGGCTTAGTAGGTGAGTGAATGTAACACGGAGTCCCTAGGAAACTAATATCAGATCCCAAAGCCATGATGGTAAATCTTCCTCATTCAGCAACAAAATATTGGAGCTTTACATGGATCTATGATAAGGACAGAGGACATGTATGTATGTCATATTTGAGATTGGGAGATTCTCATGAATCACTGGTTAAAATGATCAACCTCCCTTTGACTCGTCCACTTAATTCAGAAGAGATGTGGTTGTAATTCAGGAGGACTTCATCCCAGAGGCTTAAGCTTAAGGGGAATACCTGTGACATTTTGTTGGTTGTCTTGCAAATCCCTAAGCCAAAGATTGGACTGGCGGGATTTTGGATTGTTGCAAATTCCATCAACCTGATTACAAAGGAGAACAGATGATAAAGGTTATTGAGTAACTCTGCCCATGATGGCCATTAATGTGGAGGTATACAACACTGCATCTTGTTCAACCTGTTTTAAAGTTCAAGCTGCTATTACAGCCATGGTAATAGTATACTGTTCCGCAATGTTATGAAGTGGACCAGTCTATGAACATGCTAACAGGTATTTCCAGTCATATTCAAGGTGGGAAAATGTAAACTGTGTCCCTTATGCCTATACATTTAGAATCACTGTAGCTTCACTTATAGTAATTACATGTACAAAGTGGAAGGAAATCAACTCTAGTAGCATCTTACAAGTAGGAAGTCAGTATTTTGATAGCCTATAAAGGTAAAATCACTGAATCATCATTTATAGTACTTACATGTACAAAGTAGAAGGCAAATACTGCTTACATGTAGGAAGGCCAATTTGTTTGAATGCCTATACAGGATAAATCACTTAAGTGTTGCTTAGAGTAACATGTATGATCTTGATGCTACTGAGTGTACCATGTATAAATAATATATCTGTACTTGTCTGACCACAGAAGCTATACAATATTGATAAAAATGGGTTTTCTTATATTACATAAAAACATGAACAAATAAAAATGAAATGAATTGTCATCGTTGACACTTACAAAGTAGGTGCAATAACATCCATTATGCAACTATTAATTGTAGTATAAGGCCCATTTACATTCTATACATGCATAATATGCATGTAAGTGTGTGCGTGTATGCATATATATGATTATGAAAGAGATGATAATGCAGAAATCAGAAATTGTATGTATCCCTACTTTGGTGGAACTTATATAGCAATATTAAATAAATTCTCTTTTCCACACCCTAAAGAAGCTCTTATTAATAAGGTTATAGCAATGTGAGATAACACCATTGCAACCTTTGCAAGAATGTACCAAAGGTATTTAATTGTGTTAAGATCCTTAAGTGAACATAGATAATTAGGAAGCAATGTCATTGGCAAAAGGAAGAATGGAAAAGTTGGAAATTTATTGAGTATACTTCCCTTTGAAAATGAAACTCTTTTCAACTTATTTTTTAGGTAAAAAACTTTCAAACTGCTTGAATGGATTTTATAAGTCCACTTTGTCTGTAGAGAGCATGTTACTTGGCACTATACTATGCTATTCACCCACATTCAATGTATGTTATTCAGTTACTCATGGTTAGCTATTCAGTAAAACACACTGTAAGCTATTCAGTCGTCACAGTATTCTATTCAAATACTGTATGCTGTTCATTCACATTCATTGTATGTTTTTCAATCACACTAACTATATGCTAGTATCACAACATATGCTATTCAGACACACTCACTGTATAATATTTAGTTATACTCACAGTGTGCTATTCAGTCTCACTAGCTATATGCTAGTGGCACAACATATGCTACTCAGTCACACTATTCTATTCACACTCACTGTATGCTATTCAGTCACACTAACTATATGCTAGTGTCATGTTTGTTTTTTATTCACATTCTCTGTATGCTATTCAGTCACGTTCACTGTATGCTATTCAAGCACTCACTGTATGCTATTCAAGCACACTCACTGTATGCTATTCAAGCACACTCACTGTATGCTATTCAAGCACACTCACTGTATGCTATTCAAGCACATTTATTGTTTGCTTTTCAAGCACTCACTTCATGCTATTCAATCACACTAACTGTGTTGTTCAGTCACACTCTCTGTATGACTATGCTTGTCAGAATCACAATATATTATTCACTCTAACAATATGCTAGTGTCACCTGGAATTCTATTCAGTCACACACATTGTATGCTATCACATATCAGTACCTGAGCATCCATTTGGTTCTCAATTCTCCTCTTGTCTTTTTCCAATGCCTTCAGATCACTTTTTATTCGAGCAATCTGCAAGAAAAAAAATCAGCATACAAATTTAACATTTTTTAGAAAGATGGAAGAAAACTAATGGAAAGCAAATGTAAATCAAACTTGAAGAAATAAACTTTCTTACCTAAACTAAAAATATTTGTAATGGCAGTGAACAGAGTAAAATGTGTGCATTATGAAAAAAGCTTTCATAAAATAAGCATTGAAATAATTCCTGACTGCTTTCATTTTACAAATAAATTACTGAAAATGTAGAACACTGCAACAGCACTATATATTTTGTATTTTCTTATGTTCCGTTATGAGAATGTTAGTGATTAAATACTTTTTAGTGTCAAACCTTATACAATCTGTTTAACTATAAATGTTGCACAAAACAGTGGATCTTACAGTATAATATTTCCTCTCTTTAAACTTAAAATTATTATTATTCTTCTTCTTCTTCTTCTTCTTCTTCTTCTTATTATTATTATTATTATTATTATTATTATTATTACCTGAAATGCTGCTATGTGTAATAAACATTGAGTACAATAGTCCATGATGACCATTCCCATTCAAAACCCATTTCAAAAACAGGTATCCAGTATCGTTTCCCTCATCATTATCTGCTGATATGCAGTTTACCTCCCTTTAGTTAGTTCTTATTTATGTCAAACACTGAGGCATCATGCTGCAGAAATGTAGCATCATGTTCCACCCAGTAATATTATCCTGACACAAGGCCAACCAGTCCAAACATTAATATCTTAATGCTGAGCTCCAAGCAAGGCAACTGTCAGTACTATTTTCCTATGTCTTTGGTACAACTCAACTAGGGTTCAAAACTGCAACTTCCAGTAGAAGATGCTCTAGCCACTTAGGCCACGAGTTTTCCAATTAATTTGACTTAAATGCTATAACAGTAGTCATATTCAGAATAAAACAGGTTAAAAGATACTAACACAGAAGAAAGTTTCTGCAATAGAATAAATACAGGTGGTGTGACTTTTTCAAGGGTTACCTTTGTTCTCAAATCAATGATCATTGATTATTCTGTACATGTATATGATTTAATTCATCAATGCTATTCTGCTAAAACAAACATGCGGTTGATTTTTCACAACTGCCTGTTATCTTTTTAAATGTTCAAATAATATACAGTGGTCCCACTCTTGAATAGCCCCTTGTCAAGTCATCACCCACTTATAAAACACAGAATGCCTTGACACCATGGAGTTTGTATTCTTAAGTACCCCCAATGATGGCAACCTTCTTATGTGGCCAGCAGCATGCATATTTGTGCATAAAATTTAAACTTTACCCCTCACAAGCAGGCACCTAATGGGGTTTGCAGACAGAAATCTCACAAATATTTGTAACTTATAAATTCAAAGCACTGAATGGGGTTATTGTCATCAATTCCTAAATGCCAATAAAGTAGCCAACTATAATTCATAAAAAGAGTTCAGTAATCTGTCATCCTTATTGCTAGGTGTTCCAAGTCTCTGAAGTATAAAATATGGACCTACTGTAGAAATGACAAAGACAACATCTATCCCAAGTCAGTGAAGTAAAGCCAGGGCCTATAACATAATTATAGAAAATGCTAATAATTGATCAAACATAGTAACAGCTTCATTAATATCAAGCTGTCCACTAAAGTTGGTCCAGTCAATGATACAGAAAACTGAAAATCAAACATGGCAAGGTTTTATAAAGATTTGCAAACAAGATTTGATCAAAATGGAAAAGAAACAAATGGTTATTATAAGGAAACCAAAAAGGGATGAGCAGATACATATACAGCAAAAAAGAAATGCCCCTCAAAGAGCAGGGAACAGAAGGAAAAGAAATAATACCACTATTTTAAACAGAAATATTTTGGACAAATAACTGATGAATTATAAAGTACTGTACCAAGAAGGAAAACTCACCTTATGTGAATCTCCACTGGCTGATTTCAATTCTGTTTTCTTAACAGAAATTTTCTCAAGCAGAGTTGAATGCTGATTGATTAAACTTTTTGGCAAAAACGTTTTTCTTTTCTCCAGTTTTACTAAAGAACAAAAGAAAAAAAGATTATCTTGTAGGAAAACAGGGGGGGGAACAACTATATACCATGTTTAAAAACAATCACTTAAAAAAGGGTAAATTTTACATGTACATTGGGTCGTCCCAACTTCAGCCAAGATTGCATCAAGAAATCATGGCAAAAAAGAAAACAATTATAGCATTTCAACAGTGTATATTTTATGTGTATGCAACATACAGCAAGGTATACAGTTACTTCCTAAAAAGTGGATGAAAATGCTATCAAAAAATGATCACAAAAAAGGAAATCTGTACTGGTCATAAATATATATATATATATATATATATATATATATATATATATATATATATATAAAAAACAGGAAATGTTACATTTACTGTACTAAATTTAATTAAATTATACATACAAACAATTCTGTACAATAATTATGTTAACTATGCTCTTGGAAAATATAAATGTTAAATCCATGCTAATTTTAAAGGAGTGATGCCAATTCTCAAGCAGTTATAAAGGTCAGTACATATGTACTATACACATTATGCAAGATACCCTTACAGTAGAAATGAAATAAAGAGTTGACAAAACCTGATATAAAATTCTCTGAATCAAATGTCCTGCAAGACTACAAAGTTTTGATTTTTATCTGTCTTGTTAGCACCTACTTAACATTCTGCAATACTACATGTTAGTAAAGATGAAAATACCCTGTAATTGTCTCCAATTGATATTTGATTTGCATTTTCAAATGTCAGTGCTCTAACTAATATTTAAAAAAAGTAATTTTGGCAATAATTATTATTATCATTAAAAAACACAGAAAGCAATATTAAATACTCATGTAAATTCCAAAAAATAATTAAAAATTTTCATAATACTTAATAAAATAACTATATAAAATCAATGACAAATACAAATAAAAACTGAAATAATATTTTTGAAAAATGCCTGAAGTTTGTTAGGATTCAAAAATTAAGAAATTTAATAATATTTTGAAATCAACAAATTATTTTATCATAATAATAATATATCTTATCTTCATTATTTTGCATAAATAGTTGTTTTTTAATGGGGTTTTACAATACTGTTTGGTACATAGCAAACTATATATGGCAGCCAATATAACTGTTGGAGGAAGAACCCAAACAAACCTTAGGAAGAAAAAAAAAAACCTGGGAAGAACCACTGACCCATGAGAAACTACTGGCAAGCTTTTTATCTCATTTACCAAAATTAACTAAGCTTGAGACTTGAACCCACACAGACATAGGTGAGATTGCAGCGATCTGGAATGGTGAGTGCTTTAGACCAATCAGCCACATGGGGCCCAACTTATTTCATTGTATTTTAAGAAGAAAAAGAAAGACAATAACAATGTCTATACAATGTTCTCCTTTTGTTGTTGTTGTAGGATATATGGCCATTTTTTCAGCACAAGATAGGCTATATGTTGCAGCCAGTAAAACTGGAGGAAGAAGAATCCTGAAAATCCCTGAGAAGAACCACCAACCAACAAGAAGCTACTGGCAAGCTTTCTCACTTACCAATGTCATCTGAGCCTAAGACTCAAACCCACGAAGAGATTGCAGTGATCCGGAATGATAAGTGCTTGGGATAGCTCAGCCACTGTACTCTTTTCAATTTTAACCAAACTGTTCTCATCTTAGACTCCACTGAATCTTTGGGAACCAAAACTAAGTTTAAGTCACATTTACCAAATTTTGATTTGTACAATACAAAGCAATAATAATCAGACACATCATGTCTATGCCTTGTATATCACCTGAAATTACTAATCCATGTGTATGCCAAGGTTGCACAATCTATAATTTCATTGATTTTGATGTGGCTTCATATTTTTCATGGCTTTTACACATGTATCTCTAGTGGAACTTCTTTACTCCAATTGGTAGGTGAAAGAGGTTTGGCCTTCTAAGGCTGTAAATCTCAATTATCTCCTGTTTATTTTTAAAATTGTTCATACATAATTTTTTGGTCCTTGTGGATACTGTCACTGTGTTCAACTTGATTTCTGCAGTATTGCCCACTCATTCGACTTTTAATCTATTTTTTGTACCTTTATGTTCATACATGTTTATGTTCAATCTATTTTTTGTACCTTTATGTTCATACATGTTTATTATGATCAGATTTGAAAACAGATAATAAAATATCAACAGCACACTAACAGCAGGTTAATAACCCAATAATTATATCAATACTTGTTAAATACAAAATGAATTGCTAGGTAGCAATTTATTTATTTGCTTATTTTGAATGGACTCTGAGTGGCCGAGTGGTCCAAAGTCCATTACAGATCAATGCAATCTCACCTCTGCTTGCATGGGTTCAAGTATCAGGTATGAGAAAGTTTGCGGGTAGCTTCTTGTATGTCAATGGTTCTTTCCAGAGTTTCAAGGGTTCTTCCTCTACCATTAATACTGTCTGTCACATCTGCCTATCTTGTGCTGAAAAATGGTATTAAACCATATAACAACAACAACTTATTTTTAAAAAGGAGTGGAATGAAAAATTTATTTTAAAATTTTTAGACCATTGTGAACAACCATAGTGACTGAATTCAAAGGTAAACTTTCACTCTTTCAGTCTGCATCTTTTGAGCATTACAGGGCATAATCCAAGCTTATATGACATCATCAAACAGAAGTCCTTAAAAATTTTCTTAATAATTCCCACAACATGCTTGAATTCTGATTTAACTTCTACTCTGTGTGCTACTGGGGGGTGGGGTGGGATTTAGCTTTAAAAAGTGCACTTGCAATTTTTAAAATGAAGTATTAATAATTTTTTCTGTGAATCAGGACCTTTAGAACTTACTATTACATTTAATTGCTATTTCCCAAAACAGGAAAATAAAAATATTGTTTGCTTTATAAGCTATTAAATACCAGTTTACATGATAATACCATAACTTAATAGCTATGGATTTCTCTTGTCTAAATTCATTTTTCACAAATTGTTATTTTGTTAGCTTTAAAGCATTGTGACAAGAAGAAACATTTTTATTCTATAGTAATTGTTTATTTTGAAACAGAGAAGTGTGACATTGACCATGTGCTGCTAGGGACCATCCTAGCATAAGTCATTTAAGACGTCTACTCTATGCTTATATCACTATGGTGTATGAGAAAGTGGGAAGTAGGCTGGAAGAGAAACATAAAGGGGCTGGGATATAGCTTGAAACAAATACACTTAATAATATTTAGTTTTTCATTTGAGGCTAGTCACCAGTTTGACACAATAATGTAAGACATTAATTTCAAATTCATTTGTTAATCCAAATTTGTTATTCACAAACAAACATCTTTTTACTTTTCAGGTGTGTGGTTTTGTGACATTTTCATTCAATAGTTAATGTACAATTTGAAATACTGAAGCAAAACACTGAACAGTAGCTGGCAAAAGTGGCTTGACTGGATGATGACTTTATTTTGTTCACAATATGAATGCAGTATACACCAATTCCATGCATTTAAATAAAATTGTATTTTCTCATAAAGAATTTTATTTTAAAGTTTAAAGTTAAAGAAGAACATTTTCACAGCATAGCTCATGTGTCTTTCTAATTTTAACATAGACTGCCAAAATATTTTTGTTGATTAAATTCTGGAAATAATTATGACATATTTGTCATAATGTTCCAATGTTCTTAAGATGTAAAAGTACAATATAAACCATTTGGCATTCATTTTTAATCTCTTTTCAAATTTTATTTATATTACTACTTTCAATAAATTCTTCAAAGTGAGTTTTGGTATGGAAATAAAAGGAAATTATGATGAATTAAGAACTAATACACAAAGCACTTTTGCAAAAAATCATTTCTTGAAAATAAACATCAACATTACTGATTGATGCAAAATTGTATTTAAATTTCCACATCTGTATTTGTAAATACACATGTAATCAATCAACAGGGATTTACACTGTAGCCTGGCAATATTTATTATTTGTCTTCAGCCATGGACACAACTGGGAAGATATCCAAGCAATTTTAGACCTAGTATTTTTCTACATCTGTCTTTATGTATCCCTAGATTGGCTACTGACAAATACCACAAACAATGTTATCATTGTATAGTCTGCACAGGTAAATGTACAAAACTGACACCTGGCATGGTCAGGTTTATGGTGTCAGGATTTTTCCCACTGTTTAGTGTGTTAACTTGCAAAGGGAACACAACAGAATCAGCAAGAGTTGTTATTAAATGCATTACTGCTACAATAAAATCTCAGATCAAGTGTATTACCACTAGAGTTGAGGAAACCCACCAGACTGAGTGGACATTTGATGTTCATAGTGGGCATTTAATAATCTATTGCCCCTCTGTCCACATCCACAAGTTTGAGTAGGCAATCTGCAACTCAGGATGCATGTACTGTACCTGAATCTGAAAGATATTTTTACTTTCATTCCTTAACTTAAATATCTCTTTGATTTGGGTTTTGAGAGAGAAAAAAATAAGTTAATAAGACCAATACTGAATAGTGTGGTACCATCTAAAATGGTTCACTCACAATGTTTCATTCCTATTTTAGACAAAATGTATGCATATATATATATATATATATATATATATATATATATATATATATATATATATATATATATATATATATATATATATATATATATATATATATATCAAAGCAACTTTTACATGCATGCACCAAAAAGCATAAATACAATGTGCCCAATTCTGCCTCAGTAAATTCTGTAAACCATTTTTCAAATAGCAATAGTAAAATCATCCACTAAAAAAGCTCACAAGACTCTACTTTGTTCTCCATTAGTTTGATAAAACTATATGACTGTACATCAGGATGCATTGTGTTCAGCTTGCCAATTCGGACACATCTCAGTGCTGAAGTTGTATCTGCAAATAGTAATTGAAAGAAAGTTTTCAAACAAAAATTCCTTTTTTTTCGGTGATGTAGATTCCAAAAATTGATTTTCAAATTGTTCAAGTCTGTGTTTTAGTAAGTCTGCAACAATAAAGTCATCCTTATTTCAAGCATAGCTTTGGGAAAATTCTGTTTATGGTATTTAAGTATGTAAACAAGGCATTCGGGCTCAAGCTGGCAAGCAATTATCCATCTATGTTGTAAGCTATAGTATGCTTGAATCAATAATCATAATTACCTATTGAGAAAGGAAAAAAAAATCTCTTATACTTTTGCTTTTCTTGCTCATTGTACAGAAATTTAAACAAATAATGATGAAGCCTTTCTGAATTCCAGATTAATCTTAATTCCATGACAAAACCATAGATTACATATCCATTTACAAAATGTCATACTTAGAAAAACTATTTTAATCCCTTTTAACAGTTAATTACAACAAAATTGTAGTTTACTGTAATAATGTGTGGTTTTCTTTTGAGATTCAGCATTCCTTTATCTCCAACACCTCTGTACTCACCATTACACTAGATCCAATTCCAGTGAACATGTAAAGGATAAGCAAAATAATTTTTAAAATGTTTGAAAGATAGCAATTATTTCATCAAAATGTCAACAGTACATAAGTACTGAGAATCTGAAATTTCTTTTAATGCAGCAAAAACATCACACAGCATGCCTTTAAAATTCTCAATACAATGCATAAACGGAATAAATCTAAGTAATATTACTTTTATCTTTATTAATACATAAGGTACATTGATTGTATTTTAACATTTTTTTTAAAGAGAATGACCTATGAACTGAGAAAAATAATTCCAGGAATCTACTGTAGGGGTGGGGATGGAGGTAGGGGTGGGGTGGGGCAGGAGTAGGGTGGCTGGCTGGCTGTGGATGAGTGGGTGGCTGGTTGGCTGGGTGTGAGATTTTGTATTTAGCTTTTAACAAATTTTCAGTCCTATTACTATGATGTCTGCAGTGTGGCAGTCTATAGTGATGTCTAACACTGGGGCAACATGCCACAGACATGTAGCATGATGTCCCACCCAGTCACATTATCCTGACACCAGGCCGACCAGTCCTAACTCTAACCTCTTAATGCTGAGTGCCTTATGGGCAGCTGTTGTTATCATTTTTTTAAGTCGTTGGTATGACTCAGCCCAAGTGTGGACCCATGACCTCACACAACCAAAGCAGATGCTCTAACCACTTAGGCCACTGGCATGGTTAAGATGTCAAAGAGGCACCATTTTCAAGACAGACAAACTGGATCATGAGATGACTGCATGAATAAAGCTTCATTTCAAATTTAGAAGGAACAGCAAGAACTTGTGCTAACAGATGGACAAAGACACAAATCCACTGCATAATGTCTTCTGGTCTAAAGCCAGCAGAGCTATAAACTACCTGGTCTGGTGTTACTATAGTCCACAAGCCTCTTCATGAGAACATCAACAGCAGCATTAGATGGGGCACAAACACAGATCTTGGCATTTCCATTGGTATCCTTAAACAAATAATACAGTAAAAGAAATACATTACAACTGACTAGACACGCTATAGTTACACTGAGTTAACTAAATATTGCATTTGCTATCAAGTATTATTCATTCTATTGTCTATTGTCAATAATTGTCAACAATTATCCACAATAAACTAACTTTTCTGATGAATTTATATTCATAAAATTTTAAAGTACAACAAAATGTGAATAAAGACAAGAGGTCCATGTGAACCTGAGATTCTTCACATGACATGTACTTGAATGCCATATGCAAGAATGGTTGGCACATAAATCTGGGTAGACTTAGCAGAATGCTTGCTAATGCTGAGTAGTAAGTAGATACAGTTGTGCAAATCTTGGAATTTATTTGCTTTTGGTAACTTTGGTCACATTCGATAGCAGATCAATCTGAAGGCCTTCAGTCCAGTCCATTTCTCTCCAGCAGATTGCAAGAAAAAGTTGACAATATATATATATATATATATATATATATATATATATATATATATATATATATATATATATATATATATATATATATATATATATATATATATATATATATATATGGCGAATAACAACAACCCTTTCAAGCGCACTGAATCTGCCAAGGAATCATGTGTGTCAGGGATTGATTAAAATAGATGCAATAAATTGATGATGAACAGTGTGAAACTAGCAACTAACTAGCCTGAGCGTTTTCGAATCTTAATGAGCCTTTTTCAAAGGTAAATACAAAACATATATAAGAAAAACAAATAAACACAAAAACGTTGTGTTTGTAAACCTCTACATGGCTGTCTCCACATGAGATAAAACTATAAATACAACCAGCTTTATAGACTGTATGTATGTATGTATGTATGTATGTATGTATGTATGTATGTATGTATGTATGTATGTATGTATGTATGTATGTATGTATGTATATATATGTATGTATATATGTATATATATATATATATATATATATATATATATATATATATATATATATATATATATATATATATTGCTTGATTGGTATCTTGAAATGAGCTGACCAGACACACAACCAGGTCAGCTAGGTCTTACACTGGTAGGATTTGTCTTTTAACTTTCTTTTATTCCTCAACCTTTATTTGACTTAATACAAAGATGTAGTTAATGTGACAAAGTAGGTCAACTGTTAATAGAGTGAAATAATACCAGAAATACTTCTGCAAATTGGAGGTCAAATCACAGCACATAATTAGACTTGTACAGAAATGCTTGCAGATAGAGCAGTGGTGGTTAATGTGTTTTCATTATCAAGTATAAGTGCATATTGCATTTAAAATGATTACAAAATAAAAATTTAAAAGATTGAAGTAAAACAAAAATTTCAACTCAAAAAATACAACTGGTATTAATTTATTAAAGCGCTGCCAACGGTAGGCATTAGTGAAATTTTCATTTATCAAACTTTTTATGAATATTGTGATTTAGAATGTATTAATAATGTTGTTTGGAAATGTAATTAACAAAATATATCACTTCTTATTTAAAGTTGAGAATTTCTTAATGCTGATTCAAATTTTGGGGTACCAACTACCATTTTACACAATAAAATAAGTGATTCATCAAGGTTTCACATACCAATTTTGACTGTGTTCACATTCAACATACAAAAGCTAATTTTATTGTATTTTGTCAGTAAACAAATTGGGATCCATGCCTGACCCTGCATTATAAATAGGTCAGCAAGTTATCTGAGAAATATCAATTATGGGAGTGATATACAGGGCTATAGTGATAAACAGGGGTATAAAATAAAACTTAAGCACAGTTAAAAAGAAGCAAGAGCTATATCATTACAAAGATCCCTGTTGTCTATAATTTGCTTCAACTGGGTCTCAAACAGTGGAATCTTAATGGAAACAAATGGGGGGTAAGATGAGACTAATTCTGTATAGATTATAAAATGACAGAAATGATTCCATGACAAACAGTAGTGATCAAACTACTGTCACACATAAATTTTAGGGCAAATAATAAAATAGCATCAGATTAAAAATTATATTATGTGTAGTGGAGATCTAAGACACTGCAAATATTAAGTTTGCTGTTACGATCACAATTTATGCAGATAATGTCCTTATATACAATAAATGCACAGATCATGGGCAATGTGATAAGATATTTAATTTAGTTACATGATGTCATATATATATATATATATATATATATATATATATATATATATATATATATATATAGATATAGATATATATATAGATGCTATAAACTGACCACGAACAGTAAGAAACTAGTAACTAACTAGCCTAAGCGCTTTCGACTCTTAATGAGTCTTTTTCAAAGGCAAATACAAAACATATACGATAACAAATAAACACAAAACCGTTGTTTGTAAATTTCTACATGGCTGTCTTCATATGTGCTAAAACTATAAATACAACCAGCTTGTATAGACTAGAAGCGGAAATTGAAAACGTATAATTTCCTAAAAGTCTACAAACCAAAGCGACATCTATTTTTACTTTTTGTACATATGTAACGCAGATTATATCCCGGATATTTGATTCTATACTGGTTATTCTTATAATAAAAATTGAAAGATAATAAGAAGATTTAGAAAATGTTAAATTTTACTAGTGCATAGTTTTCATATTCTAGTCTTCTTGGTTTAGACCGCTTGGTTTCAATGTTCTAAGGCGGCGTATCCAGTATGATTCCCTTTCAAAGGAATCATACTGGATATGCCGCTTTAGAACATTGAAACCAAGCGGTCTAAACCAAGAAGACTAGAAAATGAAAACTATGCACTAGTAAAATTTAACATTTTCTAAATCTTCTTATTATCCTTCAATTTTGCAAGAGGGAAATTAGAATGGCCACTGTAAAGAGGTGACCACTAAGAAAAGGTGACGATTAAGACAGGTTTGTATTTTAAACTCATTTCAATTACCTTCATGATTTTCTTGATGAGCGCAATGATGGTGTATGACTTTCCAGTACCTGGTGGTCCTTGCAGGAGACAGATTTTGGGAAAGACATAAGGAGACAACACCATTTTGGTAATAGTAGCAATGGCCTCTGCTTGGGAAGAGTTATAATGTATCTGGATAAAGATGATAAAAATAAATGATTCCAGTTGTAAACTGAAATAATTGAGTTATATTTCATTTTTAAACTCTCCATGAAAGTTTGAAACTATGGGTAATATTCTTCTGTCTAAATCATAATATCATCCTTTCTTTGATAATAAAATGCAAGAAAACTAAAGACCGCATTTGAGGCCAGTCATTGCATCTTAACTTATTCAGTTCTATTCTTTATTTAAACAGTTACAAGCCACTGTCAATTTACTTCTTTATTAAGTTACTAATCAGCATTTCCACTCACTTTTGTATTTCAGGTACACATTGATCCCCATATAGTCAAAACTGTCTGGAAGCTGAATCTATGGAAAGAATGCTGTAAACTGTGCCAGTCATCATGTAATACTGACAATTCATGATACAAAATTAGATTCATTAACAGTGACTTGAGATCAGATATTTTTGCATTCATTGTTAATTCCTAACCATGAATATAACACTGAAATGTAAAATTTAACAAATGACCAGATTCAGTGAAAGAATGTTATATTCCTAACAATAAACCATAAATCAAACATATCTCCACTGTTTGGGCCAGTGGTTTCCAATTTTACTTATGATCTCAATGTCACAACCCATCATTAACATATTTATTAATTTTTACTAGCAGACTATAATTTCTGTATTGCACAATCTGCATAAACAATATAATAAGACTCTATCATATCCATACATGCCAACCCCTGGCAAGGAAAAAGCGTAATCTAAGGGAACAAAAAGAGTAGTCTGAGCAGAAAAAGAGTAATCCACATAAAGCATGATAACATTTAATGAGCATATGTACAATATGATTTATTTAGCCCTTTAGTCTTTTAACATCAATAACTGCTTCAAGTTTTGATATGTAGCGCTTTTAGTTTTAAAAAGCAACAGACTCTCATAATGCATTTCAAAACACTTTGTACCAGCTGAAACTATGAATGTTATACAAAACATAGAGCACTAAGTGCTGGGTTTCTGAGCCTGGATCTGAATCCAGTTTTATGTTTGTTAGCAATACGGAACAATCTCTCACAGTCCACATTAAAATGGTAAAGAACTAATATTCCTTTCATAACCTGACAAAGAGAAAATTTATATTTTCCAGTTATTGGGTCTTTAGCTGGGAAATAAGGTACCATTGCAGATCAACTCTGTCCACAAGTACATTGTCAGGTAGAATGTCAACTTGATACTTCAGAAGTTCTCCTAATTTATTGACAGCCTTTCCTGCAGCAAGGTGCATCATATGACAGGGACAACCTGATATGTACACTGACGGAGACATTGTTCAAAATATAGAATGCAAATCATTTTAGAATTGCAGTCATCACTGATGCTTTATCAGATGGAAACCCTTTAAGTTCTGCCAGCTTATGTTTTTTCAAAGTATTAACAAGCGAATCAAAATGTTTTCTCCAGTGGAATCTACTGTTAATTCTGGTAATGAAAGAAGAGCACTCTGAGTTTTCCCTTTTCATTGTCAGACAGAGTAAAACTTTTTGTGATTATAAGCACTACTCTCTGTGGCAATAACAAATGGTCCAATTTTCATGGCCTCTGCAATTTTAAGTGATTCAGTATCTTCTAAATACCTAACAATATTAGATGACTTTCTTCTTGCCCGTGTATGCATACTTTTGCCAATTATGTAATCAGGAAACATCCCTTTGAACAAAGCAACAACATAGTCTTCTACCGCCAGTGCATGTTCTATTAAGAACTGGGAAAATGATGCCTCTACATTTATAAAATTTGTATCCACAATTGAGCTCCGCTGTAAAAAAGAAGTCACCTTAGTAATGGATAAAGAAAACCAGCTAATTCAAGGTTACTTGTTTACTACCAAGATCAATATTAAAATCCTTTTCACACAGCCTGTAATGGATGTGAAGCTGCTTTAGAATGAAATGCTGTATTATGTAATTCATGTATACATCTCTGAATTTATTTTTCGTCTTTCTCTAATCCATCTGCGAAATTATTTGAAAAACATTTTTGCTCCCAACACATGCATCGTCTAGAATAAATCTGACCTGACATTTAGTGTCAAATACCTACAGACTGGCTCTGTACCAGATATAAAATAAAACAAAGAATCTGCCAACAAAGATTATAAATTAGAAAACCAGTCTGTTCTCTCGTAAGCCATACAGCAGAGCTGCTATAAATAGAAACCGAGGTCACAGTCTGAAAGTAGTATCCAGCATTTTCCTTGGAAATGAGGAGAGCTACTAAATATAGAACATACCGCTGTTAGGAAAATGCACACCAGTCTACAGACAAGCGTACTCTTATCTCGCAGTTAGGTAAAAATCATCTTTTCTAGAATACAGTCTGTGGGATTATTGGGGTATTATTAAAAATCAGAAAACAAATAATTAATTTTTGGGGGAGTGAGATATAATGAAAATGCATAATCTGGTTACTTTTACGCGTAAGACATAATTTAGTGAAAAAAAAACAGCATAATGCTTATGCCCAAGGCGTAATGGTTGACATTTATGCATATCTGCCAGTCCCAAAAAGGCAAAAGCATAATCCAAGTGGTTAACAAAAATAACTTGAACATAAAAAGTCTAATCTTACCAGTTTTCTGTCTTAATATAAAAAAACATATTCAAGGATTAAATTTATTTATGTAAAACTTTTCACTGTAATTAATCATATATTCAACTGTACTAATCTCACAACAAGTAAGATAATAGCCTAAAAATCTGATATAAAAATACTGCATATACTGGATATTCTTTAAATTGTAGCAGCAGTCTTTGTTGTTGCTGTTCTTTTTTGGGGATTAACACTGTTTCTCAGAGCAAGATAAGCTACAGGTGGCAACCTGTATAACTGGTGGAGGAAGAAACCTGGAAAACTCTGGTAATAATCACTGACCCAAGAGAAACTGCTGGCAGCTTTCTCACATACCCACATTGGCCAAGCTCATGGCTCAAACCCACATGGACAGAGGTCAGATGGGAGCAATAGGTAAATGGCACTTTGCCACCTGGAGCCCCAGCAGTCTTAATTTCTGCATCATGTTCATTTGGCAATTGGCATTTTTTCTAGCTTAAGTTAATCCCTATTAAATTAAACAACTGCCTTGCTTTGTGCTCAGCATGAAGAGGTTAGTGTTAAAACTGGTTGGCCTTTTATCAGGATAATATGACTGGGTGGTACAAGATGCCACAGTGCTAGATATCACTATAAACTGCCACAATGCAGACATCGTAGTGATATGACTGAAAAAACTGTGAAAGCTATGTTAATAATTCAAAACACACATTCTTCTGAATACAGAAACTCTAACAGATATAACCTTTTCCAGGATATCCAAACAGTTATTGATTAAAATATAATAAAAAACTGTTTGCTATTTTGTGTGTGCTTGTGTATTATAATATGAATATACATAAGAACATAATCCATACATAGGTAAGTATTAGTTGTTGTTCCGGATTTAATGCCATCTTTCACCCCATAATAATCTATGTATGGCTGCCATTACATCTGGTGGAGGAAGAGCTCAAGAAAACCCAAGGAAGAACCAACCTACTGGCAAGCCATCTCAAATACCCACAACAGCCAAGTCTAAGACTCAAACACACACGGACAGATGTACAATGTTTATTCCCATATCATACAATGGAGAAAACTTCATAAATGTGTGAAAAATATCTTCAGTGATTTACTCCCTGAACAAATATATATATATATATATATATATATATATATATATATATATATATATATATATATATATATATATATATTATTTGACACCTGTGTTTCTTGATTTCCTTATGTACATGCACAGACACAAAATAAAAGTGTACCTGCACAGCAATTCTTGCACACAAATTTTGTACCAGTTTTATTTTGAGGGAGTTGATAGACTTTAACAGCCTATTTAACATATTACTGCTATATACGGATGAGGAAAAGGACAGCAGTACTACCCTCCCCATGAACACACCAAGTCAGCCAAATCAGGCTGATTTGGGCAGGTATAAAACCCTGTGAGCCTTCAATTACACAATTCCATACTGTACTACAAGACTGGGAATGCTGCCAACATAATATATAATGTATGATAATGCCTCACAAATAAAAAATAACTGATTTTAAACATGTTCTCATTATCCACAACCTATCAAACTAATAATCTTGGGAATAGTTGATAAATCATGCCCATGTTTCAAGATTTAGGTGTAGCATCCCTATTTATAAATCCAGACACCTTATCTGGGAATACAGTACCTTGAGACTTGGGACCACATAAGTCTCCTTGTCTAAAAATGTTAAGTTGCATGTTGGGTTAAGGATGTCCTGGCACAATGGACTTCTGGGTAACAATGAAAGAGCTTGGTACTGCCGAATCGTTGTAATGATGGAGCTGATTTGCTGAAAAGATTAAGATAGTAATGTAAAATATAGACTCTGACACAAACACACATCTTTTCAGTTTGATAAAATCATGGATTTCAAGAAATAGTACGTCATGAAATTTTAAGCAACTTAAATCATTGTAAGAAAAATATAAAGGATAGTGGATGTAAAAGGTTTCTTGCTTCAATGTTTCTTTTATTGGAGCCCAATATACATGCAGGTCTTGGAGCAGTTCTGTTTGTTTAATACTACCACTGATCTAAAATATATGCAATGGTAAATCCATTTACTCAGATGGATATTATAATTTTCCCAAATCTGTATCAGAAATTTAGCCACCTGTCCACAGTTAGCCATATGAACAATGACAGCTGGAGTGGCATGAAGAATTCTCAAGAAACAATATATGCAAATGGCTATTTCTAGAGATCTTCCAATCCCCACAACACTTCTATATTAACAGCAGTTTGCATTAATTATCTGATGCAATGTCAATTTAAATTTTTTGTACACAACTTCATCACTATTAGCTTCATCGCTATTAAGACCATCTCATCCATTACTGCATTCATGAATTCCATTAATTTTAATTATTTTATTTAAATGTAAGCAATTACAACATCGAACCCACTGGATTCATATATAATGGTTACAATCACAGTCATACATGTTTCAATCCAGTGCAACACAACATTTTCTGGTGCTTTATTAACACAAGTAAAAGATCAAAAAAAAAAATGTAACATCTTTGCAGAACAAGGAGAACAAATGGACCTGATATTGCTTCCCTGGCTTACATAATTTAACTGTTTCCATTTCACCAAAGTGGCCTTATAGTCATATTAGAACACAACCTATACAAATGATCTCCCAAGTTTCTCATCACAATTTCTTGCTCATACAAGAAGTCAGCCATGATCTTGCTGGTATAAACTCATTTACCAAGTTAATTTAAACTGTGTGAGAAATATACTCTCTATATCTAGAGATAATAAATTCATCCAGTCAAATTAATTTAACTCATTAAATATGCACAGACCTCATTTATTATAAGATTATAAGACCGAATCATTTATAACTATTATAAACTACTACAAAACAATACACCTGTGCCGTGTAACAATATGATTCATGATACACAGCCTGCGATATGATACATATCAACCGGATGGTTTTTCCATCTTTGGAAGGTAGGTGGTGCCTTTTTATGCATGCCAACATACTGGTTGTATTTCCATTATGCAGATTATAGACATTTAGTTATCATATATTTATATGCAATTTTCACTGATGACAAGTGGGCAAAAAATAGTTTCGAACAGACTAACTGTTGGTTGTCAGTGAATTCTATTCAATGTATTAGCCCTTTTAATGATGGCTTCATTTAACTATTCTCTGGATTCACCAAGTAGACAAGAAAAAACTTTTGAATATTAAAACTGATGCTTCTAGGGTGCTAGCACATAAGCGCATTGGAACCTTCATTAGGCATACTTTTGGAAAGGTTTTGGATAACCTTTTAATTAATAGAACATAATTATTTTTTAGGAACTCATATGTTACTGTAAGCTATTTATAATTCTTTCCCTTTTTTTTATATTTTATATTTTGATCACTTCATCAATTTATGTTGATCTTACTATCAAATTTGTTGAAAACATACCAGATGTGCAGTAGCAACATGTAATTTTGACATTAAAAAGTGGTTTATTTTTGTTTAATTTGCTTTCCAATTATATATACTAAAGTTGTATGTTAACACTCAATGAGTCATCTTATTGTATAAAAAAGGTCTATGTCACATACATGAACTTCTGATGGCTGCTCATGCACTGGTCGAAACTTTCTCCATCGGATCTTGAACACAAACTTCATGTAAACATACATGTCAGGCCTTTTCCACCCTGTGAAAATATATAAGAGCAACATGCTGATTTTAATAACACAGAAAAATGAAGTCATCTTTGGTATTTTATATTCTACATCATCACAAAAAATTACTTTTGCCTTAGAGATACTGGTATGATCTGGAAATAAAGCACAATAATTGGCAGTCATCTCTAAAAAGAACTAGATTTTTTGAGTATATTTTCCTTTATTATATACAACAATTTGTGTTCTAACTCGTCTCCACAGAATGTTAATTTAGTAGTCCCTAATTGATGCAAACAATAATTACAATGCAGAAATAAAATTCATACCAGAATGAACTTAACCTAAAAAAATTTCCCTCTGATAGGCACAAATGGCAAAAGGCAATAAAACAAAACATATTTTAAATGGCATCCAAGTAGCTGTACTATTATGACTTGATATTAACCAAAAATTAATTGGTTCTTCTTCTTTCAAATCATTGTTCATTAAATCTGCTTCAGAAGCTATTTGTCCATCATTAGAAGATTTTTATCGGTCAATGTCACAGGCTTGGACTTAACTCTTACAGCAAGTATGACTACCATTGCAAGCACAGTACAAGCTTAAGACTTTACACACCTAATACCTACTCATTCATAGTACAAAAACACATTAACATGCACAGAGCGATTTCTCCCAATATACCATGTACTGCTGCCGATATATGGAAAATTTACCACTTAATTAATATATTTATTTCAACTTTCAACTGCATTAGTCAGAAAGTACCTAGGTTGTTGACCAGAATGTATATAGTATGAAAAATGCTATAAGGTCATGTGGTAAACATAAATGATTTACCCAAGTTGGTAGAGCATAAATTGTATGTAATGCTGACCAACTTTGGTTGTAACAGTAGTCATCATTACAAGCCTTGGGCAATAATCTGTTATGCTTCTTTTTTACCCATGGCTCACAAAAGCACATTATCAAGAATGTAACAATCTCCTACTCATCAATAAAAGTACCTGTTTTATCAATCAAGAAGTGTCTATGCATAGAAAAGAAACTTTTGATCATTTAAACAGTCTGAAATGTCATGCATGATCACAATAGTGTGAAAAAGATACTTGTGCTCACAAGGACTAAGCAAATGTATGCCTATTCATAAAAAGGGAGTCTCTGCACAGGCAGTCAAAAGTGATAATGAGTAAAGTGGTTTATTACTTGTAGTTTGCTTCAAAGGGGATTTGTACTAACAAGAGATATTATACATCCAATTATCAAGTTTCAAGATTCTATGGTAAACAGTACCCAAACAATGAACCTCAAACTCAGAATTTCAATAGAATCACTGATGCATAAAAATTAAGTAACAGCAATCTCTTTTAGCAATAAGGGCATTGTACTTATTAAGATGCATCCCTCACCAAGTTTCATTGTTCATGTTAGTATTGTATACACCTAGCTTTCCAAAAACTCAGAGGTCATAAAGCCTAACTAAAATCGTGCCAAAAATATAGATTGTAGCATGATAAAAATAAACCAACACAAAATATCAGCCACATCAGTGAAGCCTAAAAATTTTGGATATAATGAACATTTTTTGTAATATTTGTATAGAGCTGATATTTGATGATTCTAGATAGGATAGTATGTTTGATGCAAAAACAACAACAAAAAATTGAACATGTACTGAATACAAAATTAAACTTAAGCCATTAAAATGTACAATGTAGGTTACAGTGACCTTTGTGTTGTATCTTGTGTCAAAACTGATGCATCCAGTTTATGAGCATAAACAGTGATTAAAATGCAACATTTAACTAAAGTCAGTGAAACATTTAATATGCCTCAATGACCTACATTTAAAATGAACCTATCATGAGTCATCCACTCATGTTTCATGATCTCTCATATTATAATAACATTGTGTACATAAAAAAAATCTTGTGATCATGAACTAAACACAAAAACTTTAAAATGGGTACAAACAATGTATTGGCTTCTACAAAATTAGCTCTTCTATATTTTGCCCATATTGAGTGACCACCAGCCTTAGTTACTTCCATCCTAATCCAACAGTGCTCACAGCTTGTAATGCACTCTGTATAGTAATTGTCTGGTCTATTATTCAAAAAGTATAAATCATCCACACATTAATTAATGTATGTACTGTCATTTATATCTATACTATGTGCTTATCTTTTGTCCATGATTGTAGATTGTACTTTAAGTTAATGGTCATTAGTAATATGTTTACATAATTTTTTTAGTTCAGAAGATATTAGAAACAACCTTGTTCTCAGTTTGAAGGAATTTTCCAATTAGAAATGTTTCACATATCTAGAAAATTCCAGAACATTCAATTGTGTTTAGGTTATGCGTAAAATGTATAAACAGGATTTCATAAGAAATTATTCATTCCTGTTTTAATTCATATTTCCTACCAGTCTTTGCAAATCTATAACCATAGTTTATAGTAATTTTTAGATATAACTTGAGAGGAATTATTTGAATAATTCACTGAAATTAATAATGTGTTCATTGAGTGGATTAACCCATTATTGGTAATACTGAGAAATTATTCAAAAATATACTGGAGTGTATCATTTTGAAACAGCAGGAAAATGAAGATAATTGGATTATTTTCTGAAACATTCTATACTTCTGATAGAATATTTATGATTATTTTGGACTTAATCACAAAATTGCATGTCTTTCAAATTTTCACTTTGTATTTTAGGGAAATAAATTATTTGTTGATTTTACTAAATGCTGGTTTCATTTTCTTTCTGTTAGATTAAGGTCATAGATTCATAAGTGTGTGTGTGTGTGTGTGTGTGTGTGTGTGTGTGTGTGTGTGTGTGTGTGTGTGTGTGTGTTAATTGGACATCTCTGTCCATCCTTACCGTCTCTCATCTTCCTACACAGCTTTTACCTATATGCAAAGACCACCTATCTATAAAGACCACTTTAATCTTGTTCCCCTGTGTGATCTTTAATGGACAATAGTTGATTGTGAGAGTATGATGTGAAGTGAAGCAGATGCTCAAGGATTGAACAATATGAACATTTTCTTAACTACAATAATGACCTTAGTGAATTACCTTCAGGACTTATTTTCAAACTTATTATGGCACAATTTCGGCAACAAAAGAGCTGGTAATACCTTCTTGTGGAATCATCTTTAAGACACGCAGGACAGAACGACCATCTGTTTTGATGCTGATACTGTCTACATATGCCATTTGAGGAAACCAATCTGGTTGACTTGACTTGTTCTTATTGTCATATGTCATAACTCCGAAGATATTAAGCCAAACTAAGTCACCTTCATTGATGTAGCGACCACCATTCCAATCTTCTCTGGTAATCAATGCTGCAATGAAATAAGGATATGATTCCAGTTATGTCTGAGCTGGGCATAAAGCTGCTGAATTTAAGACTAAGCATTTGGGTTCCTTTGTTTTCTTTTCAAACCGAGTTAAAAATTAGTAGGAAAACTGTTCAAATGTCTTCATTAAAAACAAAGATGGTATTAGACAACAAAAGAATCATTTTCCATTCACTGGGAAAGTCTGAACTTTAAAGATTTTTCAAGTGTTGAATTAAGTCACATGTTTGTATGCTAGTACAGTGGTCACAGTTCATCAACACTATCTTCTTAATGCTGAATCCATTGTGAGGCAGCTGTTAGTACCATTTTTACAAGTCCTTCATATGACTCTGCCAAGAACTGAACCCACAACCTCCCACACCCAAGGTCTATCCTCTAACTGCTAGGCCACTGGAGCAGTTGAATGTTAAGAAGTTTATTTAAACCACGATAAAATTATTAAAATAAAAAAATAAACCACAACAAAATTAAACCACAGCAATAAATTATCAGCAATTAGCTTCAATCAGAAGAACTTTCACTGCAAATGCTGTGCAAACTGCATCTCTATTTCCACCAAAGAAACTTACACAAGTAAAATACCAAGCCACCAGACCATGCTAGTACTGGTCCAGTAGTCTGTTTAGTACTGATATCTTCTAACTGGTCCAATGTGGTCAATGTTTTACAAGGACTATATCTGTGTAAAGAGACTCTACTCCTAATATAATACAGGTAATGTTACCTGAAGAATAAATGGAGCTGTCAAACAATGCATGGCTTGCCTGCACTTATATGGATTTAAACAAAAAACCTTTACATTTGCTAACACTGATGCTGCTGATGTCATTAACTTAGTAAAGGCAAGCTTAAAATTGAATTCAAGCTGTAAACTTGTTTTAATTAGAACTGGTAGCTAAGGCTTATTTTGTACACAAAACAACAAAAACATGACATAGGGCATTAGTATTATTATAGGAATCTGAAAGTATTATAAGTAGAGTACAAAATAAATTGAATATAACAGTGCTTCATAAATGACAGATTGGAATACTGATAAAATTCACCCATATTTCTGTACCCATACTTTAAATAAAATAATTTTAATAACTGTTGGATTTTGTAATTTAACAGACAATTATATTTTCTGGCTGAAATTAAATTTATAGATGAATCAATGAGTGAAGTAGAGTTCCATTTACTTCACAGCTTGCCGACTTTACTTGGTCTTTAAATTTTTGGTTTATATCAGCCATCAAGTCAACAAAAAAATTGTAGCCCACAAATAAAATTGGAAAAATGCTTATTCTCCCCCATCACCAATGTGACCATAGCTATTGCAAATGTGAAGTGATTTTGTAAATTTGCACTCAGTGACCCTAACCTTGATCAATTGCAAACTCAACAGTGAGCTGTATGTTTTTGTATGTAACAAAACTATGAATTTAATATAAAAATTTTATGTGGGTAAAACTTTTTTAAAAAAACAAGACAATTTTAGTTCCTGACATCTTGAACTTTAACCTCTCAGTTAAAGAATCAATAGTGATGTGCCTCTACCCATATGATGACTACCAACATACTTTGATGAAAAATGGATCAAGGAAACTTGACTTTTATTAAGAAAAAAACCACAAAAACAAATTTTCTCACCTCCATTAGTCAGCAGCTCTCAACCATACTGCTCAAAATTAAAACATTGCTGCCCCTGGCCAATCATTCTCTTATAGTCTCAACTTGTCATGCATTTTCAGTTACAATGACACTGACTTTCTACCAACAAATCCTCCAAAAATACTTGAATGACTTCTGCTTCCATCCTTTGATTAGCCAAATGATATCTGAGAAAAAACAACCACAGCAATGCACCTTGTCCATGTTGAACTGATAGATGGATGGTCAGATTGGCATCATTATCATTATCACTACATTATCATAATATCTCACTAAAGAACAAGTGATAAATTTATGGTTTTGCAACCTACCATGTCCCACATATTCTACAATTTTGCAGGAACTTCGTTGATGCTCCTTATCTATTAAATAGCCACCTTGGTACATCTTATGGCATATTGTGTTTTTATGATCCTTTCTTGTCTTCCAGTCACGAAAACACTGTAAGTAAAATTTGGTATTACTCAAGATGTCCTCTGATTTGAAATTCTTTCATATTTTATCACTGGTACTCCAAGCAAAGGTCCTAAATATCTATTGAAACAAAGAGCATAGAATAAAGAGAATTTTTAAATTTAAAAAGCCATATACAAATATGATACTTATAGGTTACTGCATTTGTATGGGAAAATAGGAACAAGTTTTTTCAGATGGATATATTGCACGACCTTGGGAGTGCAGTATATCCTTCCAACAAAACGTGTTCATATTTTCCCATACAAATACAGTAACCTTTTTATTATAAGCTCATTACTTATTCTTCCCAAACAAAAATACACTACAAGAAACAAAGTAACTAAATGTATGCCATATTCCAAACTAAGTACATAAGCGTTGATGGATGATTACACATCATTATTAATGATGCATAACTCTGCCCAGATAAATATAAAGCTGGTCAAACACTAGACATAAGTTTCAAAAGAAAATGGCATTCACTCTATTTAAAATTGAAATTTGGAGTAATATTGTTAAAGAATTATGCAATGCAATAACTTTTCATTTGAACTGGAATGAATACATTTTGGTTTTTTTGTCGATTTAACGCAATTATTTGATTATGGTCTGGATTTATCTACATAAAGTGAATTGCATTGGATTCCAGCAGCATCTGCCAATTCAATCGTTTTGAATGATTCAGATCATAATATGAGAAAATTTTGAAGCCTTTCCATTGCAATTATTGAAAAGATGATGTGGAATTTAATGGGTTTTTTTATTACAGTAAGGAGAATGTAACTGCACTTGGAATATACTCAAAATTACAGCACAATTTCAAAAAAGTATAATCAACCTTGAGAACCCATGACATGGCTCATCTAATTCAGATTTACAGACCTACAAAAGTATATTTTTTGATGAAATTCAGGATGTAAAATTGTAAGTATATTTTTTGTCATTTTTATTACCAGCTAAAGACAGTTTATGTGTATAACTTGTGTGTTATTGTGAGGACCCTGTATAGTGTCTCTATCTAGCTAAATCTGAAACTTTGTATCAAAAAATTAAACGCAGAGTGCCAAAGCAGTTTGTATGTGTCAGTCTATGAAATATTTACTAGCATATGGTTGTCCATGAAATTTTGTTCATTCATAAATAATTATTTATGTTAGAAAATAGTTCCTTTGCGTGCGGGGTGCAGTATGAAGTATGAAGGTGTTCAATATCAGGGAATATTGAATGATTCTGACAATGTAAAGTTAACAGAGAAAGAAAATGAGCACATAATAAATAACAATACATAAACTATCCTAAAAAGTGTTGAAGCATTCAATTTGGACAGTATCTTTATGCTGTAGGTCTATCTGAGCATACATCTACATAAATATCAAGAAGGCTAGGGCCTTTATGTTCAATCTACAAATCAAAGCATTGACTTAAAACGTGTAACATTGACCCCAAAGTTGAAAAGATTGAATGAACATGCTGCAGAATGAGTTGTGTTAGTTTCATATTGATTCACTCAACCTAGGAAGAAAAAAAGTCAATGCATTTAGGAAATGCAGGCAAATGAAAAGACTTGAACCAAATCTTAATGCAATGCTTCTCTAAGTGTCCTTGACCCAAAGATGAAATTTGCATGTCATAGAATTATTTGTCCTAACCTCAACAATTTGTTGCAAGTATGAAGAAAATTTATAAAGATTAGAAAATATGGGCAAATGAAAACCTTTGACCAAAACTTGGACACAAATTTGGAATGATGAATACCCTGATCCCAAGATCACTGTATATCAGCCATAATACAACATGTAAAGTGAAAAACAAGATAATTTACTTCTAACCCACCCACCCCACTCATGACACAGTATTGTTTTTTTTTTAAAATGTAAATAATCTCAACAACAGAAACACCCATATTTTGACAATTTATATGTTCGAAGTATTATAAGGTTACATCTATGGAGCAGTTATCTAAAGTAAACAATATCAACACATATAATCCTTGGCTGGTCAATCCCAATTGGTTTCTACGAGAAGAACATTAAAACTATAATGTACAACATGTAAAGAAATAGAGACAAATAGAAATATGTAGAATCAATTAAATACTATGAATAATCTAATATATTAAGTCTATATATGGACTAAGAATTCAATGCTTTTATTGTGGACCCATGGTATTCACATGGCGAATCCAAATGTTTCAAGTAATAAATGTTCAAATTCAGAAAGTGTGTGTGTGTGTTTGTGTGTGTGTTGTATTTTTTTGTCTGCAGTGTGGCAGTTTATAATGTTTTTTGGCACTGGTGCATCATGGTGCAGACATGTAGTATCATGTCCCACCCAACAAAATTATCCTGTCACCAAGCTGACCAGTTCTAAAGCTAACTTCTTAATGCTCAGCACCAAGCTTTTATAAGTCTTTGGTATAACTCGGACGGGGTTCAAACCTGCAACCTCCTGCATCTGAGGTGGATACTCTAACCACCAGACCACTAGCAGTTAAGAAATAGTAAATCTATAAATTAAGAATATACAAGTAGGAAATCATCAGCAATTAATCTCTTCTTAACAAAAGGTTAAAAAAAGTAAAAATATTATAAGAACAAATAAAGATCAGTTAACACATACACATTCCCACGCTTCATAAAGCAGAAGTGGAACCATAAACATATGACAGTACTCATCAAAACTGCTGTATTTTTCCACAAGTGGGAATGGCCGTTGCTCCCCAGCCACTGGGGGTGGTTCTGCAGGTCTATTTTCTTTGGTCAGTTTATCTAAATTGATAGAAAAGTGAAACTTCATTTGTATTTTGTCACTAATATATTTACTACACATGTAAAGTACAACATACCTGAACCTTTAATATAAAGTGGACAGGCCTAATTAAAAAAACAGATGCTTTTAAAATTTATGTCTTTCTTATGCAATATATATATATATATATATATATATATATATATATATATATATATATATATCACTTGAGCAAAGACAGCAAAATTTGGTACAAGTACTAGTTTTCATATATAAGCAAGAAAAAGCACATTTTTAAATTAATTTTCTTCGAAAATATTGATGAGATCACAATAATGCAGGGTATATAAGTTTACATCTTCCCAGATCCAGCCCTCCAAAAGACAAAAATGGTCCTTAAGGTCTGTATTATATAGGCAAAAGGCAACAACCTTTGCACATTACCTCCCCTTGATGCTGCCTGGCATCACTAGCTTTAAGATGAGCAATAGGTCAATGAGTATGCATGCGGTGTAGATGATGGGAGGATGTTCATGAATTGTGATCAGGTTAAATTCTTCTGGAAAAACATTATTTACATTTATTACAAAATACAGCTTTATCAAAAAACATTCCCCAATCACAATAACATTTTGAAAACGTAACAAGAAGGAATGCTGAGCTTACTACATACCTGAAGGGAAGAACGGCATGGTTTACTATAAGAAAAATAACATGCAATCCTAACCTGGATGCAGTACAACCATCATGCATCTGTGACAATTAAAAGTGGTTTAAGAAGAGAGTAATTGAACTCTTCTGACAATGGTCAAATCCAGTGAAATCAATAGGAGAGCTCGAAATGAAGGCTGAACTAATGTTATCCAGGCTTGGTGATATGAGCAAATAATGAACCCACCAGACATAATCCTTGTCTGGGAAACTAGGTCCTAGAGAGAGACATTAAAGTAGGTTGACCCAGCATGCCAGCTAACAGTTCTATTATTATTCTACTGCAGCACTGCATACAAAAGTAAGGCTCACATGGACTGCTCTAATTTCAAGGACTGAAATCCTCAAGAAGCACATCATGAAACTTCAGACTAATCTGATCATTATGACCAACTGCAGCCATGATGCCAGAGCATTAAAGGTAATGTCTTCTTTCCCAAACTTGCTTGGAAGGAAGAGCCATCTTCATGTTTTCCAAAATATCTCTATGCAGTTAAGGTAATATCTGAGAGAATGAACAAGATCTTTCAATGACGCTTTTCTTAATATATCTATCAAAGAGTGGAAGCATCTGACAACTCTACTAGTGGGATGGATTCAAGTCAGAGTAAGCTTATATTGCTAACGCTAATATGAATAATACAATGTGAACACAAATGGAACATTGTGTCCCTGCCCCATATTTAAGAGTCTTCTCTGCAGGCCCTAAGAAGGTATTGTGGACTTCAGTCCCAAACTAATCTTAATATGCAGAAACCATTTTTCCTTATTAGACTTGCCAAGAAAATGACTTCTGACCTTTACACCCACAGAATCTATGGGTTTCGTTATAAAAATAAGCACAAGCCATCAGCAAAGGTTCAAGAAACTAACCCTAAAACAAACCAAAACAATTCTTCAAAAACCTAATGTTCTTTGAGACACATTGACCTTCAGCACAAATACAGATAATATATTTTATCTTGATCATATAAAAATTTCATTATACCAGTTAACTGCCAACATGGTTAAACCCACCTCTTTTTTCAGGACAAAATTGTTGCATTTTGTGATTTGTGTAAAATTTGATCCTGTGGTACAGCTTAAAAATAAACATTCAGTTTAGATTTATTTGGTACAATCCCTGTACTGGTAGGTATGGTTTTAAAAAAAAAATCATATTTGGTGCATGTAACATGATCATATGCTACCTTAAAATCTGACCAAACTGAACAAAAGGCCAACTTCAGGGGGGTTGTATATATCAACAAATATCTAAAATATTACACATCTGAGTTCATGTTCTGATTCCCAAGGTCACAAATATGTCAATTTCTATAATAAAAAAATACAAGCAATTGAAAACCCTCTGCTCTAAGCCTATAAATCTGCAAATGAAAAAAACCCTCATCCATAACTTTATAAGCAACTTGAACTTTTTACTGAAATTTTGCATACATCCATCGTTCACACTGATGTACAACTAGAAAAAACTCTTGGAAATTGGAGGTCAGAATGGACCCTTTGATGATTTTCGCATGGAATGAATATGCATGACATGTTTTTAAATTGAAGAAATCTGTCTTCTTTCCTGAAAATGTGTCATATATACAACTTCTATAAACAGAATACAAGTACATGTATGTCTACAGTAGACGTGTACTCATGTGATATTTTCACATACCAGCCATAACTTCTCAACTTTATATGATATGTGGTATTGAAGAGATGATTCTAAAGATAACCACCACAGCTTTTAATTTTTTTACTAGATTTCTTTTTTTTTTAAAAGTGTAATCCATTTACAAGCATGCACAAGACATTATTCAGTGAAAAATAGCATAATAATTACACCAATACCCTAATGGTTGGCATATATGCTTATATATCCATCTCTCTTTCTTCCTGCTTCACTCTTATGGATATATTGAAAACAATAATGTCCCATTCAGTTGTATAAGCACTAATTAATTGATTCTGAGCATAATATGTTATTTATTTGTCTCTGAATATGATTCAATGCTAAGAAGCCCCTTTCACAGATCGAACAAGTTGGGAAACTTGTTTGTTTTTGTTATGTACAATTTTCCACTGACCAGATGTATTGTCTGTTGGACATCTCCATTGAAAATGTTTCTTCACAACATGAGCTCTGAAAGCATTTAATTTTCTTGAATCAGTGCTCTTGACTACTATGGCATACTATGTTTCTGTTTTAAGTCCATTAATGCCATAGTCTGCTTTTGCAGATATACGAATTTGATAAAATAAATATTGCTTCTTTTAATTTCTCTCTGCATTTGCACTTATTCAATTTATCTTAAACCTTAAAGAGCTGTACTGTTTTGTAGCACAAGTTCCCAGTACCTAATAGTTTACAGAAAAGAAATAAAATTGCAATCTACTTTTAAATTACCTGTATTTTAAACAGGTTTGATATTCTCCATTTCTACATTTAATGTATAATACTGCTCAATAAATGGTTGACCTCCTGGTTGTCATTTTCAGATTCAAAATCACTCATTACTATTTCCAACAATTTATTATACTTCAAAACTTTCTACAAGAACTGTCATCACTGCTATCCATCAGTCATTATTTGCAAATAAAATCATGAAGATTAAGCATATTGAGAGTCAGTTATTTTTAGTTTTTATGTAATCCACATTTCAAACAAGCATATGTAAAACTTCCATTATGATTGCAAGTGAAAACCATGAGAAAATGCTTGTTCTCCTGGGCAGAATGTATCAATCAAATTTTTGTTTAACAAATGTTCATGTCAAGACTAAGTTCTCAGGTGAGTAAACAGTTCCAACCTGATGAACAAAAATATATCTTGACAAGTGCTACAGGACATTTACTGACTGCCTGACTTACATTGCAACAAGAACTTTAATGTGGTTAATAGTAAATTAAAATTGTATACTGCACAGAAAACATTTTAACATAGCTGAACACATTTGTGGGAATTCACTCCTTTCCAAGTCTACAAATTCAAATACATTTTGCATCATCTATACACTCATATGACCTGGCAACATCTCTGAAAAATAAAATAGGCATGTAGGAAAATTCATAATGATGACATCATATAATCAAATATAAACCTTTTTGTTCATTAAGCCAGACTGGATTCCATTTGAGAAGGAAGATCAGGAAATCATCCAGCTGAGGTAGTTTAGTCTGGCAGTCCAGTCTCATCAAGTTGGAGGAAGAACTAGCTACCTGTTGAGCTGCAGGGCCCATTGCTCTGAAACTGGCTAGGGATGGATTATGTTTTGTATCTGCAAGTCTGCTGGTATCATTTGAGTTCTGAAGAAAAAAATGATCAATGAATTAGTCAATAAAATAAGTAACAGTCATGAATGTTCAATTTCTCTAAAGAGATATATGCTTTAGAATCTAAGGGGTATACTGGATTTCAGTGAAAAAGGCCCAAGCAAAATAAATGCTTTCTTCTGTTTTCTTAGACTTTTTTTGAAGTTATATGTAATTCATTATCTTCATAACAGAATATATAGGATAGCTGACGATACTTTTAAAAAATAACAAATAACTCATCATTCAAGCAATTGTCTGACATTAGAATTTTTCAGATTTTAACATGTGCATTCTTGCAAACACCTGAGTTAACTGTGGAAAATGCAACTTTTTAAATTTCAAGCTCTTGCATGCTTTCTACAAGCTTTCTATATTTTCCAGTGATATACACCTGTCACTCAAAAATGTATGGCTGATAAGTCACAAACCCAAGGTCAGATGGGGATCCCATTTTAAAATAATAAATATAAAAATTCTAAAATAATTGGGCAAAAATAGTCCAACATGAAGAAAATCAAGATAAAAACCTGGCAAATAAAACCTTCAAATATTATTTTCTATTGTGAAAATGGCTTTAATGAGAAATCACATATTCTGTTAAATTTTCTTGTGAAAAAAAAGTATTTTTCAAAACACTGTAAATAATACCACAGGAAGAAAATACTGATCAAATGAAAAGTCTATAATGAATAATGGTGGCAATAGCTGATGAACAATATACCAATAAAATCAGTCTTGCCAACTGAATTTTTTTGTTTTTATCTCTTAATTCATTTTTAGTGGATCATCATAAAGATGATATGTCCTCTTGTATTCAAACAATAAAAGTGTTAAATGACCATGACAGTGATGCAGATGGGCACTTTAGTGATAACCTAATTAAGCATCAACTGTGCTTTGATCTTGACTTGCAGAATTGTTGAGAGGTCCACTGATACATGAGAAGCTACTGGCAAGCTAACTCATATAGTGATGATATGTTATTGTCAAAAGCTAGTGGCAACAGAGATTTTGCTTTTGACTCTTGATATTACATATTTGGGGTCAAGGATCAAACGACTTCTCAGTTCTTAAATGTTTAAAGATTCCTGAATCTCTCAACACATAAATTTACATAATAATATTTATCTAAAGTACTTCACAGACCCAGCCTACACCAATAACATGGCTCAAAATTAATGCTAATCCAATATCCTGCAGTAAGAAACTTGGCTGATGGATCATTAAAGCTCAGCCATCACAAATCAACTGGACCAATAAAACTTACCAATATCATAGCAGTAATGATGTGGTCAAGAGGCTTTTTTCATATAATGATTAAATTAATCAATTTTTTGTTAACTAGCAGCTACCAACATACTGTTCTAGATGTAGTACAAAATTTGTTAAATTACTAATCAAATGAGCTACTGCAATTTTGTAATGTTGTCAAAACAGTATTCACATATATGGAATTAAACTGGGGTACCACCAAGTGCTGATTTCATTACTGATCATAACAAAAAAGCTATATACCAGCTTTTATGGTTATCTAAAAAAAAATTATCATTTTTAATCATGACTAAATTGTAGTTATTATCTATAGATGGATTCATGTATGTGGAGAGGGTCTATTTTAAGATGTTAAGAAAGTAAAATTGTGTAGGATCTATAAATAAATGTGTATGTACATATTTACAGTTACTAATAATAAAATTATCAATAAATATGTTGACAAGTTTGGGATTTTTTTCCCATAGGATGGTATGGTAAGGAGCTTGAACTAGATGATTTTCTAATTTTTATTTCTTGTGTTCTTGTTGTAACATCAAATCTGCATACATTTTTCAATTTTGTACTTAGATGTTATTTGAAAGGAAAACAGTTGTTTCACTTAGGAAATAATGTTCAATGGACTATAGTATTATTCCAAGATTACTATGAACTATTCAAAGGAGTTCTAGTCAACATATTTTGACATGTTAGGAATGTTGGCTGACCAGTATATTTGTGGATCTGAAATTTATATGGAACCTTTTATTCCTCTAGACTTTAATAGACTACTCATCTTATGACCATAAGAGTCATAACACAAGCAAGAACTGACCAATCAGAAAAAGTCACATTTGCCAACTCAATGAATAATCCAGAATTATGCTGAAAAGTATGTCTATAATTACATTGTAAATATACACAAGTATTTACAAAGTGCCTAATCATCACCAAAATGGTAAATTTAGAAAACAACCAGAGATAATGCAATAGCAAATATGATTAAGAGAAAAGACAAAGAAAGAACCAGAAATGCTGAACACAATGGCTTAAGTATGGCCAAAGACAGGCTGTTATGTTGTGCACTTTTTGTGATGAATATTCAGAGAAATATGGAAGCGCATAGGGTTCTTCAGTGGCAAGTATTGTTGGTGAAATACAGCTGTTATTGTTTCTGGTTAATACTGATAAATACAAATATTGAATTTGAAATTGAGCAGCCAGGCTACAAGATTGATTTAAGTAGGATCAGTCAAAATTGAAAACGTTACTACTTAAATTATCGCCGCCACTGCTAATAGCGACAAACATCTTAATATTGATATGTCTAGCACATTTCTTTCAAAAGCGTATGACACAACTCAATTTGTTACAAAATCAATCTGCCATTGTCTTTGATCAGACTTACCTGTCTAGCTACTTTCCTGGAGTCCCTGCTTGTCTGAACATGACCCCCATAAAATGACAGTTGCTGATCAAATTGCTGTGAAACTAGTCCCCGACTGGTGAACATTTTCCCAGGAAGTAATCTATTTAAACTTGAACCAGTCGGTACTGCATCAGCTACAGAATCAGCCTTAAGCTCATAAACTCTGTCCACCACAAAATTGGTTTCTGCTTTAACAGATAACCCAGCTTTCATATTATCTATAACACTCACTTCCACAGCAGTTGTGGCACTAACATCAGGTGCACTATTCTCTAACTTTTTCTGATCATCTGAAAGAGGAATTTCTCCTATAATGTTTAACTTGTCTTGCTGTTCTTGACCATTAAACAAAGAAGATGCATTAGTTTGTACACCTCCTTGAAAAGTGGATGTTGGATTAGCACCTTCACTGACTGAATGGTTCACAGTGGTTCCAATTCCGTCTGTCAAATTCTGCATTAATGCAACACTATGAACCTGATGTTGTCTTTCAATACACAAGGCAGATGAATTAATCTGTGCTTTTTTAATAGTGGTCACAGTGGATATTTTTTCTTTTGTGCAATTCTCTACTTGTGCAGCACTGTGGCCTTCATTCTGAAGGACAATAAAACCTGTCTTAATGAAAACATCCATAAAAAAAAGACATGCTATCAAAGGTCAACATTTATGAGCTCATTTTTTAATTTCACTTGTGTATTCAACCACTAAATAAAGGACACCTGTCCACAAAGGTCAGAATTTTCTGTACTGTAATTACAAAGTTTCAAAACCAGCTGGTTGCAAGTCTGAGGTAAGCAGCATCTGAATTATTTTTGATCAAATATGTAAGTAGTAATCTCAAAATGTCAAACAAATTGTAGCAAGAAAACACTGGTCTGAATAGCCAGCTAATTAGTCTCCCTATACAACCAATTAGATGATAAATTATATGATACGCTTTTCTCATCAATCACTGTGAAAGGCATTTTCAAAATGCACAACAGCCAATCAGAATGTAATAAGGATCAAGTTTTCTCAATGACAGCCAAATTCAGGCTGAAGGAAATGAGTAACCACTCTCTATAACTGTGGGGACCTTGAAGTGTCCATTATAGTTAGATTTTGCTGCACTACACCAGATTTCATGGAGATTCAGTGGTTGAAATATCTCCAAAATCAACTAACTCAAGCACGTAAATTTTACTTCTCCCGATCAACTCTTCCTTGACCAGCATTTATAAAAATATATAGTTTATAATATACTGACCAACATCTAAATTTAATTGTTTCAATCGTGTATATGGTTGTAGTTTTTTCTCTTAACTCCAGTTGTAAAAAATTACAAAGTGAGATTAGCCTGTTCTGCCTCTGGTAAGCATTCATTTGTATGAAGAGATGAAATGAAACATTTGAACAAATTTGATCAAAACAAACTTCAGGTGCAAAATACGAACTTGATTGAACAGAGTTGGCAATATTCTTAATATAACAAATGTTGAGGAGAAACATATTGGTCAGCATTGAATTGCCACATGCCCAACAGACCCAATCAAGTTATGTAGTTTGAAACTTAACTAAACCATGAAAAAAAGCTTTTGAGTTCGGTAATTGAATTATTAACCCCTTGTTCATTATAATTACCATGCATCTATGCAGTCATAGATTTTATTCCATCTGTAATCAGGTGCAAGAGTAAAAGTTTACCTATCCAACATCCAAAGTTTCATCTAGATTCTAGATTTCTACAATATAAAGATCACTTCACTGTGAGTCTACTGCCAAGAGCAGTCTATACAAGTTGCTGTACCTTGCTACAAAATCCATGTCAAATACATCAGAATTAAACTCTCAGCACTAATCAATACATTGGGCTCAAGTTGTAACAATGATAAATGGGGTTTTCTTTATTTTGTGACCACCATAAAAAAAAAACTAATGAATATATACCAGATGAATAATTTAAAATCAGAGAAACTACTGTTTCAGAGGTCAAAATGAGTCTAAAATAAGAAAAAAGGTTTTTTCTTTTCTTTAGCAGAGTAAGCTTTTATAAATCAAAACTGATTTAAACAACAATCAATATTAAAGCTTAAAAAAAAGATAACAACAAAGATGAAATAAATAGTTTAAATCTTGCTACTACCTTATTTACTGCACAAATATTATATTAAAACAAGCAAATTATTCAGATTTAAAACAATAAACACTCAAACCTTACTTAAAACATTTTTTAATTAATATACACATTTTCTAATTATCCATTGTTGTGCAAAACTTTTGCACTGTCACTTTAAATGTTTTTTTTTCATTTCTGAATTTGTATTATACCTGTTGTCCTCCACTGCTGGACAGCTGCCTTTGTTGATCTGGGAGTGGTGAAGCAGTTCTGTTCAATAGCTCTGATTGGCTGGTGCTTTCTGTTACCATGGCAACCTTCTCCAGGTCTGGTAACAGACTGTTAATCTGCATAGGTGCCACTGCATTGACAGGTTTGTTCCCCATGTCTTTCTTTATCCACTCTGGCTGATTTACGCCTTTACTATCACCTACTTTGTGCCTGGATGTCTCCACAGGATGCCTCCTGTTATGATGGTCTTTACCACTCATATTTCTATCCATATCATTATGTTTCCCTTTGTCCTGTAGCTTCACAGACTGACTTACCTCCCTACTATCACCTACTTTGTGCATGGATATCTCTACAGAATGACTCTCTTTATGACAGTCTCTATTACTCATCCCTTCATCTGAACCTTTAGGTTTCTTTTCTATCTGTATTCTCACTGGCTGGCTTACCTCCCTGCTATCACCTACTTTGAGACAGGATGTCTCCACAGAATGCCTCCTTTTGTGATTGTCTCTATTAGTCATTCCTTCATCTGAACCTTTACGTTTTCCATTGTCTATCTCTACCTTCAATGGCTGACTTACCTCTCTGCCATCACCTACTCTGGGACTAGATGTTTCCACAGAATGTCTCCTTTGATGATGGTCTTTGTTACTCATCCTTCCATTTATATCTTTAGGTTTTATATTTTCAAAGAGGGAATTTACTCTGCTGTCTCTAGATTTCTTTGTCACATCTTTGGTTTTTTCTGCCATGTTTACGCAGGCACCTTGTACTTTCTGGGCATCCTTCTCTTTGTGTTTGACATTAGTCTCTTTACTTCCACGCTTCACATCGATTCTGTTCATGACAGATGAAACCAGAGGTGACTTTTCTGTCACATTACTACCATGGCTGCTATTGCTAAGCTTAAAATGAGGCACATCTGATTTGCTCTGTGCTAATATGGAGCTCACTAGGTCCATAGCAGGTGAACCAATGGCTAAGAAACCTGTCTGGTTTTCATGTAAACCTGGTGACTTTACGACATCTTCCACGGATGACTCTCTGGAAGTAGGATTAGAAGATCTGCCAGTACTGCTTACTACCTTTTCTCTATCAAAAGATGAAGAACTTACTGCAGCTGATTTCCGTGAAGTAGAAAAGAGTGGTTCTCTGTAAGTGGTACTTACAGTTGTCACTGTACCACCAGCTGATAATGGACAACTATTATTAACAGATGTTGTCACCACACTTAAGGAGTTCACTGAGGAAACTGATGACAAATTAACTGTGCTGCTGTTTGCCATGCTAACCATTTTGTTGGATGTCCTCACTGATTCTAATGAATTGGATGATGTGGCAATGTGTGGTCCTGAAGAGGGTGATTTTTTACGTGATGTAAGAAGTGGGTTCTTAGGACAAAGTAGGGGCAGACCCTGGTTCATTATCTGTGAGTCAGTGGGTAACTCTACATCCTCAACATCTTCACTAGCAACTGAAAAATTTTTTAAAACTTTAAATAGCTTTACTATAGAGGGTTGATAGACTACTAACCATTCTGAAGTGTTTATGTTCATAGAAAAAAAGAATAGAAAATCCATTGTATGGGAGCCTAATATCACTCATCTGGCTTACATTTCAAAACAGTTTACAGTTTCTATAAGCAGGCTTATATAATAGTGTAAGAACATATACAAGTTTATATAGCAGTAGAAGAACACATCCCATTTAAACTATCTATGAAACTTTATATGATGTTAATTTTACTTATTTTACTTTATCTTGATAAAGATGATGGCAAAAGCATAATTAATATGCACAGCATCTTATTCGTCATCACAGTCCCCATTGTCTTGATATCCAACAAATCAACAATATGGCTTCAAATGCAGTAAGAATCCCAGTCAATCAGATGTACAATCACCTAATACATTGAGGATCTCAAATGAGTAATGATTTGATTGAATTTATGACATGAGTTGAATAATGTCCAGATTTGAAAGCTTTGGCAAGCAAAAGCTGAACATTATTTAATGAGTTACATAAATTTAATATTAAATTTTTTTCCATTTGAGATTTCTTTATTACTTATTTTTTATTTTAGAAAATATTTAGAAAAAAAGAATGAACAATTACATTCATTGACAGATGCTGTGCCTTTCATTTGTTGTGTGTAAAAAAAGGTCCCAAGCAAAGTTGAAATAGTAAAAGTAGATAATACATTATTGGTAACAATAAATCAAAGAATAAGCATCCATCCAAATCAACAGAACAGACAAAATCATTTGTCAATATAAAATGTCCAATACATGTGATGTCACATTGTTCTATATGGTGCACAGTACTGGTTTGCGTTGGCATACAAAACATAGTGCTGTTTACCTTGAAATTACACATTACAACTAAATTTAAAACATGACATTGTTGCAATATTTTTGTGAAAATAAATTACTGAATGCAAAAATAAACATATTTACTATAATGTATTTGTAACAGGATATTTACAGTATTTGATTTGGAACATTAGACAGTACAGAAGACATTAACAAATCTTATTTTCAGCCGGACCTGCATCACATATTTACTGCATAAATATGCTGAAGTTAGAAAAAATTCAGTCAATTGGGGAGACCAGTTTATGTCTACATTTTTCTGTGAACAACAGTGAATTTATTGACTTCTGTAAGTTGGTGGATTCCATACTGCAGATATGCTGGCCCATCCACCCCAACCCCTGCTATCATGTTTAATATATGTAATTTAATTACTTGTGTGTTAGTTATAAATTTTTTATTTTATTACATGTTACTGTAATGATAACTTTATTTACTGGATTTGACATTTTTTTGGAAAACTCAGTTCAGTTCAGTAAATAAACACTATGGCTACATTGTATTTTTAGCTGACCTTGATTCAGAATTGGTAAACTTTTTTCTTTCTGAAAGTGAAAATTATTGGTCGTAATCAAGGTCAAACTTAGCTTGTGTGTCAGCTCTGTTGTATTTTTTATTATTGAAACATATTATAAAGTACATTAGGCTGAATCAAACAAATTCCTCCATGCTATACATGTCATACGGCCTATTGTCTTACTATGCCATTCAAATTAAGTAACCATGTGACCCCATCACATGGGTATGAATTGCATTTTAGCTGTGATTAAAACTGAAGTGATTCAATTCAGTTTTTAAACGATACATTCAGAGTTCAAAGGTATTTTGTGTTGACCAGTTTGAGTTAAGTTTTTCTACTTCTCAGAATCAGTATTTCTCTGGAAAACATACATAAGTGCTCATCTTCATCAGAATTCTTGGACAAAGATATTTATTGGAAATTATTCAGAATTCTAAAGCCGGATTATTATTTTTGATTCATAAAATTCAACAAGAAACTGTTGACACAACAGCACAAAACAAGATATAGAAGATGTCATTGCCTTCCATTTTGGAACTTCATCGGGATTCCAACTTTGATTCATTTTTAAATCTATTGAAAATGATTTTGATAAGGAATGTATTCCTTTAGCTGACACATGTATTGGTCAGGTTTTTGATGAGGTCACTTTCACTCCTTCTTTGGATTAATCAAAAGTTATTGATCACAGTGATCCTCTTTAAATACTCATTCTCTTTTTTCTAATCAGGGTGACAAACGACAATCTCTTGTCATCAAACATGAAAAGGATCCTGAGATCTCCTGTTTGTTTCAGAAAGCCATTAGTGAAACAGAAGCCACTGAAGTACCTGTCTGTTATTTCATCAAAAATGGAATTCTTATGAGAAATGGAGACTCCAAAGGTACCTTCTCATGATAAGTGGTCAGTGAACTATTAAATTGTAGTTTCAAAATCTTAGACAGGAAATACTTAGTTTGGCCCATGAAACTCCTATGGCTGGTCATTTAGGGATTAGTAAGACTTATCACCAAGATCTTGACTCACTTTTATTGGCCACAAATCAAAAGTGATGTTTGTAAATACTGTAGATCTTGTCACACTTGTCAAATGGTAGGAATACCTAATCGAAAGATACCTAAGGCTCATCTGCAACCTATTTCTGCATTTAACGAACCATTTAGCAAAATAATGGTAGACTGTGTTGATACCTTACCTAAGACCAAGTCAGACAACCAATAATTGTTGACCATTATGTTTGTGTCAACAAGATTCCCAGAGGCAATTACCTTGAGGAATATTACAACTAAAATGATAGTAAAAGCTTTGATAAAGACTCAATTTGGCCTTCCCAAATCTGTCCAATCTGGTCAAGAGTCAAATTTTATGTCTAGAATTTACCAGCTAGTTATGCTTGAATCTGGCATTCAACAACTCAAGTCAAAAGTGAAGTTATGATTTCACTGAGCTTCAATGTAGAGAGCTTTGAATGTAGTAAAAGAGTTCTTTCTCTCTTGCTCATTCTTTAAAATTTTCTTCAAATTAGGTATTATGGCCCTTACAAAGTTAAGAAGAAAATGAAAGACTTAAATTATAATTATAGTACTCAGATCTAAATAAATTAAAGGAGTAAAAGTATATTGAGAGAGATAGCCAGGAATATCACACAATTAATTAGTTGTACCTGTCCCACTCACTAAGGATTTAGCCCATTCTATCCTGAGAAGCAATTCTAAATACACTGTGGTAAAACAGAGCATCACACAGCAGCAGCAGAAGAAATTGTGAAGACCTTCACAATGTTTACAAAAAAATGTTGTAACATCGTTATTTATTTTGTAAAGTATATAAAACTATGTATCTCTGAAAAGGTAATAAAATTGGCAACACAGTGATATGTTTTGTTGAAATTTACTGATGTACAAGCTCACAACTGTATTTTGAAATAGGACTTTAAAAAAAAAAAAAAAAATTACCATGAACTTCAGTGAATCTTTTCTCTGTGAAGATGAATGAAATGCTCCAAATAGTATGGAATAAAATAAAGATAATTCTATTTCTAATATTTTGGTCAAATATGAAGTTTAAACCACTGTTAGTTCCAACGTTATAATAATTTTACCAAAACTGCACAACTAAATACTAGGAACAATTTGTTGAGTTCACAATCTAGAAAATGTACTTCAGCCTGTAGTTTCTCAAAAAAAAAACTTGTCCACAAATTAATCATGGAAATCTTTAAACTGAATCATTAAAAGTTTTGTCAAAATTTTAGAGTCCACATCATCTTTAGGTCAGTATTCTTCTGGGTGTTAAACATTTTCCCTTCAATCAATTTAAGTCCTGGATGCAACTGAGGAGAAAAAATACCCCAGACAAAATCGTATTTAAATCCTTCAAAGTTAGCGTAATTGTCTGAATCGCTGTCGAAAAGTGGATGCAGTCATGCACCATCTATTTCATCAACTTCATTTACATCTAAACCATCAATTAAGTCAATATTATCTTCATAATCATTGAAATCTTCAACTTCAATGTCACTACCTTCGCTATCAATGTCCATGTTCACATCTGAGTTTTTGTCCATCATTTTATCAATTGAATTTCAAATCTGCTGTTTCGGTTTTTTTTAATTTTTCCACGCATGCATGCTTTAACCATTTCCTGTTGTCAGTGAAGAAGTATACAAATATTTGTGATGTACAACATGTGTTTCTAGATGCTACATAAACACCTAGTGAAACTATGACAGAAAGTGTATTCTGGATACAATGGGAATCTACAACCAGAGGTGTAGTCAGGCTAGAATGGGTTAAGTGAAGGAATTCAATCAAATTCTATTGGTCGTAGAGCGACAAATCTTTGGAATTCGGAAATTATGAATAATATGGACAACAAACTTTTACATTTGCAACAACGAGATAGGAAGGAACTTTAACAGTTATTATTTGAATATTTCCAGCTGTTGCTATGAGGACAAACAAAATTTGTTATGACACTAAAATTGTGAATTGCAAACCTGTGAAACAACACCCATACAGGATGAAACCTCTCAAACAGGAATGCTTGTAAAAGGAAATTCAGTATTTGCTGGATTTGATTTCATAGAGCCAGTAAAAGTGACTGGAGTTCACTATGTATACTTGTTCCAAAACCAGATAAAACTTTCTGTATGTGCACTGAGTATAGGAAGGTGAACAGTGTGACTAAAACAAATTTGTTTCCAAGAAACAATGACTTCATTGATAAAATTGGAAATGCCAAGTATATCACTAAATTTGACCTTCTGAAAGGAGTTTGGCATATTCCACTTACAGAAAGGGCAAAGAAAATTTCAGCATTCATGGTTCCAGATGTTTTTTATTAATACAAAATGATGCTATTTGGGATGATGGGTTCACCAAGTACTTTTCAATGTTTGATGAATAAGATGACCTCTGGTCTAGATAATTGTGATGCTCATATCAATGATGTTATTATCTACAATGACACCTGGAAAGGACATCAAACAACAACTTGGAAATTCTTTGACTGACTCACTGATGCCAGTTTGACAAGTAATTTGTCTAAAAATGAATTCTGCCGTGCTTGTGTAACTTTTATAGGAAATACTGGGATATGGACAAGTCAAATTTATAGATGCTAAGGTCAAGGCTATTTCTGAATTCCCTGTGCCTGTCAGTAAGAAGTCACTGATGTAATTTTTAGGTATGGCCATATACTATCAGAAATTTTGTTCCATTTTTTTCTAACATTGCTGAACTCCTGACAAATTTATTGAGCAAAAAAAATAAATTTCTTTGGACTGAAAATGTCAGGACAGGAGGTTTTTGACAATTTAAAGACCATACTTAAAAGTGCACCATTTCCTACAGCTCCAAATTTCAGTTTGTCATTCAATCTATATGTTGATACATGTGATGATGGGTTTGGAGAAGTATTGATTTAGAAAGATAAAAATGGTGTTGATCACCAAGGTATACTTTTTCTCTATGAAATTAAATATGCACCAAATAAATTACTCAACAATCGAGAAGGAATGTTTGGCTTTAATTTGACATTACAACATTTTGAAGTTTGCCTTAGTTCAGCACCTTCTCCGATTGTGTTTACTGATCACATCCCCCTTACTTTCATGAACAAAATGAAAAACAAAAATCAGAGATTATTAATATGAGAAGAAAGGTTTGAATTCTGGAACTAGCTTTTACATGAAGAATGGAGCTGGGGACAAGGTGAATAAGAGTGGAGAACAGAACTATATAAATATTTGTGATGGTTTCAATCTCTAGTTCAGTTTATTTATTAACATATCTAAATATGACCATAGCTGCTGAGTGAACTCAGATAACATATATAGTATAACGAACAACCAATGATAAGAATTAAAAGACATTCTGAAGATAGTCTGTTTATATGTCTATATGACCTTGGTTACTCACCTGTTGCCAACTTCTTTTTATACCCTTCTGCTAAACTCTCTGGTCGAACTACTGTCTGAAAATTACGATCTACCAGTCTGCATTTTGCGTCTTGGATGGCCTGGGTCAGAGAGAATGCAAGCTTCTTTTGACTTTTTCTGCACTTCCTATCCTTACTCTTCTTTATAGCTGTATCCTTGTAACTTATTTTCTTTTCTTGGACAGGTTTGGATTTCTCTGGAGTTATCTTAGAATTTTTGGACAACCAATGACTTCTAGAATCTGAAGTTTCCTCCAAATACATCTCTGCAGCTCCTGATGACCATTTACCTTGGTGTTTACTTGGATAGAAGTTCGCAGCCTTAAATTCCATCCTCATTTCCTTTGTGCTCTTCTTTCGCTGTGGCTCAATCTCCAAAGTTCTCCTCTGAGCTGCATCTTTTTTACTGTAACGCCTCACACTGACTGATTTTGCAACTGACACCTCAGTCTGAACAGTATGGGCTGAATTGAGACCCAAACCAGTTGCATGAGACAGTAATGGAGATATCTGCTTAGAAACATTTTCACCTGATGAAACAGAAACTCTTTTGGGAGTTTTATCTACTGCCTTTGGTGTACCTGCATGCGAATCTTTCAATACTTCTGCCAATCTTGTCTTTTCTTTGGTACCAGGATATTCAATCTGATCTTTGTTGTTCCTACTTTCCTGAGGTTTCCATCTCAAACTTGGATCAACCTGAGTCTGAGCATTGTAAACAGAATCATCCTCTATTTCATCATCTTCTGGGTCTCTTACCATGTGGGATGTCGATTTTGTAGTTTTGCAAAACTTAATCTGTGTTTGCTCCATATATGCTTCATGCAAGGCATCAATGTCATCTGCTCTTGATACTTCCAATCTCTGTTTATCTTGGCTATCCACTTGGGTCATTTCACTATAAAATGAGACTGAATCTTCTCCTGAAATAGAACCATCCATCCAATCTTTCACCTGATCTTGCTGATGCTTACTGAATAATGAGACAAAATTCTTTCTAGCAGGAGCCATAGCAGGGGTTAAATATGAGCCATTAAACATCTCCATTCCTTTGATGCTTTTAGCTGTAATACAATTCTCCTGTGTCATGGCTAGGTATGGATCAGTTTTATCATCAACTACTTGCAAAGATCTATGTCCCAAGCTATCCTTCCTTAACTCTTGTACATCCAACTGAGTTTCAGCAAGATAAATGTCATCATCAGAGTCCATTTCTTCTTTGGAAATTTTAGATTTACCTGAACATACATCTTCATCAGTCCTCTCCAGTTTAACAGTTCTACAAAGGCTGGTACTTGCTTTGGAGGCTAAATCACTATCAACTTGAGTGGCAGCTGCATACAGCACATCATCATCTTCTGAGAGAAAGTCTGCACTAATCAATCCATCATCCTCTTGTTTATCATGACCACTGTTATTTTCTTCTATCGTATTGTCTAACTCGACATCTGAATGTATCTCAGTTTTGACCACCAGGCTATGGTTGTTCTCTTTAGATGACAATGCATTTCTACCTGCTGACACTTTTTCACAATCTTCTTTAGGCGTGTCCATCTCTGTCTTTATTTTCTTCACAGTCCCCAATGCAGATCTTTCCATCAATGATGGTTCTGATAAGTTTCCATAACCATCAGAGTCTTCATCTGACATCTGTGAATAGTCTTCCCAATATTCTGGATCTTTGATCTCAGAACCTTCACTATCCATTTCAACCTTCACATTCACATCCTCTACAGTTCCCTCATCATTAGAATAACAATGATTTGTCTCCTCTTCTCCTTCTTTGTCACCATCATCTACATCAATAAAGTCGACTCTCTGTGAAAGACTCCTTAGAAATTCATCATCTATATCATCATCATCATCAATAAATATGCATTCTGGTTCCTGGGTATAGCTACTGATTGGTTCAGTTTTAACAGAAACATCAGCTCCTACATGTTTCTTATTATTTACAAGGACAGGAATGTCTAAGGTATTAATCTCCATGTTTTGCAACTGGCTAGTTTTTTCATGGATGTCATTCTTATCATTTTCATTCATCTCTTTACCAAAATGTTCCATGGTTTTGCCTGTATTTTGATGCAATAAAGGTGACAGTGAAACTGATGGACTTGCTGAAGCTAAACGTTTGTCTTTCTTAACTGATTTTATAGTCTCCTTCAATTTTTCCAATAACGAATGAATTTGCCTATTCTTTTGTTTATCCTCCTCAACGGAATCCTCTGTATCTTGAAATGAAATAGTATTATTATCATCTTCATTTTCTTCCTTTGATATCTTCAATCTATCCATCAATGGATGGTTCTTCCTTTTTCTCAGCTTATCTTGCTCATCTGAGTCTATTGAATATTTAAACAAAGTTTCCTTTTTATCATTTACATCCTTTGATTGTTCATCTATCACTGATGTTGATGGCAAGGTTTTTTCAAGATATCCTAAAGATACGATCTCTTGTTTAACAGATGTTACATCAAATTTAATACTCTTTTCACCTGACTTGTCTGATAATTTGCTGGTTGTTAGAGGTTCCTTTTCTTTCCTCCTTTCCAATAGCTCCATCAGTGGCACATCAGAATCCTCAGATGTTGATAAAGATAAGATTTGGACATCCTTGAGAGAAAATTGCTCGCAAGGTACAACAGTCGGTGATTCCACAAGAGTGAGAAACTCCCCTGTTCCAGAAGTATCTACACATGGATCAGAAAATGTTTCCAGTACACTGGTATCACTTATCTTGGTATTAGGAATGTTTTTTTCCTCACCACTCACCACCCAAGACCTTTCACCATCAAGAGTCTCAGAGTCTGAAGATGATATGGTTTCATCTAAAGTGATCAAGGATTTAAGTTTGCATACTCTTCGCTGCTTTGGTCGACTGATGGTGGGCAGTTCCCCTGAATCAGGAGATAAGGACAGCCTCCTTTTCAACCTTTGATTAGCATATTTTCTTTTCCCCATTCCTGAACCAAATGGTTTTTCTGCAGAGATTTTTCTATTCTTCACTGCATGGGACTTTTCAGATTTTTTTCTTGGTGTAGAATTATAAAGTTTTGACTGTTTATTTATAGGAAACGTATAAGATCCCATGTGTCCTCTTTCAGTAGCCCTATGATTGCCACGTGCCCTATGATTGTCACGTTCCTTACCTTTTTTAGAGTACCTACCCACAAGTGAATGGGATGTCGGACAATCTGATTCTGAAGAAGATTCTGTTCCAAACTTATCCAATACAAAATTTGGTCGAATCCTTTGTTTATTAACTGGAACAGGTGATTCTGGATCATTTTCTGTTGATACTGTTGTATTAACTTGTTCATCTGAAGAAGATAATATTTCCTCTATTGTGCCATTACTCAGTGAATCTATATCCATGTGAGTGGAGTCTGATATTTCACTTTCACTAATGTCAGATTTTCCAAGATGAGAATTTTTAATTGAAAGGAATTCAACATGAGATGTATCTGACATCCCACTCTGCTTGGAATCAAAAGGTTCTTCACTTTCATCAGAATCACTCTCAATCTTCTGTACTCTCTTTCTGCTTTTGTTGAGTGGAGTCTCAGCTATCACAATATCTGACTGATCTGAACACCACTCACTGTCAGAATGAGCACGCTTTCCATTAAACTTCTCATCCTGACCTGGCGATGCTGTATTCAAGTTCATTACACCATCAATCTTGCATAACGGCACAACTGGTTTTATGCATTTATAATTACTTCTAACTTTCTTGACTTTATTGTCCAGCCAGTCATTTTCAGAGACACTGTTACCATATGATCTCTTTGCTGTAATATCATTTCTGGAAGCAGTATATTTCCCATCTATTGATTTGAGAATTCCCTTCACTTTTCTATGTTTCTGGAACTGTGTTAATTCTACTCTGCTGGCTGCATTAAAACTTGTCTTTACAGTACTTGTTGCTGGTGTTTCAACTACATCATCCTCAGGTGGAAGTTTATCAGCCGTGCAGTCCAACGTTTCCTGGGGTGATTTTGGAAAGGTATATAAAGAGAAAGGTTTATTTGTTTTAGTAAATGAAGGCCTACTTATTCCAACCAAAGACTTATCTACTGAAGACTGAGAAAGTTTGGAGATACTGCTGGATGAACTGACTGTGTCGTTGGATTTGTTCAGTTTTACCTGGGAACTATTCGCCTTCAATTCTGAAGTCTGAGATATAGATAGTGCTTGTGAACCTGATAGCATGTATGAATTGCTTTGTTGATTCTTCTTCGGTGAAGTATTCAGCCATACTCCTTCTTTAATGCCTGCCTTTGAAACCGCTTCATCTGACAATGAATGAAAGCATACAAGTTCATAAAAGATTTTAAAATATTATCTATTCATTATTAAAGTTTATTGGATTTTCATTGCATTTTATGAACAATTATAATAGTTTTGTAAAATATGTATATATCACTGCATAAGAAAACATCTAGGTTCAAAAATTGCACTTTTTGTTATAGAAAACTGGAAATTTCATATACCATAAAGAGACAACAATCAGATCAGCCTAATATGTATACAGATACATGTACCAAATTTAAATTGAACTGAAGTGGTTTTGATAAATCATGCCAACAATGTGCCAAAAAAGTTCTAACTGCATATAGTTTTTAAAAGTGTAAAAAAAAATTGCTGCAACGACCCAAATATCTATGACTCAAGTCATCTACATATGGATACAGATACCAAATTAAATTCTGCCAGCGCTAAATGGTTTTGGAAATCCCTGTAAAATAGCTTTTGAAAGCTGATAGATGGACATACAGGGGCAAATTAATACACTGCTGCTGCAAGAGAAACGTCCATAAAAAGGTTTATTGGTAATAATGTCTATTCAACTGCTATTTGTATATGCATATTTTGATAATTAGATTCAAACCAGACTGTACTGAAAAGCAGAGATTATGTGAAATGTACTTAATGCCTATTGTGCATACATACCAACCCCTGGCAAGGAAAAGGCATAATCTAAGTGTACTAAAGGATTAATCTGAGCAGAAAAACCATATTCCACATATAACATAATAAAATTCAATGTGCATATGTACAAAACACATGCATATTTTCTGCAATTTTGGCGTCAGGAGGCATCCGTTTGAACAAAGGACCAAAGTAGTATTATACCACTAATTCTAGTCAACATTCTATTAAGAGCTTGGAAAAAAACACCCCTGCATTTATAAAATTTGTTTCCACAATTTAGTTCTACTGTAAAAAAAGAAGTTACCTTAGTATTGGAGTTAGGAAAACGAGCTAATTCAAGGCGTCTTTGTTTTACACTATGACCAATATTAAAAACCTTTCCACACAGCCTGCAATGGGCGTGAAGCAACCCTAGAATGGCACTGTATTGTGCTATTTATCTATTCATCTCTGAGTCGTTTTTCAGGGTTTTTTTCTTTCTAATCCATCAGTGAAATCATTTTGAAAAACATTTTTACTGTAACATACGCATCAACTAGAATAAATAGGATGATTTTTACCGCTAAATTCGTACAGAATGGTTCCATACCTCATATTATTTTTAGCGCAAAATATGTGAGCAAATATTACAAATTTGAAACCAGTCTGTTATGTCCTAAGTCAGACAGCTGCTATAAACAGAAACATAAGTCTTCTTGGAAAAAGAACAGCTGCTATAAATAGAACACAACACTAAGGAAAGTCATAGCTAGTCTACTCTACAGACAAGTGTACTTTTACGTCATAGTTACTCAGAAGCCATCTTTTTTAGAATACATTTTGTGCTATTAGTGGAATGTTGATAAAAATGAGAAAACAAATTAATAATTTTTTTGGGAGGGTGATATAAAGAAAAATTGAAATCCATGTACATTTATGTGTAAGGCATAATGATTATGCCAATAGCATAATGGTTGGCATGTATGATCATGTGAATACAGTTTTATTTAAGGTGTACCACTCTGGAGTCCTAGTGATTATAGTGTCTGCCTGGGATGAGAGATTTCATGGGTTCAGTTGAGTCATACCAAAGACTTACAAAAATAGTTCTAACAGCTGCCTTGCTTGGCACTCAGCATTAAGAGGTTAGTGCTAGGACTGGTCAGCCTGGTGTCAGGATAATGTGACTGGGTGGGACATCATGCTACATGTATGCGGCATGATGCGCCAGTGCTAGACATCACTATAAACTGCCACAATGAAGACATCATAGTGATATGACTGATAAATTGTTAAAGCTATATTAAAAATCATAATCACATCACCTCACCAATATTGTTGTTACAACAATGAACTCGAAGACCAAATATTGGTCACTATGGTAAATTAGCTAATACCAACATTTTCCATGATAGCTAAGTGCATATCAGTTTTTTGCAGCACATTTCTAACAGTCAATGAAAAAAGCAATGATGAAGATTTGCATTATGTTGGATTGCAAAGGGTGTGCAATTTGCACTACATGCATTAAGGCATGAACTTCATCTAACCACACATTAGGTCAACCCTTGCAATTGGGAAAAACTCAATTACCTATCACTCTTGAGTGCAAATCCAAGTAAAATTCTGACACCCCCTAACCATTACACTGAGTGATGTTATGCAGATTATGCGTGTGATCATTTTAGAGAGGTCATTATGCAAAAACTGAATGTTTGTACAATTTATTTTTAAACTGTAATTATGGCTTTTGGAATAAATAAAATATTACTGGTATAACTCATCTTGCAAGTAGATAACATGATATGTCATGATAAAATTGGGTCATAGGTACATTTATAATTTTAAGTATCATCACACAATGATTTATATTTTTAATGTAGCTTTAACAATTTTTCAGTCATATCACTATTTATATCTGCATTGTGACAGTTTATAGTGATGTCTAACACTGGGGTATCATGCTGCAGACATGTGGCATGATGTCCCACCCAGTCACAATATCTTGACACCATGCCAACCAGTCCTAACACTAACCTCTTAATGCTGAGCGCCAAGCAAGGCAGCTGTTAGAACCATTTCTTAAAGTCTTTGGTATGACTAGGCCGGGGTTTGAACCTATGACCTTCCACATTTGAGGCGGATGCTCTAACCACTAGGTCACCAGAGCGGTGCACATACATAAATGATTAACATGTACATCTCAACTTCATGTTATTAAAGGATGGTAAAAATGACACAAGTAAGTGGACATCTCTCCATAAAGAAATGGTGTAAGCCACTCTTTTTTATAGCATTCAGTTTAGGAAATTAGAATTTTGCAGAAATCATTGGGACTGGAAAAAGATGTATTCCAAGCAGACCAAATGACCAATGCATAATACTGAGGCATACATTCGTATTACAAAACTTATGTTTGATCTCATTTACAGTTTACGACATTTAACTATTTGCTTAACTTTTCTTCTCTACTTTTTTAAGTCAAGTCCTGCAGAATCTCAATCAGACCTGCTAAAAAACCAGAACTTGCATGACCAAATGTCCTTCAAGAATAAAATGTTAATTTCCGCATCAGACTGGGCCTCATTCTTGTAAAAATGGTTACTCATATATTAAGTTTAAGCTACAGATCACTTAAAGTCATTTAATGCCTAATTTTCATGTCTCTGATGCCAATTTTTCTGCTTATCATTAGTCCTGATCATACCCTCTTCTGGCCTCAACACATATCATAATGTGTGTGTGTGTGTATGTGTATGTGTGTGATTTGAATTTTTAACAGATTTAACAATTTTTCAGTCATATCGCTACCATGTTTTGAGTGTTTCAATTTATAGTGATATCCAGCACTGGGGAATGATGCCACAGACATGTGCTATGATGTCACACCCAGTTACATTATCCTGAAACCAGGCCAACCAGTCCTAACACTAACCTCATAATGGTAATCACCTAGCAAAGTGGCTGTTAATGCCATTTTTATTAGTCTTTGGTATGAATTGGCAGGGGCTTGAACCTGTGACATCTCTAACCACTAAGCCACCTGTGAAGTCAATTTTTGTTTGCTAATACAATACATACCATAAAAAGAAAGTATTAAAAACCTACCATATTTACTCATAAGTCAAGTCAATCTGAAAACAACAAAGATCCTAATACGCCTGCAGATAAAGGTTTACATCATTTGTTTTCCTTATTATTTCCAACAAACTGCACAGATCCAGATCTGCTGGTGCATTACAAGATGGCAGATTAGGGTTTGTACAGTTTGCAGTTAGACTTATGAGCAAGTGCATACAATATTACCATTAGAGGTTCTATGGACCTGACTCCTATTTCCCTGTGCGGTCATGCTATGTTGAATATTCTGGACCATACGATAAACTTTTCCATTGCCATTCACTCCTTTCGAAAGACCAGATGTCCCCAAAGTCTGTACACTAGATAGTGAGGGGGTCCTCTGTGTATTTCCCAATAATCTTCCTGATGAGGGAGAGCATGAACTGCTTTTTATATTTGGAGTTCCATTTAGATTAAATCTGTGCTTGGTTTTTGGTGTCACAACAAAGTCATCATCATCTTCTGTGAACTCCATGCCTTTCCTTGACATGGCAGAACTGGTAAATCATTCTCTGAAAAATATAAATATATAAAATATTATAAAAATTCTCTGAAAAATATAAATATATAAATTATTAGAAAAAAGGAAATACTGACAGAAATAAAAAAACAAATCTTTTTTGTTTCCTCATGATGTAACAAATACACTACAGCATTATATGCCATACCTTTAAAATTAACAGTGGGATTAGATTATCATGATAACCTCAAACATAATTTCACTCCTAAGGTAATTTTATGGTTACCATATTCTTATCTACTTCATCAAAATTCTCAGTTCTATGGATAAGAAAAACAAGGCATTAGAAAACAAGGCATTAGAAAAATCTACTGGTGGAAACCCCAAGTTGATATCGCTTTCTATTTTGGTAAAATAACAATACCATGATGACTGTTACTGCAGTCATATATTAGATTGGTACCATTAAGACTGAAACATCATAAGATTTTTAGGAAAGTATTTGAATTTTTACATTATTCTCTTCTATTCAATATTTTCTGGTTTCTTCAGTGTATTCTATACATGTATTTACTGGCCCTATCTGATATATTTTTTTTCAGATGTTTGGATCCAACTCAAAGTTTCCCTGCTTATTACATCAAAAGGCTTTTTAAATTGCAGGCTTCAGTTTCAAGAATGCTTTTTTTTATGAATATGCTCTCTAAAGGCAACATAACATGTTTAACAAGTGTCAGTTATAGTGAATATATACTGAATCATCTCCCTTTAGTCACAGGTTTTAGATTACAATTTATACAGTAATTAACAGACATGCATAAATTTCATCTACTATAAGGTTCTGGCCATTTAAATTTCAGGATATGTCATGGGGGGGGTACAGTTTTTCTTTTTGAGCTGGGATATTTTATTTCCTTTTATCTCAATATACTTTTCTTTCTTTAAATAATATAATGAATATAATATGGCATTATTTTGTTATAAATCAAAGCAAGATATTTTTCCTTCTACTGAGTGAAAAAAAGATATGCCAGAAAAAATAATTTTGTTTCTTTATGCATATCAAAAAAGCATAAAGTAACAATGGGAAAAATAACTCAACTGGAGTAATATCAAATGCATGGTGGACTCAGGCTTTGTGAAATATAAATAAATGATAAACGGAACACATACCTATTTATTTTTGTAGTTATTCCTGTTTTTGCATAGTTATTATTATAACTTATATGAGATTCACTGAATATAGACACATGATGCTAGATTATTTTATTGTTTAGTATACGACTTATTTAATACTATTAGATTACAATTCTATATATGATACAAAGATAAATTACATATAAATCTAATAAAACCATTAACATATTCAGACCAATATATATTTACAAAAATATTTTATTGTATGGGCCCTATTTTTATGATCTTCAATCTTAGCAATTGTATTACAGTAAATTCTGTTTGGAGAGACCTCAGCTGTTAAGTGACCACCTGTCGTTTTCAAACACGAACTTAATGCACAGACTGATTTTTATATGTACAAAGTGTCTAAGCAATGCAATTTAACCCTGATAGGAATGACCATCTCATAAAATGCACAAAATGACACCAACTCTACAGACTTTTAGCCACTAGTAGGGTCAGCAGGCAAAATGCAGTTTGTTGTAAATAACTCTGATACTAATAACCACATTGCAAAAACAGGCTAACACCACTGACATTTATTCAATCTTTTTGTAACCATGACTACTTAAAAAGAAAATATTGTTCTAATTAAGAAAGAAAAATGGAGCTGGCTAACAGTTTCCTACATCTAGCAGGTCAAGCTGCTGGTATCACTTGTTACACTCTTCACACTAAATTAAAATATATGGCACTTACTGCCGCAGTACTGCATTAGTCATCATGTGAATACATTCGAGTTTGTCATGGCCATAACTAATTCAAACTGTTTCTGTCACGATGAGAAATCTTTTGTAAATGCTTCAATGTAGTGGTCAAGTACATTGTTTGTCTTTGGGGTTAATACATAATGCCTGGAATTAATGAGATAAAGTCTATACTGCTATTAAGTAATAATGTGATGTGATTATGATTTTTAATATAGCTTTAACAATTTTTCAGCCATATCACTATGATGTCTGCAGTGTGGCAGTTTATAGTGATATCTAGCACTGGGGCATCATGCTACAGACATGTAGCATGATGTCCCACCCATTCACAATATCTTGACACCAGGCTGACCAGACCTAACACTAACCTCTCAATGCTGAGCATCAAGCAAGGCAGCTGTTAGTCCATTTTTGTAAGTCTTTGGTATGACTCAACCGTGGATACAACCCACGACCTCCTGCATCTGAGTCGGACACTCTAACCACTAGGCCACTGGATCGGTTAATAAGTAATAATCATTTGATTGGTATTGTTAAAGGGCTGTGTTGGTTGCTTTGTTTCTTTTATGTTATAGCGATTACTAAACACACACCAAGCCATCCTCAGTTCATCTTATACAACCAGTTACACCTTTTGTTTATAAAGTTAATGCATTTATGTCATTGGTGAATTAAGACGTTTGACACCCTGTTCCTATTGGGGAAATATGTGGCTTACACAGGTTTTATTCTTCATCTTGCCTTACAAGTGTCTAATTTCATCATCATATATTTTCTAAAAATGATTCTTGAAAAATCTTGGGAATACACATCATGTTATTGGTCATAAGTATTTAGGCTTTTTTAAAAAATAGCAGGCTACAAGATTTTTTGCTATTAAAGACAAAGGTCTAAAAGATAAAAACTAAGTCAATCACCTACTCTAAAGAGTCTGCAATTATCTTAATGGGTGAATGACTGGGATGATGTCTTTAACAAATTATGAATAAAAGTTACGAACTGATGTAATTTGAAGAAATGAAGTTAATGTATAAATAAATAGGTTATTTAACTGTGTAAGTCATGCGAAAATACACGTACGTGTGATCTTCAAATATAAATGTGAACGTTTTATGATAGGTGTACATTTCTATATAAATTTTTTTTCATTTTAATGTATGCAATATTTTAACAAGAACCACCAATAAAATACAGTGCATATACAGCGACTGTGGGCATTTTGTTTTGGAATCTGGTCCTTTGTTTAAAACTGTTATGAGCGATCATCTATCCCGAAGCAGATAAAGCTTTTTGTTGCAGAAGTTGTGGTCTTTCACGACGAGTTTTACTGTCATTTTTTGTACAGTGGTGAATGAGCTGCGTTGAAAATAATTCCTTTTTAAACTGGTATAGAAGATAAACTGCAACACAGAAGTATGTTATTATCTCACGCAAAATAGAGATTATGTTTTCGTTAAATGTAGTTTCGCATTGCTCAGCATACAAGGTAATACCCGAGTGAGAATAGCTTTTGTCAATCAAGAAAAGTGAGATTCCATTATTGCAGCACATATTATTTTACTCCAGTATTATTACTCTTTAATTTACAAATGCAACAAGCATTTCCTTCTGTATTACACTTAGCTTTAAAGTTGAATCAAAACATTAGATTCCATCTGACCTCTTTCTTCCAATCTGAAGGTGTGAAACTACAAAACGGTTGCATTCGATTTCAGACGTAGTCGGAACACCAAAATCCAGATTTCTTATCGATCGCACCTGCAAAAATGCAAAATTAGGTCAAGAACAAACACGTTTTCTGAAATATCCAAAGTATAACTCATCAACATGACAGAACAAAATAAAAAAAAAACTAAAGATTAAGCTTTAAGCGAACCAATCTTGTATTCTTGTGTTGAAAAAAATTAATTTCTTTTTAGTTACATTTGGTGCTCATGCGCACAGTTGAGACGTGAATGAGTTCTTCCGGAGTTCCAATATCGAACTGAGCAGTAAATTATGAAAATTCGTTTGCTATGGAATTACATCAAAAGGAACCGTTTAACATTACGCCATTGCTGTACTTGCGCGCTACACATTGTATCGCTGCATAAAACAGTTTTCCTACATCATGTGTTTTTCGGCGATTTGAATAGTTTTTTTTCCCCGAATATTCCACTTTGTTCACATTTTATTTTCTGTGGCTCATTATATTGACTGTAGTCTGTAAGTAGTCCTTTTGTTGTTTGGTGGTCTATCCATTGGTTTTACTGGTATTCCTATTTTGTTACTTATTTTATATACTTGTAATATTGTTTATGCTTTCAAGGAATTTAATTATGTTCAGGTCTGTAATTTCTAGGTTCCGATTTTTGTTTGGATTTATCATACTTGGATAGCTGTTTGGTGATTTTATTTGTTTTTTTATCTCAAAAAGAAGACGGAGAAGTATGGTAAGTGCGTCCCTATGTAAGTCAATGGATTTTCAACTGAGAAATAAAAGTATACTATTTTGGGGGTTGTTTGGAATAATATCCTTAATAAACAAAAAACTACGCACGATGCATTCCATGTGTTTTGCACGACATAACTTACCAACCAACATAAAAGCACCAAGTGGTAAAAATACGTGGACAAGACTATGATCGACGTTTTAGAACAGATTTTGAATATCCGCACATCATCAAAAAATTACGATGTGGTGTATATCCACCCTCTGAATCTACGCAACATAATATTTGGACGATAACTTACTTTCCTATTTATAACAACTGAGATGATCCAACTGCAATTTTGATATAACAGGGACAAATAAATAAGCGGAGAGGTTAAATCCTTATCAGGAAGGTGAATTGTTCTTTTTAATTTACTACTGCGCAAGGAATGTGGTTTATTGGTTTTACTTGTGAAGAGAGATTTGTACATGCACACATATCAAAATGTGTACATATATAAATCTCTCTTACTTTAATATGTTGATGCGTCACGTACACTTTTCAAAATATGTACATATTTATGTTACTTTGATGTATTTTGGCGGCCGCTATCGACCATCGTACAGTTCCCAGCCCGGCCTCCTGAAATTTGATGGGTTAGTTCCATGTTGATCAAATGTAAAGTTCTTACACAGACGAACTTCAAACATCCCGTCTTACATAATCAATGTCATGAAAACTGATGTTTCGTTTATTACGTATTTTTGCCGAAATGTGCAGACAAGACCAATATTGTCGTCACGATGATAAAGAGAAAGTTTGGACAGGAATGTGGTTGAAAGATCACTGATACCACTCTTTTAAAATAATAAGAAATCTGACACTTTTTTTTTTCTCCACAGACCAACACCAATTTAGCCATGACTCCAGACTATGAGGCTACGTCAACGAATTGGCGGTGGGTTTTTTTTTTTTTTTTTTTTTTTTTTTTTTTTATGCCTGCGTAACACCCTGGTCCGGTTAGCGTCTTGGGACCTATAGGAGATAGAGTCATTTGACACTGATAGTTGAATGCATATCAATAATTCAGGCATCAAAGAGGACCGTTTTATGAGTTTGGACTTCCGAACATCCTGAAGAAACTATTCTGAGTTTTGCTAATGGTGGAACTGAAAGTTAAGGCTTCTATTACACAGACAAACAAGTAAAGACAACATCGTGCCAAATGTAAAACATGAGCACTCACCCTCCGTTATCGTTCATGTCAAGTGGTTCACTTTGACGTTATAATAGGAAAATCGGATGAAGATCAAGAAGTTTGTGCAAAAGCGCAGAATCCTCACATATTTGTATAGGGATCTTCCTGGGCTTCGCCAATGTCGCAAATTGCTGTTTTTTTCCGTTAGTGGCGACAAAATATATCATCTCGCGATTTTTTTGCGACAGCCTTTTTGGCTGTTTAATTTGTGCATACAATCATGGATTTAGAGTGGAGAAATTTGAAGGGACCGCGAAAGGAAGCCACTCAATTGCATACACAAACAAAAATTTATACTGTCAAAAGTGCAACTTTATCATGGTAAACGTAAGTTGACGTTAGTAGTATAGTGGGGCGATATACGGACAATGGGAATTAACATTAAAAACACCCCTGGGCCTGTATACGGACACGATTTATACGGACAAATCACAAACCCAGGGCCTGTATAGGGACAATGGAAATTTTGTATTAGCGACTCGCACACCCTGGGCCTGTATAGTGACAAGAGTTATGACACAGGTGGCATGACGTCACGGTACTAAACACTTTGCAACATTATAGCAATGTACAAGTATTGTGATGTCAAGCGTTCGTCAAGTACTGTGACATCAAGCGTTCGTCATGTTGGTGAATGTAGTGGGATGTATGTTTTATAACTTATACAGGCAATATTAATCAAGTATAATCTTTTCGAGGCATTAAAAGTGGCCCTGAAAAGAGCCTTTGTTTTCTTCTTCCAACTTCTACACTTTTTCCAACATCTCCTGACTTTCTCTAAAATTCCTTTGTTCTTCTCTTCTTCGGGCATCCAATCTGGATGACCCATAGCTCGAAACTTGGCTTGTATCTTCATCCAGTTTTTATTTAATTTCTCAAAGCCTTCATTTCTTTTTTTTTTTACTTATCCTCCCTCTCTTTTGCCCAGGTCTCCCTAATTTTCTTGACCTCTTCTTCCAGTATTTCTTTGATTTTATCTTCGCCTTTCTTCATATTATCTACACCTTTTCTCACAAAAGGCCATTCTGTTAAATTGAAGATATCTTCCATATAGCATCTCGCTTGGATAACATCCAGAATCTGCTTCAAGGTTCCCACTTTGAAGTATTTTGGATTGATGATTCCTCGTATTTTGTCTGCTTCTTCTATGGTTATCAGTTGTAAATTATAACTTGTTACTCTTATTTTCTTTATCAAGTCCTGACTACTTGTTAACTTCCATTCTTGGTTACGTTTGTCCAGTTCGTAAGCTCCATCCACGATCCAATATCAAGTATCTCTTAATTGATTAAATAACTCTAGACTTCAAGTCATTTTGTATTCTGTGTAGACATGACATCTTATTGTTATAGTCATTCATACACTTTCGTGTTTTATGACTGGTTAAAGCCCTAAGAAGGGCTAGAGGCCCCTCTCCTGTCGAGGCAGAGCTAACCACTGCCCCAGTGCTGGACACAATGTTTAGCCCCGGTGCATGGGCCTAGTTAACCCCCAAGAATGGCTTACCGCCATATCCGGATGTCACTATTCAGTGTTATTGCTATCCATGGAGGTGCTTAGCCCTTGTGCTGGGCTTTTAGCCATCGTGCTTGGCCTTTTGAGCGAAACCTTGAGACTTTTGTTATTCATCATTGACACGATCTAGAGCGCTCCAACGCCCAGCCGCTGAAAAAGGCAAAGGAAAGGGAAGGAAGAGGAAAGATCTGCGCCCCCATTTTCACCTCAAGTCCAGGTTTCTGTAGTTGCATCTTTCTACCCCAGGTCCACACCCACCATTCCTGGCTACTGAAGAGTTATCATCTTTTCTTATGGCAATATTGAAAGTAACTCTTTGTAGGGCGGTGTGGCCAGGGGCGCTTTCCTTGGCTTGGTTCCCTCTGCTGCTGGTTCGCTTCCTTCTTGCGTAGCAATGGATGTCGTGCACACCTCAGCAAATAGCAGTTATATATTTTATTTTCCGAGTGTATTCCCGTTGCCTGGATGGGATGGGAATCCCTATTCCGAGCCAAATATGTGTAGGCCACATACGTTTCTTATGTAACTTGGTTGTGGAATTTCCTATTTTCTTTTTCATTAGTTTTGGTGTACTTTGTTTTTCCGAAAGTTCCGCCTAATTTGGTGGGTTTCAGGTACCCATTTTGTTGAGTTTGGGATCTTAATTTGGTTGGGGTAGTAAAAACTTTTTTCCAATCATGTTTTTAAGTGGGGTTTTTTTGTTCCAATGAGAGCACTGTATAGCCAAAGTCGAGCTCAGTGTTTTTTGCACTTCCTCACTGTTATTTAAGCAGCACAAAACACAAAATATTCCATCTTACCAACGAAATGAGCAGCAGAAAACACAAAATATACTATCTCACCAACGAAACGAGAAGCACAAAGCACATAATATACCATCTCATCAACGAAACTAGAAGCATAAAACAAAATATACCGTTTCATTAACGGAACGAGAAGCAGAAAACACCAAATATACCATTCACACCTAAACTAGCAGCATAAAACATAAAATCTACCATCTCACCAACGAAACGAGCAGCACAAAACAAAGAAATACCATCTCACCAACGAAACAAGCAGCACAGAACACAAAATATACTATCTCACCAACGAAACGAGAAGCACAAAACACAAAATATACCATCTCATCAACGAATCGATCAGCACAAAACACAAAATATACTATTTCATTACGGGAACGAGCAGCATAAAACACCAAATATACCATTCACGCCTAAACGAGCAGCATAAAACAATATATACCATCTCATCAACGAAACTAGCAGCATAAAACACAAAATATAAAATCTCACAAACCATCTCTCAAAATATAAAACACAAAATATGCCATTTCATTAAAGGCACGAGCAGCATAAAACACAAAATATACCATTCACACCGAAACGAGCAGCATAAAACACAAAATATACTATCTCACCAACGAAACGAGCAGCACAAAACTCAAAATATACAATCTCATCAACGAAACGAGCAGCACAAAACACAAAATATGCTATCTCACCAACGAAACCAGCAGCATAAAACACAAAATATACCATCTCACCAACGAAACGAGCAGCACAAAACTCAAAATATACAATCTCATCAACGAAACGAGCAGCACAAAACACAAAATATGCTATCTCACCAACGAAACCAGCAGCATAAAACACAAAATATACCATCTCACCAACGAAACGAGCAGCACAAAATACAAAATATACCATCTCACCAACGAATCGAGAAGCACCAATCAAAATATACCATCTCACCGACGAAACGAGAAGCACAAAACATAAAATATACTATCTCGCTGAAATATAATATATCGCTGAAATTTTACTAGGAAAGGAAACAAGCAGCATAAAACACAAAACATACCATCTCATCAACGAAACGAGGAGCAGAAAACACAAAATATACTATCTCATCAATCAAACGAGAAGCACCAAACACAAAATATGTCATCTCATCAACGAAACGAGCAGCATAAAACACAAAATATGCCATTTCATTAAAGTCACGAGCAGTATAAAGCACAAAATATACCATTCACACCGAAACGAGCAGCATAAAACAAAATATACCATCTCACCAACGAACTGAAAAGCACAAAACAAAATATACTATCTCACCAACGAAACAAGAAACACAAAACACAAAACATACCATCTCACCAACGAAACGAGAAGCACAAAACAAAATATACCATCTTACCAACGAAAGGAGAAGCACAAAACACAGAATATACTATCTCACCAACGAAACAAGAAGCACAAAACACAAAATATACCATCTCACCAACGAACTGAGAAGCACAAAACAAAATATACTATCTCACCAACGAAACAAGAAACACAAAACACAAAACATACCATCTCATCAACGAAACGAGGAGCAGAAAACACAAAATATACTATCTCATCAATGAGACGAGAAGCACCAAACACAAAATATATCATCTCATCAACGAAACGAGCAGCATAAAACACAAAATATGCCATTTCATTAAAGTCACGAGCAGTATAAAGCACAAAATATACCATTCACACCGAAACGAGCAGCATAAAACAAAATATACCATCTCACCAACGAAACGAGCAGCACAAAACTCAAAATATACTATTTCACCAAAGAAACGAGCAGCACAAAACACAAAATATACTATCTCACCAACGAAACGAGAAGCACAAAACACAAAATATGCCATTTCATCAACGAAACGAGCAGCACAATACACAAAATATACTATCTCCCCAACGAAACGAGAAGCACAAAACAAAATATACCATCTTACCAACGAAAGGAGAAGCACAAAACACAGAATATACTATCTCACCAACGAAACAAGAAGCACAAAACACAAAATATACCATCTCATCAACGAAACGAGCAGCAGAAAACACAAAATATACTATCTCATCAATGAAACGAGAAGCGCAAAACACATAATGTACCATCTCATCAACAAAACGAGCAGCATAAAACACAACATACCATTTCATTAAAGGAACGAGCGGCAGAAAACACAAAATATACCATCTTATCAATGAAACGAGAAGCACAAAACACAAAATATTCCATCTTATCAACGAAACGAGCAGAACAAAACACAAAATATACCATCTCACCAACGAACCAAGAAGCATAAACATAAAATATACCATCTCATCAACGAAACGAGCAGCAGAAAACACAAAATATACTATCTCATCAATGAAACGAGAAGCACAAAACACAAAATGTACCATCTCATCAACAAAACGAGCAGCATCAAAAACAAAATATACCGTTTCATTAACAGAACGAGAAGCAGAAAACACCAAATATACCATTCACACCTAAACGAGCAGCATAAAACATAAAATATACCATCTCACCAACAAAACGAGCAGCACAAAACAAAAATATACCATCTCACCAACGAAACAAGCAGCATAAAATACAAAATATACTATCTCACCAACGAAACGAGAAGCACAAAATACAAAATATACCATCTCATCAACGAATCGATCAGCATAAAACACAAAATATACTATTTCATTAAAGTCACGAGCAGCATAAAACACCAAATATACCAGTCACGCCTAAACGAGCAGCATAAAACACAATATATACCATCTCACCAACGAAACTAGCAGCATAAAACACAAATTATACCATCTCACAAACGAAACGAGAAGCACAAAACACAAAATATACCATTTCATCAACGAAACGAGCAGAAGAAAACACAAAATATACCATCTCACCAACGAAACGAGAAGCACAAAACACAAAAAAAACCCATCTCACCAACGAAACGAGAAGCACAAAGCAAAAAATATACCATCTCACCAACGAAACAAGAAGCATAAAACACAAAATATACCAACTCGTCAACGAAACGAGCAGCAGAAAACACAAAATATACCATCTCATCAACGAAACGAGCAGCATAAAACACAAATTATTCTATCTCACCAACAAACGTGCATGAGTGTTTATAGTTACACTGCACTACATTCACACAAATTAGCAAATTATACCATTTCATCAACGAAACGAGCAGCATAAAACACAAATTATACTGTCTCACCAACGAACGCGTATGAGTGTTTATAGTTGCACTGCACTACATTCACACATTGGCAAATTGAATAGTCTCTCTTTTCTAGAGACTTGGTTAGCCCTGAAAAGGAGCTGTTTTTCTCTTGAACTCCATAAGCCTCTGGACAACTCTGGCACCTTCCAGGGCTAGCACCACATACACGTCTTCGACTCCAGTCATTCTACCAATTCACATTTGTGAGTGGGAGAGCAGACAGAGGTTGAGTGGCTTCACTCTCCCAGTCTTCCGTCTCAGGGATAGTGAAGGCTTTCCTCCTTCTATGCGACAACCGTGGATGAAGTTGTGGTACTGGCTGTGGTTGTGGAATTGGTGCTACTGGTGGTGGTGCTAATACTGGAGGTGTTCCCACCTCCAGTATCACCTCACACATAGGTCTTGCCATGAGGTGAGGCAGGATTTTTCTTTTCTTTCTCCTCTTCTTTCTTCTTTCTTTCCTTCTACTCGTCAAATCTGGCTGCTTCTTTCATAGCTTACATGGTCAGCTCGTCCAGGAGACGTCTAGCACACTGAGACTCTGTTGAAAGACATGACGATCACTTCTTTTTGAGAAGCGTCAATCCAGGAGTCAAAACTTGAAGGATATCCATTCCAATGTACTTTGACTTCTTTGACACGTCGTTTTCCCACTTTTCGTGTTCTTCGATTGCGAATGATTTCGATTTCGTACACGGCGTCTTCTTTTTTTGGTTACACGTTGTAACTCGGGTAGGTAAAACGTTCCTTTTAACACTTCTCCGTTCAGATCTTCCAATTTATAAACGGGAGGATAACGAAAAGGCACTCGTTCAATGACACGAAACAATTCGGTGGTCCAGTTGGGCAAGTAACCTTTGTCGAAAATACGTTTGGTTTTGCCAATGCGTACCCAATTTCCTGTGGCTAACATTCTACCTTTCTTGGGGACAGTGACTGACGGGAACGTACCAAACAGACGCACGAAGACGGTCACTTCGCTGTTGGGAGTCACTTCTTGAGGGGCACGTCCAATGCTCCGATGGTTAGATTGGCTGTACGATTGAACCAGGTGTGGCAAGACGTCGATATACTTAAGAGTGTGTTGATGCGTAAAATATTTCTACATGCGTTCTGGCTTTAGTTTCGGAATTCTCGGTGGTAAAAAATGAATGTTATGTTTCTTCAATTCTTTCTGGAAAGTTTGGTTTAGAAATTCTGTACCTTTGTCGGTTTGCCATCGAAGAGGGTGACGACCACTTTGATTCAACACTAGCTTCAGGGCTCACACTAATTCACTGCTCGATTTTGAAGTCAGGGGCACGTCCAAAGCAAATTTGGAAAAGACGTCGATGACACAAAACAAATATTTGTAGCCACGATTGTAGGTGGCCAAAGGTGAGACATGTGCTAAATCTGCTTGCCTTCCACTTGGGTGCGACTTCTTGAAATTTTTCTTCGAATTTGTTTGTGTTAGGTGTACGTGGTTTGTTCTTGTAACAATCGTTGCACTTGAGGCAAACAGACACTTTTCAGTTTTGTTTTGGCAGTACGATACAATTTCTGAACACCTCGATAACCGGCTTGATGGAATGGATCGTAGTAAATGCTGGCGAAGACCTTCTCTCTCTCTCTCTCTCTCTCTCTCTCTCTCTCTCTCTCTCTCTCTCTCTCTCTCTCTCTATATATATATATATATATATATATATATATATATATATATATATATATATATATATATATATATATATATATATATATATATATATATATATATATATATATATATATATATTTATTTAAGTAATCCAATCTACGCTGATGCTACCCTAAATAGAGCGAGAGGGTGGTTTGGAAACGGCTTTACGTGTTCGATGTGCCACAGAAGTGGAAGATAGATTTGGTAATGGTGTTGATGGTAGTGGTAAGGGAATGGCTTTGGTCTTTTTGTCTTTATTCACTTCTGGTTTCCCTTCTTTCTTTTTTACTTCTGTCGAAGAAGGAGTGAAAATCATCTTTTTAACCCAAGTTTTAAGTTCTTCTCGTTTAGGTGTAGGGGATTGGGGCAACAAGGTCGCTGAAATTTTACTAGGAAGGGGAGCTGCTGATTGTGTTTGAAAGACTTCTCGTACATCTTCTTCTTCAGATATCCGTGGGGCAGCTTCTGTTTTGATCCCTGAGGGTAGTGGTGGTGAAGGTAGTAGTGGTGATGGACTTTTCATCAAGGCTTTCAAATGTTTCAAAGTAGGTACAGCTGTTTCATCTAAAAAGTTGCAGTCGTTGCAACAATTGACCGTACCGTTGAGAATTTTCTGTTTCGGACAAATCGCTACGCTCCATCAACGATTGAATTTCGTGTTGTAACTGGGATATCTCAGTTAAATGAGGATTATGAGGTAATTGCGGGGTCCGTTGTTCTTGCCAACGATGGTATTCCATCCATCGTTTGTAAGACACTAAAGTCAGTTTTCGTCCTTCGATGGGATTCCAAGGATCACGTCTGTAATCTTTTTTTGTCTCAGAGACTCTTTTTATCCCTTTATTCTATCCCTTGTGAAGCAGCTCCCGCCACGAGACATAATCAATGGGACAACTACGCCTTTTAACAAATGTGCTAACAACATAGGCAAAAATGGCAAACATTATCCACGTTGTACCAACATCATTTTCTTTTGACGAATGGATATATACTTTCTTTTGGAACATATGATGGAGGATGTGTCGATGCTTGAAATAGCATTCTTTCTGGTGTTTAGACAAAGGTATCGTGCCTTTCAAGACATTCAGACAACATTCTCATACGGTATCGATGACATCTTTTGAAGCCGTTTGAATCATTTGTTTTCGTATGGCTGGGGATCTTTGGACAAGACGGAAAACATTTCTAAATGTTTGGCTAAACGGGGTGGCAGTCCATTCCTTTTCTTTCCTTTGGGGGAAGAAGAGGAATATCTTTTTTTGGTGTTACATCTTTGTGGGTTGGTTCCAGGGCACACACCAAAAAATACACTAACGTCAATCACTTGAGTACTCGGTCTTTTATTCTTTAATCGGAACTATTGCTTTGTCATGAAGATGACAATGGGTTTTCCAAAATTGCCAAAGAATCCTCCTCGTTGGTGACTCTTCATTTTCTTTGGACAAGTGTGCCTTTTTCTGGGGTGACGTCTATGTGTGACTAAGCGTTTTGTCTGATGACGAAACTGTCTTTTTTAACAAGAGAACGACGATGTGGGGACCTCTTTTGGTACACAAGATATAATAAATTCATGGGTCAACATACGTCCTCTTATTTGCTTTGTTCCTAGTTGCTTTAACTGCTTCAAAATCAGTGTTTAGTTGATTTTTTTTAATCCCTCAAATAATCAAAAAAGAAATCTCCTCTTTGGTGACTTCTTCTTTTCTTGGAACGAATGCGTTTTTTCTGTGGGTGTCGTCGATGTTGGACTAAGCGTATCATAGGATGACGTGAATGCCGTTTTCGTTTTCCTTTTCCTTTTTGCACAGAAGAAGGACTATGATAACGGTGTGCACTCCTTGGTGATGCCATCTTGAGTTGATTAGCAGCACACAAAAAACCCACTGATTTTAAAACTGACCTCAGTTCTTTTTATACTGGAATGCGTTCGCCACTGATTGTCTTTACGTCGTATCAACTTGATGACTGGCAACATACGTCATGGAGGAGTTCGCAAGGAACCAAATCGGGCCCATTCTTGGTTGGCCAAATCCAGTAAACTTTGTAACACGCCTGATCTCTCTTGGACTTTGATTTTGGGGGCAGATACTTTGTGAGAAGCAGCCACTGTTGCTAAAGAGGAAGAGGGTATTACTGCTGGAGGAGACGTTTTGTAGACACTCTCTTGTAGGTTGAGACTGTTTTCTATGGACTTTACGTTTTCTTTTTCAGAGGTGGTGACTTGGCAATGTCACAGTTGCTCTTTTTCTTTTTCTGAGGCGTTGCCATAGTCTTGACACCGTGGCTCTTTTTCTTTTTCTTCTGGGTACGTCGGGGAGTGTTTTTTTTCTTGGGGACAAGTTTGAGTAAATTGGGATCCCATTTTAAGAGGGAACGAATGATGACACCTCGTAGTGAACCACTACCTCCAGGTTTCAAAATGATTTGCTTTTTGGTTTGAGTGTCAATGCGAGGATCAGCTAGTTGCGTCAAGGCTACTTTGTTTCTGTCAAAATAAACGTTTGGTTTGATGTGGAATCTAAATAATGCCTTGCAGTAATTGACGTGCTGTCACAGTAAACCATCGTAAGACTTCTTTGAGACTGGCTTCTAAGACACGAGCACGTATTTGTGGATTTTTCTCGCGACAAATGCCGTAAAAGGCACGAATCAATTTATCGGAAAGATGAGAGTGAAGGGACGTCATATTGACGGTGTGTGAGACAGAATCCAAGTGACCGAGGTTTTTATACATTTTGTTTGGTGGTCTTGGTTAAGTCGACGACATGTCCTCGGTCTTGACACCAGTGGTGAAACAGTTGGGTACGAAATCGCAAATAATCGGGGGTAGTGGGTTTTAAATCCACGATTAAATAGGCATGTAGAGTTTGAGTGGCATCTTCGTACGCATGAGTTAACAAATGTGTTCCTAACCGTTTTGCTAAGACTTGCACTTGCGATTTATCTCTAGGACAGTAGAAGAAAGTAAGAATCCGAGCTCAACAACCCCTCTCCCCACCCCTCCAGACCTCCAAACAAATACAAAATACCTAGGTAACGTAATAGAACACCTGTTGCAATCAATAATTGCGCTAAGAATCCGAGCTCAACAACCCCTCTCCCCACCCCTCTAGACCTCCAAACAAATACAATAGAACACCTGTTGCAAAATACCTAGGTAACAGGTAAAATTTAATTACGTGATCTTCCAGAATAAGCAAAATGATATGTCAGACTCAATTTTCCAAATCATTACGATTTAGCAGAGCGTGGCGATTGTGGACTAAATTACGCATTAGAATTCCAGTAAGGTAAGTGGTATTATACCTCATTACCAACTGTTAATATCTCAACTGTAGATATCAAAAATATTTTATTATCATGGTAATAGAGGTTAAACTTTACTTTACCGCTGACATAACGACGGGACTCAAACAAATCTTTTATTTGTGATTTGTTAAGAGGGTATTTTTTGTCGATAAAATACACCTTTCACCGATCAAGATCAATTGTAAGTTTGGTGTATTTTTGCTGACTAATCGGACAGTGAAAGTTTTTAAATTCCGCTAGCAACTTTTGATACAATTGTTCGAGATAATTAAAATACTCGCTGTCATTAGATCTGATGAGCGAAAGTTTTAACTTGTCACTGGTACCACTAAAGCATATGCCTGATGTTTCATTATTAATTTCAACTGTCAATGGTTTGCCGTCCATCATTAGATATTTAATTTTGCTACTGTAGCTATTTGTTACTGTCAAATTTTCAAACATTATTTTTAAAGTTTAGATAAAATTTTAGTTTGCAAAGATAATGTCAAGTATATCTCTATCATCATGACAATACCCAATTGCACGTGTATCTACCCCATTTTCGCAATAACGTTTATCATCAAAATTGCTCAAACCGCGTTTGATAAGGACATCTGTTTCGAGCTCATGATGATTTGTCCGAATTGACATAGCTCTTATAAAACTAACACCACCATCAAGCGCGTACTTGTAGTCATCAAATTTTATAAACTTTTTAACAAAATCACGAGGCAGACCTTTTGCTCTTTTTGTTATTTTATTATTGTCTAACAATACGGCATACATTTTGCTGCGTAATCCGATAAAGTATTTGATAGCGCTCGAGTTCATTTCATCTTTGAACTTACCAATAACCTTTTTATTTGTGTCGTCATGAAATTTACTGTCACGTGGGTAATCAGAAAGATCAAACAGATATCTATTATCAAACATGTCCTGATAGACGTTCTCGCATTCGATTTCATATACGAGCGAATCAGTATCAGTAAATAATAATCTACTAGCCGGCCATTGATTTTTAACAAAATTATAATGAAAATCGTACATCAGCCACTTTGATAAATCTAACACTGAAGCTCCAACGTAGATCGGCTTGTTTAGTTTTAGATTTACTTTTCTTCTTTGTATCGCAACAAGATTCTCATTAAAAATTTTCATGCTCACAAGATCATCGTCTGACACAAGTTTGATTCTGCGATTGACATCATTGACTAGTTCGATATTTACGCGTTTCCTAATATTCTCCATCATCTTACCAAAAACAGAATTGTTCATCAGTTTGAAAAAGTTTTTCTCAAAATCAGTTTTTGCCGCAGCTCTTCTTGTAGTGTTCGAGTTAATATAACCTCTCATCCACGGCGACTGATTAAATTTTAGTACGCGATGAACTTTTCTCAACACGAGACCAGCATCGACTGCTTGTTTTAAAGCTTTGTAATGCAAAACATAATTACGTTTATGAAGCAAATTTGGTACTAGTTTCTTTACCATAGAATGTTGTCTTGGTAATGCTGACGCTTGTTGTTCTTCTGATAACAAACTATAATCTATAACCATCGATTCCGCACAGAAAGGGTAATCGTTATGCAATTTGTGTAGCGAAGTTGGATAATCGAGATCAACTTCAACGAAATAGGAAACACCTTCGGGTATCTTTTTTTCTGTCTCTGATAGAAATTGATCAGCCGTGATCCAATGAAATCCATCAAATGGCATTGATTCTGCCATCGAATACCCGTACAAGTTATTACTATCTAGATAAACTATATACTTTGAAGGAAGGTCAGGATTATGCTCTTTCAAATATTTGTTGTTTGCTTCAGCATATTTCTTCTTTATCACGCTAATACCGCCTCGGATACCTTTTTCGATAAAATTGAACATATCAACATCAGTCAGTAATTCCAACCTTACCTTACTAAACTTTAACAGAGCATCCCATGACAGTCCGGGGGCAAAATAATACCAGCAAGGATCTAGTCCGTAATTATTATAACTCACTTCTCGAAAACTTTCAAAAACATCTGCTAATAATAACACGTCAGTTTTCAAATACAAATCGTGATAATCACCAAAAGTCTCACAATCAAACTCTTTCCAAATATTTTGTGCATACTTGTACTCATCATCAGTGATATTTTCATTTTTAAGTTGCGAGTAAAATTTGTCTTTGCCAGGTAAAGATGTTTCATCACATTTACTCCAGTCGTCGATGTATTCGTATGGAAAAACTCCTTTTGTAGCTAGTAGATTAAATTTATCTCCAAAACAGTCTCTTAGGTTATTAAATTTACTACAACCTTTTACTAGCTCATCTAACGATGCTGCCATAAACTGCAGGCTGACAATAAAACGTAATTTACCTAGCGTAACTGACATATTCTTTTCAAAATTATTTGGAATGCATTTGATGATGTTATCAAGTTTTAGACGAGCTTTTATATCAGGATCACCAAAAGCTTCTACGATGATGTGACTATCATATCCTCGAAAATTGTGAAGAATAACTGGAATAAAATCTGGAACGTGAAATTTTAAATTACACTGGTCATGAGCCGCTCCACGATACTGTCCGGTCAAATGGCAATGGTCACGTACTTTTTTCCTGGCATTGTCAGTGTCAAAAGCTTTTTCACAAATATAACAAATTTTCGCTTGCTCGTGATCGGATTCTTGCTGATGTGTTAATTTTAACATTGGAGTTACTCTTTTCAAACGATAAGAAATATGATCAACTTCGCTGATCAATTGCTTGAGAAGCCAAACAGCTGGATTTTTACCACGATAGAGTTGGATTGGTTTAGATAATCTCGAATCAGCGCAACAAACTACCTTGTACGCTACTCCACATGGAACATGATTTTGAATTTTTCTTGTACTCGATTGGTTAGGATCATTTTCTACGCCAAGTACAGGTTGAAGTAAGCATTCGAAATCGACGTATATGACGAAAGGAATTTTTAGTTTGTGATTATGATGGACAAACTGTAACACGCTATCTTTTTTAGATGGCATTGTTATTCTTTGTACGTCACTACAGTACTGCAAATGCTTTTGTAATGTTTCATTGTCTCTACAACCGTGCAAGCAGCGATAACAAAAGAACTTTTTGTTGTTATTTTTATTATACTGTCTTCCAACTAGTCTGTTAAAGTTTTTGATCCAAACGTAATGATTTTTATAAAACAGTAAATTTATAGTCGATTGTGAAGCTTTTTCTGAAATATACCTCGGATAGACATTTTCTTTTTCATCTAATCCGAAAACGTTAATCGAAACATTATTTTCCTTTTCAAACTTTGGTATTTGATTTTCTGCCACTGGAAAGTCAATACCAGCACAATTTAATCTTGACACGTGACTGATATACTTCTCAACACGATCAGCATTTTTTTCTGCTGGAAATAGCGCGGAAAGAACAGCCCATTGAAAACAATTGCTATCGACGTTTTTTATGTTTATACAGCACTGTTTATTTTTTATTTTTGGTGGCGTAATGCGTCATATTTCATCGTGTGAAACAAAATTTCCTTGATCATTTCAAACTTCCAACCCGAACCTAATTCGGTAAATTCTTCTATTTTTTTTTCCAAATTTCTTGGTGTCTTTCATTAGATAGTGACAAAAGATCACTACCAAGTAAAACACGTCTAGATTTTGCGTTGATGTAAGGGTCTGCAATTTCCTTGTTAGTAGATTCTTCCGTCACAAGTAGTTTTGAAAATATAACGTGATATTGCACGAACAATCTTAGACCCTTGTGTTTTTCAAGCTCACGTTTTACAGTCGTCTGTAGCAGATGAAAGAGATTTGTTTCAGTAAAATTTACTAGAACCTTTTGATTATCAAACTGATAACTATTATCAAAACCTGCAAAAAGCAGTCGCTATTTTAACAGGTTCTCCAATAAGTCTCTTCTTGGCTATATCACGCAATTTCAACATCGCTATACTATAGTCTAATATCTAATTGATAATTTACCGCACACTGCGCATGCGCTAAAAAAACAATTAGAGATAAAAAAAATTACTATTAGTATAATGTTACAAAATCTGACAAGCGCACGTGAGCAAGAGGAATATCACGTTTACCAAAAGTACAACCTGTACGCTGGAAATGTATTAGGTTCGGTTAGTAACATTAAAACTGGAATATCTGTTGGCAAATTAACGTCAGCGGGTTATACGATTAGTGTAAAGGGAGATAATACTGAGAGGATTACGATGTTTAGAAAAGCTTTTATTTACACGTTGTTCTGCAATGATATTCCAGAGGGGAAACGAGTATATCATTATAATGGTAAAGTCACTGATGACAATATTGAAAATTTATCCTTACAAGACGAGTTTCAGCTCCACCCAATCTTTGATTTGTATGAGGCTAACGATCGCGGTATTATTAGAAACAGAAAAACTAAAGAAGTTCTTAGTTCTATGAACAATATGGGATATCTTATAGTAACTGTTAGAGGAAAATCGACAAATCAAGTTTGTTATACTGGTCATAGGTTTGTTTACGAGGTGTTCAACGGATCTATACCCAATGGTCTGGTTATTAATCATATCAATAACGTAAAAACAGACAATCGATTGGAAAATCTGTAGCTAGTGACCCAACAGGAAAATGTGAGAAAAGGACGAGGTGGTGGTATTAATTTTAGATGCCCAATAAAACCTGTTATTTCGTTAAACCTTGAAACGGATGAGGAGATCAAATTCAAATCAATTACCGCTGCGACGAAATATTATAATATAAATCCTAGAGCAGTAAAATTTGTAGCTGATGGAGCAACAAAATCAGCTTTTTCAAACAAATATGATCTAAGTATTATTTTTAGATATGATGATAAATAATATTTTGTAATTCGGTTTTAGTCAAACAATGATGAGCAAATGCTATAATATCATCGCAATCAAATTTTATCGTCGTTACTGCATTTTCATCAATTTTTTTTTCTGCTTCTGTTAGTAATATTTTATGAGAATCACCTTGCATTACAATAACGTCAACGGATTATGAACTATAACCTGACAAGCATTTTCTTACTGCTTCGGTCAGTTCGTGGTAATTTAATACCTTAACTTTTTGGTGATATTTTACCTTGTCAGTCATCTTATAACAACAAATTAGATAAAAAGTATATTATAATATGGATATGATGAAACGACTCGATTAACTATACGAAGAAGATACTAGTGATATCAGCGATAAGGTCTCCACAATCTCTAATGATATGATAGACAAATCTGTTGGTTATAACGAAGATGATATTTTATATAACAACGAATCTGATGATGGTGAAATAGTCACTGTTACTGACAGATCTAATTACCGCAGACCAACCACTGGAAAATATAATGTCAAGTATCACATTGCTAAAAAAAATTATAAAATTAGATTTTACCGTTATCGAATAGCAGGTATTTTTGCAGTTAATCAGACCTTTCTTAAACATTAAAATTTCAGGTCGGCAGAAAAATATAAAATTTGATTTCATCTTTGTCAAGATTTTTAATCTAATGACGATCTCTGACGATCGCAGACAATATCTAATATCATTATGTAAACCAGTAAAAGGTGTATCTATCAAACGAAAGTATGAGGAAATTTATAATAGCATTATTTCACAGTCGATAAAATCGACCGGGTTGGAATCCAGCTGTTAAATTTATCGCTATACCCACGCCATTTGACTAAACTTTTATCTCCTTTTTTCCTAATCAGTTTTTCGATAACGAAAACATCTTCTTCAGTTTTTTGTAGTTCTTGTTCGTAAAAACTACCTACTATAAGTTCCCCTGCCAGATCTTTTAACGAGTACGTTACAGGTATTGTTAGAAGTACTTTATCAACTACAAATACTTCTTCAGTCCAGTTTGGAGTAAATCCTTTTTCAAATACTTTCTTCGTCAAAGAGATTCTAACTTTATCACCTATCTTAAATTTATGTCTGCGGTACATGTTTTCGTTTGCTAATATCGGATTTTTAACAGCTTTTTTAGGTGTCATTTTGATAGTTCGGTGTTTCGTATTATTATACTCTTCAACGATTTGATAAAGGTCATTGATGTACCTGTTGGTGTTTTCAGCTGTCAGGTTTTTATGTATCAGCTCGTTTAACGTGCGATTAAATCTTTCAACGATAACGCTTTTCCCTTCATTTCCTGTAACGTATTTTTTAATATTATTTTGTTCTAGAAATTGCTCAAACTTTTTGTTGAGGAACTCTGTTCCGTGATCAGTCCAGATTTTGTTTGGTTTTTTTCGGTACTCGTTATTATTTGTTTTAGCGCATCAGTGATTGACGTTCCTGTTTTATCTGAAACTGGCACACTGAAAGCGTATTTGCTAAAAACATCTGTGACATTAAACAAATATTTCTTATTATCGTTAAACTGAGTCAGATTGGATACATCCACCAAATCTATTGCCCAGATATCATCTACAGCGTTTGCAACAACTTTACGTCTCGGAAACCTTTTTTTTTAGGTCTGTGTAGTTCGACTGCAAGATCATCGTATGATTCTTTTCCGAGTCCGAGTTTATATTTTGCTCCTATCATTCCCTGAACAAATCTTCTATCAAAACCTTCTCGTAGATTTGTTGGCTCCATATCATGTAATTCGTCTAACATTACTTTATCACAATCTGCTTTCGAGTTTTCATGATCACGATAACAGATATCGTGACGCATCGCTATTGCATCCACTTGATTATAAGGCTCTTGACCTGGCAATGGATTATCGATTTCATCTAGTTGTTGATCTAGCGGATTGTAAGGTCCTGTATACCGATGACCTGGCAATGTCCAACCGCCTTTTGGTTTTGGTAATTTTCCAATAATTTTATGTATATCTATACCTGACCCTATTATTTCTCTGTTGTTACAACGTTGACAGTACGTAATGATTTTATCTTGTTCTATGCAAAGATCTTTGTCACAATTACAATTGCATTTCATTTTATTTTATTTTGTTTCATAAGATTAATCGTCGATCAGGATAACTTTTTCAACGCTAGATCCTACTTGTTTTTTCAAAAACATACTTTTCTTTCTACCACAGATTGCACAAATACTTTTTAACATCGTTCTATTATTTTTCGTTTTTTCCGTCATCTCATCCTTGTTCTCTGTTTTAGTTTTGCATTTGAGACAATATGTTGACATTATTATATCAAGGAGTTTAGATAAAATTGATTGCAATCTTATCATTCGCATGAGAAGGATGCTCATCAAATTGTAAAATAAACTTTAAAAAGTTTTTACTCCCAGAGCTTTTACTCTGGTGCATCTGTCTGACAAACATGATACAATAATAACCACAAGCTGATGTTCCAATCGGCTGTAGTTGATTAGACGAATAATTTATTTTATCAAATTTTTTTAAAATATATATTTTTATGAGATCGCTTGGAGGAAGTCCGAACGAATCAAAATAATTGTTATCGTGGACAGCAACCCAGTGGGTGCCAGAGCCATCATTGAAGTTTTCAATATTTACAACACAAGAACCGCCTGTTGGTACGTCATCGAGTTCATCCTTGGAAAATACTCCTCGAAATCCAACAATGTCCTTCAATTTTTCAATCATGTCAAAATTGCTCAATAACGTATGGTCCCTGGTAGAGTTTATCCGCGTCCGATTCCTAGTAAGTTTGGCAGCAGACTTCCCGCTAGTCCCGCTAAAAGTGGAGCGAAAGGAATAATTCCTCCTTGTTTTGTTTGTTTGCGTTTTGTTGTTTTCTTTTTTTTTCGATGATTTTGTTTTGTTGGCATTTTATTTTATACTGTTACATAAAATTAACGATAAATTTGTTTGATCCACGACCTTCGACTGCTTTCTTCGTTGCGTCAGAGACTGCTCCTGACGCAGCCGCAAGTCCAAGTGTACCAAGTACTGGTAAAACTTTGCTAGCTATTACTGATAACGCTGGTCCAAAAAATCCACCTTCTTTTGACATTGCAGTTACCTGAGAAACAGATAATTTCAGCACAAAATGTTTGTTGCGATCGAGTTTATTGATTTGTTGTTGCGTTAGCATTACTTTTACTGCAATTTTATTTGAAGTTTCCGGAGAGATCATCAAAGAAACAGAGCTGCGTTTAGCAACAGCTGCTGATAATTTTTCAACTTGACCAGATGTTAGGTATATTTCTCGAGTTGTGTATTTGGTTTTCATAATGTTATATCCAAGTTGTTAGATTAAACTTGTACTGTCATTCTTCCTTTGATTGAATCGATGGTCAGAAATCGATCACTAACCAATAGCGCGTATACGTTATACTGTTCACCTGGCACAGCGCCCAGTGTCCACGTGACCTCAATATCTGCAGTCGATCCCACAACACGCTCCAAATGTTTTGATACGTCAAAGTAAAAGATGGGATAGAGCGATCGAAACTCTTCTATTGATATTTGAGATCCACTGTCCGCGTTCTGATATTTTTGCATTGCTTCCATAAGATACATGTACGGCCGAGAGATGTTTCTGGTGGCGTCTACGGCAAAATTACATTCGATTGCACGTTCGGGATACTGTTTGGAATTTACTCTCACAAATATTCGTCTAACGTCTGGGTTATCGAATACGGAGTCGTTCATTTCCTGATGGTTACGACGTGCTTGTCGTTGAAATACGACGAACAAGTGTCGCGGTAGTTGTTCGCTGGGCGTGGTCGTTACACGCCTCGTGTAATCAGTCGCGTTGGGAATGGCTGTTTGATAAATCCTGTTCTGTTGGAAATGTATCTTTTTTGTAAAGGTGGCTAGTAAAGATTCGAGCTCCATCATTTTAGCTAATGAAGGGACAACAAGAGGCATCCACAGTGCTAATCTTGTAATAGAAAACTGTCCCTCAGCCACTCCACCGGCACGCATTATGCAATCGTTTTGATCAGCTCGATCTAATATAAGCGTATGTTTTATTCCTCGAAACACTTTGTTATAATCACGGCAAAATCCAAAGATTGTACTTAACGGAAGCATCATCGTTATTTGGCGAGATTCCGCGGCAAATGCTTTTCGTTTGGTAAATCCCTCGTTATATTGTTGCTGTCTTATATTTGTAACGGCTAACCTGATCGAATCACCTATCGCAGCGGCATCACCATCAGCAGGATTGGCGATGAGATTATTGTTATTTGCAGCAGGATTACCAACACCAGTACGAAACTCACTAGAAACAGCTGTACCTAATGAGGTATCTTTAAACCACATCATATTTGTAGAAACTGATCTGGAATAGTCATCGCTAAACGAAACGATGTTTATTATTGTACTCGCTATGGGTAAGTGCATCGAAATATCTTCTACGGTTTGATTGGCCAGTTGGTATCGTGCACTCTTAAACAAGCTCCAACCATTATTGACGAGAGCGATTTCTACATTAGCTGCAATATCACCACCTGCTGCAGTTAATATTCGGCCACGCACTTCTAACATTGCCTTATGGGGTAGTAGAAACACGTCCTCGTCTCTTGTGTTAAAAGTTCTAACCCCAGTTTTATACGGTTCGTTCGAGTTTTCATCCAAATACTCGACATACTCTAATTCTGTTACAGCATCGTCAGTATCAATTTCTTCTGCAAAATCGAGATAGTTTTTAGCGGACATTTTATTTTATAATCGTTACACAAAATTAAAAGGCAGCAGGGGTCATCGGTTTTGTTTTCTTTACAAGTTTACGTACTATTTCTTCACCACTCGGCGACAATAATTTTTTTGTTGTAGCTATCATAGCTCGTTTTGTTTCTTCTGTTGGCGCAATATCTGATATTACTCGTTTTATTTCTGATGGGGAAGGTCCTTTAATCTTATCAGCAATCTTTTGCCCTACTGCAGTGCCTGCTGAAGATGCCGCCCCTGTAGCGAAAGCTTTACCGGCGTCAAGTGCAATGGGCGCTACATTACGCGCGATTCCTGGAATATTCTCTGCAATTGTTGTAAATATATTTCCAAAAGATCCACCTACGATTTTTCTTCGATAAACTTTTCTTCGTCTCATTTTATAAAATTATGTACACAAAATCACATGCCTAGGCAGTGCGTAGGTGTAAGTAATACGTGACTATCTCGTTGTTCACGTCTATTTGTCGTCCAGATTGGTCTGTGAGTTGCATTGTAATGCTTGTAATTTGATTCTCAGGTGTTATTGGATAGTAGATAATCTGTCGCGGATTGATTTGCATGAGAGAACCTGGTGGGACTTCTGGTGAGAAACTGTAGATCGTTTGCCCGCGGTTGCCTTTTGACGTATAAGATCCAGATGCGATAGAGCAATTGATGAGTATTGTATTTACTTCTGTGATATCTACTGGTAGTTCTCCATCAAATGTCAAATATTTATCTTCACCGGTGGTATAGTATAAAACTCTAGTAAAACCTAACATCTTTCCAATACTTCTTTCTCCAAAGAGGACTTTCATATTTCTTTTCACTGTTATCCTAGCTCGTAAGGTGTTATAATTCGCCGCTAATTCGAAATTATCAGCATTCCCACCAGCTTTTGTTAGAAGCTCTTTTATTGTTCTGCTTAGATCAGTAATGTTGTAAGCTCCTTGTGGAATTTGTAGTTTGTATTGTATATCAATAAACTCTTTTTGTGATGTTGGAGATTGTTTAACATTAACGATTAAAATTTCATCATTAACCCCAGTTTTAATATTCGGCATGGCGTTCCAACAAGTACAAGAAATTAATCCAATCTCATACTGTTTTGCAGGATCTAGTTCTTATGGTGGGTTGTAATTTACTGTAAAATTCGCGCTGTTTCCTGTTATTTGTGATGAATCAAGCAATAATGTTGTTTGCATTATACTAATATTTTAGATAAGATCGCGGTGTAAAATTTCGTACTCGGATGATGTTAGTAATCCACTCGATCTTAGATGATCAAGTATATCAATAATTTCGTTATCAATCTCTACACTTTCATTACCAGCTTCTTTAGAGGATATCAACAGCATCAGCCGATCGACTATGTCTGCGCTTGATGTAAAAACTTTAACTCCACCTCCATTCGTTTCCTCTGGTAATTTTTTATCTCGCATGTTTTCATATTGTTTGAGTAGTCTTTTAAAATCCCAACCTTTACTATAACCTCCTGGTTTATTTCGATATTGTTTTGATGTTTTAAGACAAGCCGCAGCAATAATTCCATCTCTAATATAATTGAGTAATGTTGGAATATTTCTTTCATCTTTTTCATCTTTAATATCATCATCAGCACGTGAGCCATCTTCTACAATTCTTTCTAATTTTTCTATCAAATCGTTATAGTTTTCGTCTGACCAAGTTCGAATTTTGTCAATATCAATGATATTATTATTTTCAATAAACTTTTCATACTCAACATCTTCTATTTTAAACCTAGCTTGTCTTCTGTAAATTTGTATAGATTCTCCAAAAGGTACCATTTTTATCACACTTTCTTGTAATAATTTTTGTTTCTCAGTTAATTCTTCAGTTTGTTCTGATAATTTTTCCATCATACTTCTTATCTCATCTGGATTAACCGTCAATCTTGTTATTGCGTGTTGAAGTTCAAGAGGATTGTTCATTAGCCTGTCAAACTCAGCTTGTTGTGCAGCAGGATCAGCAATGTTTCTTACAAGTTCGTTTACAATTTTTACAGTTTCTTCTTTTGATCTTTCTCCAAGTAAACTAAACAAACCCTTTTCTTTCATTTTTGCTAGTTCTTCTAGAGATGATGTTTGTATTTCTGGCTGCTTGCCAAGCATCGCCTCAGTAACAGGTTTGAAAAATTTGGTTCTTTCTTCTTCTGCTTGAACTTGTCCACGTCGAGTTTCTTCCACCTTTTTCTTAAAAGCCGCTCGAGTTTCGAGAAACGTTTTTAGTAATTCGATTTTCTGTTGATGTTTGTCCATTATTTTTATACGCTTTACAAAATTATATCATAGAAACGTCTCAAGGCAACAACGAAACATCTTGGTTGGATCACGCGCTCGCTTGTCAAATAAAAAGAAACTATATCGATCTTTAGTTGCTCGATGATATAAATCGATAAATTTATCTTTTGTAACATCACCACATTGTTCGTTTGCAATATTTCTCACATCCACATTATCTAGTCCTGGAAATAATATGAAACAACCCTTATTTCGCCTAATAAACCTATCAACATTATAAAAACCTTGGGCAAGATAAATAGAATTACATCTTTTATTACGTGATAGTGAAAAATATGATCTAATCTTGTTCATCTCCTCATTGTTTAGCGGAATATCATCAAAGACGATTATCTTATGCTCTGACGAATCGAGTTCATTCACTGGAACGAGTTCTTCTGGTTGTTTTATCAAAAATATATCATCACCAATGCCAAGTTCATCACGAAGTTTATCATTATACTCGTTTAATAATTTGTATTTGTCTTGTTGGGGGTTGATGGTGTAAATATACACCTTATCATAGTTAAAGTTATTATTGAGTAAAAGATTTAATAACAAATTTGTTTTACCAGATCCAGTTCGCCCAACAATAAGATAATGACAGTCTGGAGGTTCATTGTTATGTTTATGCTTCACCAATCGCTCGGTGTCAAAGTTTATTATCTTCGCCATCGTATAATTTTATGTTATATTAAACCAACAATTTTGTGTATAACGATATGTATAATGAGCTACTATACAAAATTTGGAACATTAGCAGTAGATTTATTAACAGAAGGTTACCAGGGTGACTTATCCAAGTATGCGACTCTTGATAAGCTCAAAAATGAAATCAACAATTTGTTAAACGTTGCAAGTGTAGATCCAAATGAAGTTGTAGTTTTCCAGGACAAACAAGGACGATTAAAGACGAGTAATGTACAACAGTCAGATGTACTTGTACGAAATCCTACTGCAGTTGCTAATAATATTGTTACTTTTAACAATCAAGGTAAGATAGAAGATTCGGGTAGGTCAGTTAACGATTATGTTAGAAAAGCAGGTGATTTATTTACGGGGAACATTGTTATGAACCAGAACAAGATCACATACCTTGGAAACCCAACTGAGGATAATGACGCTGCTACTAAGAAATATGTTGATGATCAGGAATCAAAGTACGTGTCGGTGCGTGGTAGTATAATGTACGCGTTTCTCAACATGAATAATAATGGCATTACTAACCTTAGAACACCAGAATCTGATTTTGATGCTGTAACAAAGAAATATGTTGATGATATCAACAATGAAATTACCAAGTTCAAAACTGATTTTACTAATCACATCACCACGTTTTTAAGTTTTCACAGAAACATAAACAAAACCAATAACGAATTTTTTGGAAGTCCGCCGTCTGTTGATATTACACTCGATAATATTAACACAAAACTCAACGATATTATTAGTGGAATTCCTAGTATTGTTGAGAAAACGAGTATGATTAAAATTCCTCACAAGCAGATTAAAAATATTGTCTATACTGTTGCTTCTGGAATGTCTACTTGGTCGCCGCAAAATAACACTCTCAAACATACTGAAGAGGTCACTGGTGTGTATAGATTGTCCGTGTTTAGCAGTGCAAAGTTTAATATATTTACCTTATTTCCATGGCGTCACTCGACTGATAATTTCTCTGGAACCGTGTCTATTGTGTTAAACAAAGATGTTGAAGAAACTTTTATGCTAATAGCAGATGACAAAAAATTAACTGCTGCGTCATATTGGTATTGTCTGGAATTTGTGGCTGAAACACCTCAACTAGTTACTTAATCAAGCCTGAGATTATGTGAACAAATATTATAATGAAAAAAGTATAGTTGATTTCAATCATATTTCAAAAGATATTCCAGGACAGGATGTGGACGCACTAATACAATACTACAAATATTATCACAAAAATCTTTGGTGCGTTAAAAAATGTTACAAATATTATAACAAAATACTTCGAGTAATATCATATCTACTCTTGTTAATGACTAGTTCTGGCATAATTTCAAGTGGTATATCATTATACCCGTTTTTGTTAATCATATCCGGTGTTGGTGTTTCTCTTACAGCAGCTTGTAAAAAAGTTGAACCTAAAATTTCGATAAAAAAGCACGGCTGCTTAACATCAATTAAAACTTACAAGAAACTACTTGATCAGATCCGGTCTTACCTACGAGGAGTTAAATATAATATGGATGATTTATTACGTGAATTTCGTATTATTGACAACATGTTAACAGATATGATACCCATGAGGATCAGCAAATATGAGAAAGATTATCAAAAGAAGTATGATATAACATAAAATTAAGATATAATACCACTTACCTTACTGGAATTCTAATGCTTAATTTAGTCCACAATCGCCACGCTCTGCTAAATCGTAATGATTTGGAAGATTGAGTCTGACATATCATTTTGCTTATTCTGGAAAATCATGTAATTAAATTTTACCTGTTACCTAGGTATTTTGCAACAGGTGTTCTATTGTATTTGTTTGGAGGTCTAGAGGGGTGGGGAGAGGGGTTGTTCAGCTCGGATTCTTAGCGCAATTATTGAATGCAACAGGTGTTCTATTACGTTACCTAGGTATTTTGTATTTGTTTGGAGGTCTGGAGGGGTGGGGAGAGGGGTTGTTGAGCTCGGATTCTTACTTTCTTCTACTACTAGGACTTTTAAACAAAACGACGTAATGAGCATTGAGACTGATGATACTATGTGCTTTACTTCGTTGAAACAAATTTTGAGAAATGTAAATGTAAATGACACTGGTATTTCGATGATGTCATTTGCGTGTAAACCACAATTTAATTTCTTCTAACATGTCATCAAAAATAACCAAATGGGTTTGACTGGGGTTAGACACGATACCATCGTCTTCGACCGGAATGCCTTCCACAAAGATAATGGATTCACATTGACTTTCTCGTAGATGGTTGTGCACTTATTGCCACTCTTTGTAACACCACAAGATGCGTGAGGTGGACGATCAATCAAGTGATGTTTATATTCAATCAAACGTTTGACAAATTCGGTTTTGCCTGAACCGCTGGGTCCAGCAATGAGCATTTTAAAAGGATGTCGAAGATACAAGGCCTCCCAACTAGCGCGATCTAAATGTTCGTCAATGACTTTGAAAGTTGAAGAATAGGGAGCATAGATATTAGAGGTAGCCATAGTAGTGGCAGGAATGTCACCTTTCTTGTAACACGAAGACAGACAAGACAAGAGTTTTTATACTTTTTTTCAGGACACGTTTGTTGCAAACTTTAAAATGAAATAACACGAAAGATATAAAAACATAAATAGTTAAGCCAAATAGTTAAGTACATGAATCAAAGACACATTAACTCAACCATCGTGGAATACAAACAAGTTTCTACTTTAAAACATTTTTTGTCATCCAAATGTATTTTCCTAGGGACAGTGTGTAATGTTCTAAATCTTTGTACATTGCTTGGTACTGACACACAAAGGTTCTCCTGGAATGGTCTTTCGGGAATGTCAATGACTGTCCTGTCCTTAAGAGAATGGTTTTCCTCTGTGAAAGACTGTACTTCTTCTTCCTCTGGTACTATCACTAACACAAGATTAAAAGTGACCTTTTATGGAACGTTTTAATGTTTTAGGATTACAAATCTCGGGAATAGTCGGCCACTTAATTAGTCCAAGCCTCAAATCCCCCACTTTTCCAGTCATGTACATCTGTCCAGTGAGGGTGTAAGTCACAAGCTACACACACACACATCCTCATACACCTCTTCGGTACATAAAAGTTGACGTACCTTGTTTTCACGTAAAGGTCGAGAAGTATCCAGATGAAAACGCAAAGCTTTCAGGAGAATGAGTCTCTCGTGGGCAATTAAAGGGAAAACTTTCATACTTTTTGGAGTGATAGGTACTGTTCGTAAAGTGTCCACAAATCATCGGACGGTAAACGAAATCCCAGGAAGCAAGTCACTAAAACACACGACACGTCGACCCCAATTCAATGGACACAGTTCTCGTAAAAGGCAATGGTAATCCTCCACTGTTTGAATATGGTCGTGAATCTCCTTCCACGGAATCTGTTGTATCACTAATGATAAAGGTTTTGGCATGGTAGAACGTTTTAATAGTCTCTTTTTTCGGCAACTATTCATGAACTCTCTGTACGAAAGTGTCGTATTATTCCGTTCTCGAATTCAAATTTTCTAGGCACTAGCTGACATATGACCAGTCGATCAGAAGTTTCGTCTTCATCTTCCGCTATGAATGCATTCCATTTACAGTTTTTGTAACTCTCTAACTCTTCTTCTGGAATTCGATTCAGTAAGTGTACCTGGTAGTAAAAATAATCACTATCCATACCACAATCCACACAATTCACACTCTCCTTCTTGCTCATGAATAGGTGATCAATGTCTGACCAGTGAAAAACTTTCTACAGAATTAATCCTCTTATAGCATTGAGGTACCAGTGGTTCAAACGTCGGTGACATAACGGATGCAGTTCTTCCTTGCGTTTCACTTGTATTTTGACCAACTTTCGGAAAATGCGCTCTCTCAAGTCCACAGATAATCTACGAAAGTTCTCTTGTTTCACACCTATAGAGGACGTCAGCCGGAAATGACGTACATTTATCCCTATAAGACGAAATACATGCTTCTTGTTGTCGAAAAATAAAACATTATAAACTATGGGAACGGAATATTTGGATAAAACTACTGAAAACTAATTTACTGCTCAGCCTTATATTGATATGAGTGCGTGACGCACTAGATCGTGTCGCTTTCAAAACTGTTCCATTGTTCCAATTTATTTTCAAAATTCTAGTTAATATAGGTAAATTGGTATCAATATTGTTTTCTCTATGTCGGCTAACTTATTTTTTTTTTAAAAAAGAAAGAAATTCGGAATACTTAAAAAAATCAAAAGGATCCAAACATAACTTCCTTAGGTCGGCTGATTTCATAGAATGAAAAAAAGTCGGCACACTTAAAAGATACCAGTCAGGTTTTGGGGTTGTTTGCTTTGTAATAAAATAACCTTTTTATTTAATATCCTGCCGTAAAGATTAAGGAAAGAATTTATTGCTCACTACAAATTTTATTTATACATCACCCGACTTTTATTTCTTTCCTTATATGTGATCATAATTTATGTTTTGCAGGGCAAATAGTATGCACAACAATAACTCGCTTTAATAAAACTTTTGTAACCCATGCTAGCGAAAAGATTTTCATTTGCACTCGCAGTGAATGTACATTAAAATAATTTTTATTTCCGTGATACCGTCGTACAGTTAACCTGGATACAATACAATCTTGGTCAGTCTACACCTTGTAACGTCATGCGTGAATGGCAAATGCCCTCAAGTAATCGGGTGATATTTTCGTCTCTTTTGTGATTTTGTTATTTTTGCATAACTGATACACTCTACAGTAAGGATGCATTTGCAAACAGTCATCCACTGCATGCACGGAGTTCGTGGGTATATTTTTTCTTTAATTAATTTCGCATAATAAAAAGAGAAGGAGTAAATTATAACAATGCAAAGTTAGTTGTATTCATTTTATTTTCAAATAAGTGTATGTTTATCATTTGTTTGTACCCTGCAAGATGGGGGGGGCACAAATTCAACACGAAATTAAATTAATTCCTTTCGTATTTAAATGGAATAATGGAGCTAATATGATTGACGATATTGACTATTAATGACAAGGTTTTAATTTACGCGCGAACACACTAAAACGACTTGAAAAAATAAAAACAAACAATAAAATCAACTGGTAAGAGCTTCGTCTTGCAGAAACATTTTCAAAATGCTCAACATAATTCTCTCTCTCTCTCTCTCTCTCTCTCTCTCTCTCTCTCTCTCTCTCTCTCTCTCTCTCTCTCTCTCTCTCTCTCTCTCTCTCTCTCTCTGTAACTGAGTGTGTATTATATAACATGAAGCCCAAAATTAAATATATTTATTTTAATATCTCATGTACACTACCCCTAGAAAAATGTATGCATATTCTGCAGACTATAATCTGTTAAGTTTTATTGTTTAATAAATGAATATGTATAATTTGACCGGACGACTTATATTGAGACTGTCGTTGTGCAGATATATATATATATATATATATATATATATATATATATATATATATATATATATATATATATATATATATATATATATATATATATATATATATATATATATATATATATATATATTAACATAAAAATGTATATAAATATTTTAAAAAGAACGAGCAAGATATGTATGATTGTTTTTCTCTCATATATATATGTACGTTGCAAAGTATGATTATTTTCTCTGAAAGAATATCAATTTCGTTTAAATTAAGGTACTTGTATTAAAACATATTTCTAAAACACATCTTGAATAGCATCTACTTGTTGTTTTAAGAAAAAGAAATTGTTCAAATTATTGTTAAGTTGAGCTAAGCTGGCTTTCGAGTTGAGCCGAATTATCTTGGGCCAAATTGATTATTATCTGGCAATATGATACAACTTTACCAACCATTCCCTGGCCGTATTCTATCTCAGTTTGAACTACCTTTTTCTGATAAACAGGTTCTTTCGGAAAAAGAACCATTTTTCCCATCATTACTCTTTTGGTTACGTCCATATGCAACACAGTGCATCATATTTGCTGTACAGAATCGTAATCGTAAGATAGATCGCATAGACATTTTCATCGGAAAATTAATCACTTGAATGGCTAGGTTGAATAGAAGGGATAAATGTACGTCATATCCGTGTTTGTCACGCGGAAACTACCTATTGTTTACGGAGATTGCCGAATAATTTTTTTCATTTTCAAAAACTGATTTTTAAAAGTCTAATTAGGCATTTTTGATGGTATGAGTACATAAAACAAATTTGTTTTGTTTGTGACTATATTAATATCACAGGTTTGTACAATATAGGAGGACTGTGACCTTTAAACTATTACACGGAACAGAACTACACATAATATTACCTCCTGACATAGGAGGTCAGAGTAGTATGGTATAAATGGATTTATAGCGCAGCATATAAAATCCTAAAAATGATGAATTTATACTTTCCCTAAAAAAAACTGCGCTTTTATAGTGATATTTTTTAATATAATTTATCGATTTTATAATAACATTTTTCTCGAATTTCATAAAAAATCTTAAGTAAATTTTCCATAAAAAAATATCACCATCAAATCACTAAGAATAGCTCTAGAATAGTAATTAGAAAATTTTAATCAAGTTATATATACACAAATAAATATATAATGAATCACGTTTTCAATTTACCTGATAATGGTCATATTACGACATTCATCATACTATCAAAGTGCAGGCGTTCAATCTCGCATAAAAGGTTATTCTAAAATTTAATTCTGCAAATGAAGCTTGTGTTGCAATGAATATTGATGATTATGATATGAGATCGTACAAACTTATTTGCAATGTGAACAAGTCATTATGGTTTTGATATAGAACAATGAGAACGATGAGTTATAATACAAGAAAGTGGATGAACGATCCTAAAATAAATGTGTATACTCTCATTTTTAATAATCTTAAACCGCTACATAAGAAAATTGTCCAAGGAGAAGAGTGTAATATAAAGACTAAGAAAAGCGTTATATATAGTGATAAGAGCAACATTGAAATTAAGTATTTTTGATAAATCTCACAAATGATGTCATAACTGACTTTACTACAGCGTCAAATGTATTTGTAAGACTAAATGTTGGTGAAAGAGATATCATGTAGGGTAAATTTTGCCTATTTGTCAACCAGATGTTCAATGTGGATTTGGTATTTTGTAAAGACGTCTGATGATAAAATAATGTTAAGCGAATGGCGGAGCAACCCAAATGTATATAATTATATTTATAGCAATCTAAGTAAAGAAACGCGAAGTATGATAGAAGAACAAAAAAAATGGTGTAAAATTATAGATGAATATTATATAAATAAAATAAAAACTAAAATGAAAATATTTTGTTTAATCTCGTAGATAAAATTATGGGTAAATTTGATTTAATATAAGGCGTTGTCCTGTTCTTGAAAATAGTTGATGCTAAACATATTGGATTTAACAAACTTACTTTTGGATCAGATGGCACGTCATTGATTTGCTAAATCGCGAGCAACTCAGATGAAGAAAAAATGTTAAACGAATGGGCTGAAGAAACAGATATATGAGCAAATTTATAATAGTCTTAAACCATCATTGCAACAAATTATAAGACAAAACAGCGTGCTGCAGAGATAGAGGAATTAATTAAAACATGTTTAAAAATGTCAAATTTGAATAACTCAGTTGGTCATTTTATCAAAATGCCTTTGGGAAAAAAACCTACAAGCATAAGCATGTTGAAAGATTATTTAAATAAATTGAAGGAATCGCAGAGAAATTTTAAAACTATGATGAAACATGAATTAGGCAAATTAGAGGAATCACAGAAAAAGTTTAAAGATAAAAAAAAAATATGCTAGGTAGAGGCAGAGAGAAGAAGAAGCAAAATTGAGGGCGTTGGGGAATCATGCTTCATAAATATTAACAAAATAATTATTTTTTTTATTTCATAATGTCCCAACGCGAGCGTACTAATACCATCGCCAGATTATATCAGGCAACATCGTTTGTCATTAAAATTGCTTATCGCGTGTTTTCTCGATTTGTCTGTTTTAAATTTATGTTTATACGATCTTATTGAGTATATTGTCGCGAAGTGCTTTGACGAATTTATAAGAACGTCAATGTACACGCTGTGTTTTATATCTTTTTTCACAGCATACTTTTTTTTTACTCCATTTAGCTTCTTAGTTTCTTTGTTGTCCGCGGTTTTAGCGGAATACATCTTGTTTCTTAGTCCAACAAATTCTCGAACTTGACGAAAGAAATTTCATCTTTCATTTTACCCATAACTTTTTTGCTGGTCGGATTGTGAAATGGCGAGTCTCTGCTGACATCTGATAAATATAATTCGTCTTTATGAGCATAAATATCCTCATATACATCTTCGGTAAATACTTGATAAACGAGCGAATCAGTATCGGTAAAATGTAATTTTGATCTCGGCCAAACGTTTTTGAAAAATATGTAATGAAATTGGTACATAAGCCATTTCGAGATTTCCAAGACACTCGCACCAACACAAATCAGTTTATTAAGTTTTTTTTAGTTCGTTTTATACTTCTTAACAAGTTCTATGTTTTCGTTGATATGGGTCAAACCAACGAAAGTATCTGAAGCGACCAATTTGCTTAAGCGTTTTTGATTATTAACGATTTCAATATCTACTCTTTTCCGAAAATTTTCCATAGTCTTGCCGAATACAGAATTGTTCATCAACTTAAAGAAATTCTTCTCAATGGTCAGTTGTTGCTACAGTTCTCATATCATTGTTAAACATTATATTCTACGACATCCATTTCGTTTGTCTTACGCGAAGTATCTTATGAATTTTAACTAAAACGAGACAAGCATCAAGTGCTTGCTTAAGATTTATATAATGACAAACATAATTACGTTTATTGAGCATATTGGAAACTAATTTTGGTATTGTGCAAGGATCTCCAGTGCGATTTGCCAATTGTTCCAGCGACAACATCGAATCATCTATTATCATCTTCTCGGGTAAGAAAGGATAATCATTATGCGCATTGTGCAGCGAATCGGTATAATCAACGTCAACTTCAACGTAGTAAGTATGGCCAGATTCTGATAGGTCATCTGATAAGTTTTTAGTGTAAATAAGAATTTTACGTTCTTCAACCCATCTGTCAACTTCGTAAGGCATTGACTGAGACATTGCCCAGCTATATAGAGCGTTTTTGTCGAGATAAATGATGTAACTCTATTTAACATCAGAATTGTGATCTGGTAAGTACTTTGTGACTAATGATAGAAATTTCACAGCAAATCTCTTTCTCGAAAAACAAATACATATCTATATTGCCATCAATTATCAACTCCATTACTGAGTTGGTTATTTTGTATAAAGTATCCCAAGATAAACCGGGACTTGAGTTGTAATGGGCGGGATCAAGTTTGTATTTATCCAGAGATATTGTTAGATAATAAAAAAATCCCTCCCATATTGTGTTTTCGATGTTGGATTTTGAGAAAGTCCAATATATCCGATAAATATGGATGCAGACGACGATGGTATCGGTTTGGCCCCACTTTCTTGCTATACAAAAAATTTAGATTAGAAAACGACGTAATCATTTATATATGCTTCTACATTTAATAACATTGGGCAATTCTTGCTTTCTATTTATTTTTCGTGAATTTATCTTTATGCTTATGTTCAGTCCTTACAAATTTATGGACAAATAATCAGACATCGTTAACTTTAGCATTTCCCTTATGATTTAATAATAACTTTTACTCTCAGTCTTATATTATTATTAATATTATTATTATTATTATTATTATTATTATTATTATTATTATTATTATTATTATTATTATTATTATTATTATTATTATTATTATTATTATCATTATTATTATTATTATTATTATTACAATGTACGATGATACGTTCACTTGACGTATATATTTATGGATGGGTTTTGCCTTAATTTTTACGTCTTTAACAGTATGAAAAACAACCGCATCAGCACCAGCGTCATTTAAGCTATCTACTAATACGACTACTAGCGATAATAATAATAATAATAATAATAATAATAATAATAATAATAATAATAATAATAATAATAATAATAATAATAATAATAATAATAATAATTCACTGCGGTTAATTCGCATGATAAGTGCTATGCCTTGCCACTTGTGTGCCCGAATATATGCAGAATCATACTTTAGTTTTATACGCGATATAGTCTGGTTTTCATTATCTTCTCAGGAACGATATTTTTTTTTTTATAGCGATCATTAGGATTAATACTAAATCAGACAGACATGAGTATTCTAGCAAGGAGTATTTTTCGAGCCGGCGAGGCTGTAAATGGTACTTATCTCCATTAAATGATATCATACTGTGTTATTTTATAATTATCAAGTCTTGTATGTTAATTGTGGCAGCTTATTTGGATTTCTTGCTTTGATTTACTGAAACTAATATTATGCATAACAATCCATTCTCCCTATTTTCGATAATGGCATTGTTTTTGTAGTGTTATTAATTAAATTCCCAAATGTATTTCCACGGGTATCTTGAAAGCCTTTCTTGTTTTTTTAAAACATAATTACAAAAGTTAGCAGTTTATTGACGGCTGGAGTGTAGTAAATATGGAGACGACTTTGCATTTACAGAAAAACTGTCCGAAGGCCACAGGCATACATTATACGTAGCGGCCCTACTAAATACTGCTAAGCCTGACAAAGCCACATAAATCCACAAAACCATGCAAAGTCAAATTTAACAAGTGCATTTTTTTGTTAATTATATTGATGAATAAATTAATCAAACTGAAAGGATACTTGTCAAGATAATTGTCGAATGAAATGACAAAATTGTGTGGCATAGTCCGAATTCCGAACAATCATAAATATTGGTTATTTCAGTTCTTTGTTTGTGTTTTTAGATGAACTGAAAAGGTACCCTATAGCTAATTTTATTACACTGATGATATAGAACGGCGGGTACCCAAGTACTTTGGATACCCATTGACACCTTTACCTCTGATAGAATATACAGTAATTTTTTAGATTGATGAATAAATCAACCAAACCAAACGACTAGGGATATAATACATACACCCATTAATAGACCGTGAATTGGGAGATAAATTAAATTTGGATAATAATAAAGTCAGACAAAATCATATTTAAAATGAGATTTTTTTATGTTTCAGTTGGATAAACTATGGAAATGCCATATTTCAAACTATGCCCTATTTAGTTATCAAAAATATTTTGACAAACTTGACAAATGTGTCAATGTTTGACAAACATAACAAAATCACAAATTCTGACAAAATCATATCTGAAATGTTTATCAATTTTTGTAAATATATATTTTTGATAAATTATCGACAGAAATGGCTATTTTTTACACAGGCATACTATGTCACAAAATGTCACAAAATCATGCAAGGTCATCACAGAAATTATTATCATTTCAAACTTGAACAATAATTGGTACCATTGTCCTTTTAATTAAAAAATATATGCCGAGAATTATTATATATGGGTATGTTCTGTAAAGACCATTTACATGTGTGTTATTCATAATAATGGAAAATTTGTTTTAGTGATCTGAATTTATTAAAGATCAAAATTGCTTCATTGGTTTTTGTTTATTTGGTTAAGCAGCAGAGATGCTGAACAGACCATTTTGGTGGAGACCTTATTTATGAAAATGAAAGCTTCATATAAAAATGAAATGCAAGGTCAATAATGCCAAACCAAAGCCTCTAATCCGGTTCCTCTGACTTTGGCAGGCAGTCCTATTGTGTTAGCTCATTTTGTTACTTTATTTGATAGTGTTGTAAAATCTAGCTGTGATGTTTTGTAGTGATGTTTTGTAAACTAGAATCAACATTCTGATCACGCCCCATGAATGTCATCAACTGATAATAAACACATGCTACATGATTTCAAAGACAACCACTGCAAAACATTTAATTAGGCATTGTGTTTAATGGCACCAGGAGTAAATTCCCAAAATGTAACAACTGTATACCTTAGAAAACTTGCCAATTAAAAACATGCAAAATGGTGCATATCCAGCAAAATGGTCTTTTCAGCCTCTCAGCTGTTTAAGACAGGTTCATCGCTGTGTTATAAATCTTCAAACAGCAGTCAGTCAAGTGAAATGATTGCTTGAACAAAAGATAGTTGAGAAAGAAACAAAAACAGTGTTTGTTTTGTTCTAAGAAAACCACCACAAAATATTTAATTAGGCATTGCATTTGTCAGGACCAGGAGTAAATCCCCAAAATGTAACACGGGTATACCTTAGAAAAACTAGCCAATTAAAAAATGCCAAATGATTCATGATTTATACTAGGGGACATGTACATATTTGTTTATCAATCAAAAACTTTATTATGTGTTAGCATCATTGGATATCATTTATATCTAAATTATATTTCTTGTTTATATTTAACAAACATTTTTAAGTTTACATTACGAAATTCCTAGCTTTTGCTTGAAAAAGACAATGGATGAATTGGACCTGTGCTGTGAAACTTAAGAGCATACAGAAGAGATGACCAACATTCAAGAAATACAACGAATTTACCCTCTTCCAGGAGGAAAACCACTAATTGCAGAAGAATATTATTGTGTGGGACATTCCGACTAAAAATAATTCCAACTGGAATTAAATAAAATGTCTCAGTGGTTCTGAATAATATGAACAATACAGAGAGAAGAAATGAACACAATTATAAGCCTTTGAAATACTGGGATGACTTTGTTGTATGGGACTCCAATAACTAAATATCTGATAAGAGTGAATGAGAAACCTCAGCATCCCTGAAGTTGGGGTGCTAATACTAGTATGATTGAGCAACTAGATGTCTATTTCATTTTCATCATTTTCAATTTTTGATTTTTCACATAATTTGATTGTGCTAATGATTACTGTTTAAATTATTTTTGCAAAAAAAATGTTTGTTGGATTTCTGAGTCTTCTTAAATATTTACATGTCTAAAATTTTTCTTATCAATTCCATACCTTGCTGGCATGTGGAAAGTAGGGGCTATTTAAATAGTATTTCACAACATATAATATTTGCTGTTTTTTAACAGATGTAATGTAACATAAGTGTTTCACAAAAAAGAGCTTGCTTTCTTCTATTGAAATTGAATAATGAATTTTAATAGACATGGACAATTTCATTTAATGATAAAGCAATTGAGACTGGGATATTGATTACAATTCATCATATGATAGACTTCTGCAAATTACACCATATCAAAAGAGCAGTTAGATGCAATTTTCATTTTGAAATCTATGTTTAATTCAAATGGTATTTAGTTACAATTTTGCGTTATTGTCTATTTGTATACAAGTACAACAGAGATGTTCAGAGTGAACAAAATCCCTGTATCTGCCATCTCAGCCTTCCATTCCGGATCATGTTGACAAGTATTCTTTTGGTTTGGGTAATTTATTCATCAATGTAATTAATATAATTACACTTTTTTAATTTGACTTTGCATGGTTTTGTAAGGCTTTCTGTAGCTTTGTTAAGCTTTGTGTAGCTTTTTCAGGCTTCGTGTGGCTTTGTCAGGGCTTAGCAGTATTTAGTAGGATAACTCTACCTGGCTGAATTAAAATTTTTCATAGGTTCAGAAATATGGTAATTTTTGGAAGGTCAACCATCATAAATCATAACTTAGCAAATTAAATATAATAAAATATAATCCTTTTCATGGTTTTTGCTCATAGCAAACACAAACCACTTTTTTATAGCCTGGTGAATATAACCAGACTGTTTCTGAGTCGTAATTTACAAAGGTATGTAGTACATGTATATAAAAGGAAATTTGGGGAAATATTCCTTGGCTAATCCTGAATTTATAGGTATAATTTCTCAGAATTTGCAATTATTAGTGTATGTCCAATCCAAAAGCCAAATTATGAAACAAGCTTGACTTTTCTCATGATTTATTTGAAAGTGAAAAAACAAAAGGAATTAGTAACAACCACTTCCACATTTTTCAAATAAATCTATCAAGACAATGTAACAAGACAATCTAGGTATTTGTACCCTATAATTGCCTAACTGTATAAAACTGTTTTAGACTAATTAGTCAAAAAATATTGTTTTTATGAATGCAGGTTTACATAAAATATTTATTTTTCTCTAGTATTTCCACTGAAAAGTTATATACAGTACTGTATATAATACTTTTTATTTTTATTTATTTTGTTGCTTTATTGCATAGTTGGATTGTGCTGGTATGTTTTGTGATAACAATATTAACTCATGTTTTGAACAGTGTAAAATAATAAAATCAAGGCAAATGAAGATGTTTATGCAGGGAGGATAGATATTATCCATGTGTCTTATTCTTTAAAAAAAAACTTAAACAATTAATCTTTAGAAGATACACATAAAATATTTTATTAATCATTTTACTACTACATTAATTCCATATCCAAATGTATCAAGCAGGTTTCATAATGTTTTTCTGGCAGTAATAATAAAAACGGACTCAGCTGGTTACTGGTCGCAGTAGAAAAAAATGCTTATATTCAGTGAGTGTATAATTGCTAAAAAAGGAGTCAAACATCTTATCAGTAAAGTGCTTTACAATAAATCACCTTTTCTGTACAAGAAATCTAAGTATATTGTACAGATAAGGTGACTGTTATCACAGATTTTGTTGTACTTTATTGATAAAATGTCAGATGCTATGGTTGCTACCTTTAGCAGCTCCTCCATGGATAGAACTGACACACATTTCCTGTTAAAGATGAGACAATGGGGATGTTATAATACAGTTTTATTCCCATGAAACTAAGATAAGCACCAAAAAGTAATTTATACATTCAATATTTAGATACATAAATAAAACCTCTCCCACATGAAACCCTCCCTGAACCACACGTTTTGTTGATTTTTCAGGAAAATTTTCTCTTAGACATATAAAATTTGTAACAATAACATATAATTTAAAGAAAAGCCAGATAGTTTCCATTGCACTGCAGAGATCTCAGAAATGCTTAATAAAACATATTTGGATGCACATTTTTTATTCGGAACACAGAAAATCACCCACACAAGTCCTCTGTACGCATGTTTCTGTTGCAAAGATGAAAGTTTCATGGCAGAATAAATGTTCTAATCACTATGAAAACTGAAGCAATGTTTTTATTTTAGTTTGTTGCTGACTTTGATTAAAGGTCGCTGGCTTGCTTTGATAAAAGCATATGTATTATTGAATGTACCGCTAAGTACCCCTTTTGAAGGACCAAACAAATGCTTGTTTGTTATTGCTTCGGCATCATCAAATTGTTGAACATTGGGACAAATTTTTTTTTAAATTTCCTTAGTATATATCAGTGCTTCAGAGGTAATCAGTTTTTTTTGAAGCTGCAAAAATGATATTTTCTCTGCATTTGTTTTTCTTTAAATTGCCATCGTCTGGTTGACTGTAGTCATGTTCCCACCCTCAGATTTGATCGATTGTAGCTATTTATTTGCATGGCTATTTTGATTATATTACAGCATACAGTACCAAGGTCAGATATCAGCATAAGTGGATTATAATATAACAATGCACTTTTTGAGTGGATTGTCAATTTGAAACAAGGATTTGTTTATGTAACAATAGATTCCAGTGCATTTTTATATTCAAGTTTGCGGCTTCCTGTCATGGTGCCTTTGAATTTCTCCAATCCAAACCCAAGACAGTATACAATTTTTATCAGCCAAAAATGTTGTTGCCAACATTATCACCAGCTGGTATATTTTGTTGCCAATGAGGAAAACAAAATCGCAATTTGTGATATCAGTGAAGCCCAGCGCGAACCCTGTTATTGATTTCATTTTGGATTGTAGCCATATAAATATTGCCTGCAAACTCGAAATCAAGAGATCCAAGTCAAAGCAGAGGGACCAAATGTGAAGGAATATGATCCAAAGCCAAGCATCATAAAATTTTATGAAATGTGACATAAATGAACTATTTTGTAGTTAAGAATATTATATTTGTACATGATATCAATTTTAATAATACTATTTTAAAGAATAATAAATAATTACCAATAAATAAAACTTGCAAAGGTTTGTGTCTTTTTTACTCCTGGCATTTTAATGGACATTAAGCCACTTCAGTATGCTTTTGGGAGGGGACTGTAACATTTGCTTGTAGGACTGCAACCTTTGCTGGTGGGACTCCTACTTTTACCAAATTAGGAGTCCTGGACACCTAGTTTTAAAATCCTACTGAGACCGCTGCACAGGTTATGATGTAAAATTTTCCTACTATTCATGAAATTATTAAATTGAGAGTTAAAAGAATGGGAGCCCCGTAAAGCGGGGTACCGTCTCTACAAAACTAGTAAGATTGTGACACTCAGCCAGACTGAAACACCCCCTCATTACATTGGCATCACTATACACTGTGTGTAGAAAAAAGAAGGAAACTTGTGATGGCACCCTCTGCACCCTGTTAACACAAGATAACGAACACATTTTAAAATCCCACTGATTGATGACTTTGCTAATTGCCGTATACTATCTGCACATTTAGTCAATTGTAACTTGCACCAGAGTATAGCATATTTCAGACTTTTCTTTCTGGTATCATTAGTATATTTTAGTGGCAACTTTTATTTGAAGTGTGTCAATTTGTGACAGGCCTTGTTTAATACTTGTTGGTGGTCAACACATCTATTCTACTTCAGATTGATTGCACCTAAAATGTCATTGCTTAAGTGATGGCTGTTCTTTGCGAAGGACTTTAATCATAATCTCCATGTATAAGAATGTTGGAAACATTTTTTCAAATTGATTTTAATTTTAAATTGTTTTTATTTTGAGTATTTTTTATCTAGTTTATGCCTCAATAGTCTCTTTCACTCCAGTGTAGATCAGGAATGTTGTCCTCAAAACATTTGTAAAAGTAACTAGGACATAAAGTAATGGAGAAACTTTGAGTCTGACTTGCCATTTAAAGATCAATAAGATTCTTAAATCATACATGCAAGAAATATTTGGAATGTCAGCTTTACATTGGAGTAAGTTTATACGATTGTCAAAATGTACAGATAGTACAAGATGTTTGGCACAGGGGTCTGATTATAACCACAATGATTTTCTTTTGTTTGGAGTAGAAGATGCTGGCATGAGGTTCCTTCTTTTTACTAAGCTAAGGCTAATACTAATATAAATCATATTCTTCCTTTTGATTTTTGTTTCATATTTTCCCTAGCTTTTCACAGAGATCTGACAGACACCAATGTAAGTTTTATGTTTTGGTAAACATTGGAATTCCCAGCCCACATATTTTTAGTAGACTATTAGATAAAGCATTACAGATTAGTGTTCTGAGAGTTTTCATTAGTAATCATATGTTTCGAATGACATGCACATGTCACTCACTGTAAAAACTCTGAAAGTTGTGATTTAATTAGTGGACGACAACAGAACATGAGCACTTATTGATGTCCATAAGATTTCAATTATTATGGCTGATAACATGAGGAAAAGTAAGGCACATGTGAGATACTTTTTCTGAAACAGAAATTTGGTTGTCTTCTAACTTGTCATGATATTAGTGAAGAAACTTCAAAATTAAAAATATTTAAAAAATAACGATCATGTCCTAAAACATTTAAGACTGGAAAATATCCCCAATTCTGAGTATCAAAATTTAGTTATAATTCTTCTCTCTCTTGTTTAATTATAAACAGAGTATTTTTCTTGCTTAGAAAACCCAACTTTTATGAAGGTTTTGATTATATTCTCAACTCTCTTTCCCGGTTGAAACAGGTATTGTTATATTGCATTTATTTTGCAAACTTTTTTACACTTGTCCAGTACAAAAATATTTGATTTGCAATCAAGGAACCAAGAACTTCCTTTTTCAAATTTTTTTGAGTTGGAGATCCCTGTACAGTATTGCAAATTTAAATTTTATTTTATAAACAGAATTGATATTGATTTGTTGTTTTATATATAGGTTTGCTTCACCTGATGCCTGCTGCCCTTCATGCAGGACACATCACATGTAAAACCATTGTGAGACCTTTCTGTGTGGCATCCTGTATGAACAAATATGTCAGGCCAATTGACCAGATGAAGTACAAACACAAAGATGGAAAATTTCAACTTCCGTAAGAGTTTTTCTCTATTCTTATAATAGTAGGTTTAATTCTAACAAGAGCTTTGAGGTGGAATCCCTGCTTCCTGGACACTATTTTTAATTTTTTTTGGTGAGAATTTATTGTATTTAAATAGTATATTAAGCACTTTTATATGGGTTCTTTTATAAACCAATAAGTTTCTTTCCACTTGCTTCATTGATTGTTATATACGTACTGTAAAAGTTTCCATCACTGATTCAACATGATTTCAACAACCCAGTAGTCTTAGGGTATAGAAAGCTAGAGAACAAAGAGATAATCACCAGCCATGATTGAGCAGCCACATGCCTATCCACATACTGGAACTGAGGAACAAAGTTTCACATGACAACAGAGGTGCAAAGCAAGTGCATTACTGCTTAATTATCCATGTCGCTCTTTCTTTCAATACATAAGCTAAAAGCAATAGACTATGAGTATGACATGCAAACTGGCCAGACATTTTTTTTAGCACTGGAAGTTGTATAAGTTTTTTACGAACCTAGGTGCGAGTCTGACAAGGGATCTCCCCAGGGAAAGAAGGATTGGTGCCGAATTCCATCCATGCATAAATTACAACTTATGCTTATGCTGGAAAATTGACTGTTTTGGAAACCTAAATATATTTTCCATTTGTGCTTTTTTATTTTGAAGCAATTTTAATGAATTTTCTCTCAGATATGTTTACTACATATATAATTTTACTTATTTCTCACTGTTTAATCTTATCCCCTCAGAATCCTTCTCAATAATGATACATGATTATGCCACCCTTTAATGTGGACATTAGAGGGTGACCAAGAAAACGTAAAATTGAACATGGAACTATTGTTATTTTATGAAATCAGCAGCAATCAGTGGCTAGTCTTACACCTAATCTTTCTCACCCATTTTGTTCAAGTATCATAGTTTGGAAATGAGACTCTAAGACTGGTTCTAGGCACCATTCAGGAGAGAGATTTGAGATCACTTTAGATCTCCCATATGCTTTATGTTACACTGCACAAATCATCCTGAAAATTCTTGAAGATTGCTGTTAGGGATACAGTATACCAGTTCAGGGCATTCCCTTTGGTTTGAACATCAGTTCTTGAATCTTGAGGAAAATCACACAGTTGTACTTTAGATCCACATTGATGACCCTGATTTTATTCAACTTGATTGCTTTCTCAATTACTTGCACCTGGATCACTCACAAACCCACTTACAGATGCAGGTATGTATCAGTGACTTTTTTCAAGAAAGTGCCCAAAAGAATTTAACCTTATATGTTGATTGTTAAGAAGATCCAAACTGGCAAACTATACCAATGTCATGAAATTTTTAACTTACAATACTGGTAAGAAGTACAATATTTTGTTTCATTATCTCAGCAAAAAATATTCTCAGTACGATGTGTATAGAAGTCTTTATTTAAATATCTGAAAATTTCACTAATGCCTGCTGGTGACAACATTTTAATAAATAAATAGCAATGAAATAAGTTTTGGCAAGTGAAATTTGTGTTTTAGTCATGTATATATATTTCACTTCCATTTTAGCATAATCATCATAAATGCTATGTGTGCTAATGTGTTTGAATGTACAAAATGTCAATCTACTGTGAGAACTGCCCCTGACATTTCTGTGGGGACATAATTACTGCTGTGTGTTTCAATCTCCAATTTGCAGACATTTGTTTTATTGAATAAGTTGGTGAAAAGATAAATTTTGTATTGTTAACTATATATTTTGTAGCAAATCTGATAAAGAGTATGGAATAAATATATAAAGTTAAATGGTTTCAATCAGTATAATAAATTGAAATTTATGGTTGGTGTACTTCATGACTCAAATTCTATTTCAGGACATGGAGAATTGATAATTTGGATCCAGATACTACTGATTTGACGGTAGTCAGTCCTCAACAAAGGACTCAAGGTTTGTTGTTGATTTTTGTGGGTTTCACTTGCCTTTATAAGTACAATTACTCTGCAGTTATTGTTGTGTTTGCAGTGTTTTCTATAAATACAGTCAAACCTTAGCTTAGAAGTCATCAGCTCAAAAGTGCCTTTCTAATTTCCTATACACAGTGGTTTCCCTCTTGAACCCCCCCCAGACCAGCGGCCACCAGCTCCTTATCTGTCAGCACCAATGAGTTTGTGTTCTTAAGTAACCCTCATGAAAGGACACCCCGCTAATGCGACCAGCGGCCAGCAGATTAGTGCAAAAATATCAAATTTACCCCTCACAAGTGGCCACGTTTTATTTTTTAATATGTATCCAGAACCAGTATTTTATTCTATAACATGTGTTAATTAATCCAATTTCTGTTTCCCGATGTCAGGTTTTTGTTACTGAAAGAAGTGTTGACTAAAGTAAGGTTAATATATTTTTTATGCCTTGTAAGAAGCTACATTTATTCTATGAAGCTGAGAAAAACTCGAATTTTGATCCATACTAAAAGGTACGTATGTGTAATCCAATTGGCCTTACTGCTGTGTTATCATGAGTGTCCACTTTAGTCATTGTAATAATTGTTGAGATTACAATTATTGAACAGTAGTAACCGCTGAAAAGTGGTGGTATTGATGGAAAATGCATCAGTGGAAAAATAGTTTGATAGCCTTTATGGCTTTCCTTATCAAGATGTTGAGCTTGTTCACTTTTATTGTTATTGGCTATTACTATTAACAATAACTGTCAAGTTTACAAATCCTAACTGCCATGAGGTGCTATTGTTCATGTCAAATTTGCATACATATCAAAGCCATTTTGTCTTCTCACATAGTGTCAAGAAATGTAATAACAATAGGTTACAGACTGTGAATAATGAATCACATAACAAAATTGCTGCCTTTAAAAACATGGCATTTTGTTTAAATGCAGAAGATTTGTTTTATCAGTCTTGTAGTTGGCAATATTGATGATTATAACTGGACTTAATTGTCAAGATCATAAAAGGGTCAGCATAGGCTAAAAATAGATTTTGTGCAAAGAAATTAACCTTAAATAAAACAGGGTATCAGACAAAGACAGAAAAATTACATTACAACACATTTATCACTTGCTTTATGAAGAAGGCAACATGTCATAACATAAACAAAGACATATTTCAGAACAAAGTCGGTTATTCTACTCGGCGACATCAGGTGAGGTGGGGAGGGTGGGCAATGCTGAACAATTTTAGGCAGAAAAGACTCAAATAAAACAATTTTATGCTGAAAAAGACTGGAATAAACAACATTGAGACTGATAAGGAAGTTATTCAGCAGCAGTGGCAAAATGGAGCAAATGGAAAGAGAATTATGTATGTTCCAAGATTTAAATGATGTATTTGAATGGTTTTGCAGTATACATGATAACACCTGGTCACATATCACGCTTATGCCAAAAATAAGAACTATAAATACATATTCAGTTGAAATAAGTCTATTAAAAATTAATGTTACTTTTAAATGAAGATATTAAATTTTTTGAAGAATGTAGCATTCTTACTACTTACGTTCAATGCCAGATGTATGACAAATGAGGCCCTGTGCTAATTAAATTATGAGGCCCCCTTACTTCATCCTAAATTTTTCTTTTACCAAGATGTGCCTCCTGGCCAACAGGGGCCTGTGCTTAAGCACACCTAAGCACAGTGGTAAATCTGGTACTGCATATACTTCTCACAAAAAATTTAGTCCCACTCTGAAAAGGCCACCCGTCTTAAAAGGCCACTTTCCCATTGCAGAAGGGGTGGTCACATAAGAGGGGGACCACTGTAAATGTCTTGTATTTAAGAGTCACCTGCCTTCTGTTGTTGATGGGCAGGTGTTTCCTTACAAATAGTACTTCATCTTTTAGGCAGTCAGTGGGCTCATTTGTGAGAAAGGCATTGTTTAGATAAAAAAATATGATGTGAATCTAATGTGCTAACATTTCTTGTGCTACCTGAATTAAACATATTCTAGTAACATTGATAGTTTCACCTGTGTCAGTTATATGTTTAAGATAAAAAAGGCAGTTTGTATCATTAGGTTAGAGATTTGATTCAGTTCATTTGTTGGATGATGAAATAAGAACTTGTGTTATCACAGGAAAAATAGAAGTCACCTTTTATGCCAGTGTGATATAGTTTGATGCTCCTGTTATGATACTTTTATTTGTCTTAGAATTAAAACTATCTCTGAAGAGAAGCATTTGTTTTAGAAAAGAGATATGAGTTACATCTCAATTCATTAGGGTCAGAGGTCATTAAATATTTAAAACCTATCTATAAAGGCAGACAACTTTTCATTTCATCACATAGAATAGCCATATGGGGATTTTTTCATTTCCTTTATAACATGCTTCTCAAATAAACCAACTGTCCTATCTCAGTGAGTTAAACAACTGGCTAAAACAGCTGGTGTTTCTAAAGCATGAACAGCTGTTTCCATCTCTGTGTTGTAGAAATTTGTCTTCAGTTTTACAGTCATATGTAAGCTGTCAATCTGTGGTGAAATTATTAATTTGTCACGGTGCACACAAAATAAGATAGGTGATTATTTTAAGTCTGTGATGGTTTGATATATAGGATGGAGATTAATGTGAGATGGAAACATTAATCTTGTGTGGAACATAAATTTAGGTTAGAACATGTATGCATCAATTATGATTTTGTTGAATAGTGCACTGGAAAAAAATTTGATAGCTGAGTAGTAGAAATAATAATAATAATAATAATAATAATAATAATAATAATAATAATAATAATAATGATATTGAATGGCATTTGTTCAAAAAAAAAATTGACAAGGTAGAAATGTGTTCAGAGATCACCTGTGCACAAAGTCCAGCTTTGCCTTTTCCCATGGATCTCCACTTTGACAGGTTTGACTGTGTAATGAATTTAATGACCCCTGCCAACACCATTTAAAAATGAGTGAGCATGTGAAAGTTGCAAAGTCTATAGAAGAAGCATAATGAAATCTGTAACATTCATTAATATAAAAATTACTTTTATCAGTGCTCTATGCCCAGACAAGTTACCACAATCAAATTTGTACTCAGTGACATTCTGCAATCGAACATTGTGATGCTTTTATTGATTATAAAGTTATTAACAGCATTTTACTAGCTGCATTTAGCAAGGTTGTATATAATGGTGGGCATGCACTTTTCATTGTTCAGATTTATTATCACTGTCTTTACATACAGTTCTGAAGCATAGATAATGCTCTCATCCAATATCTACCCCTTCCCTTTCCATAAAAAACAAATATTCTCCATTATGATATCTAAAAACTATCCATTCTGCATGAAAATCCTGGATAAATCACTCCCCTTTTGAGTGCCTGTACATGTATACATCCTGCCTATCTTGTTCTAATTTTACATAAACAAGGTAGTTTAAATGTGGCATCAGTATGTACACTGATATCACTGATGCATACTATTAAATGTGGCATCAGTAAGTATGTACACTGTTAGGACTAGTGTATACTATTAAATGGGGCATCAGTTAGTATGTACACTGATATCACTGATGCATACTATTAAATGTGGCATCAATTAGTATGTACAATGCTGGCATTGATCTATAAAATATGGCATCCATTATGCATAGCTTCCTAACCTTTTTTTGTAACATGATTGCTGTATATTGTGTTGGTCAGTTATGGAAGAATTATATACTTTAAATCCTATAATGGGTAATTTTTACAGAGTTGACTCAGAGAGTAAACACAGCTTTGGAGAATAGAGAGGATGTTGGCAGATTATTTGCTGTTGTTCAGGTGACGGGTTTACAGAGAAAAGTAACAACAGAGGACATCTTGGTCATATCTGGAACTTTCCATCCAAATATAGGAGACAAAATCCGGTTGGAAAAGGTAAAGACATTCCATATGATTAACGTGGCACAGTCTAAACAATCTGGTCATTACCGCTTTTCAGGTTTTGGTCATACTGTCATATTGTTTTCTCTGTAAAACTTATAGTATTTTGTGTTGGAGTTTCTAAAGAATATTAAATGGTTTATATACTCACCAGTTAAAAATTCATTTTGGCCTTTACAGTTCTACCCACTTATATTGACATCATTCCATATGATTAACGTGGCACAGTCTAAACAATCTGGTCATTACCGCTTTTCAGGTTTGGGTCATACTGTCATATTGTTTTCTCTGTAAAACTTATAGTATTTTGTGTTGGAGTTTCTAAAGAATATTAAATGGTTTATATACTCACCAGTTAAAAATTCATTTTGGCCTTTACAGTTCTACCCACTTATATTGACATCACTTATGTCGACAGGCCACCTATTTCGACAAAAAGGCAATGTCCTGGTCTCTTGGTCTACTATTGCTACCAAAATAATCATGCTTATGTTGACATTGAGATAAAAAATAAATGTACATGTCCACAGAAGCCCTTAGTCCCAGCTTGAACAAATCCTTTATTTTATAATCATTTATGTTGACAAGCTGCCAGTTATGACCTGTACTTTGTTTAACAATTAGTTGATCTTGACGACAGGCTTTAATTTTTCCACCTAATCATTTATGTTGACAGAAGTCCTTGGTGCTATGTTTAAGAGAAGCCCTTTGTTTGTTTATATTTACAATGGCTACCATCACATCTTGAACAAATTCTTTAGTTTTTTAACATTTATATCGACAAGCTGCCAGTTTCAACCCATACTTTGTTCAACAATTAGTTGACATTGCTACCTGGCTTTAATTTTCCTGCATCATCATTAATATGGACCAGCTGCCAGTTTCGATCAGTACTTTTTTCAACAATTAGTTAATCTTACCGCCAGACTTTAATATCATGGTCAGATTAAAAAAAACAGGCTTTTGTTTGGTCATATAGGGATTTCACAGTTACAATGAAGTTGCTGATCGTAGCGCTTAAAATTACCTCCCTTAGTTTCAGTGCGCATGCTCACAAAAAATTTCCAGTTTCTGGATAGTTCAGAATCTTAGCTGTACTACAGATCATTATGGTTAAACCAATAAATAAATTATATGTCTATCATCTTTTGTTCATACTAGGAGAATAATTATAGACATTACATCAGATAATTAGATTCGGTGTCCATACTTTCATTATATCCGATAATTAAATAATATTTACTGTCCATACTTAAATGATGTCAAATAATTTAAATATGCTGTCCATATATAGTATACCAAGTAATATATATATATATATATATATATATATATATATATATATATATATATATATATATATATGACTATATTATATATTCATAATCCATAATTTCAGATACATTTGTAGGAACATTTCATTTTGCTCTCCGATTTTAAACAGTTATTGCACATTTTTGGCTGCATAACTTTAACGAAAATCATCTCAATAATTATTCATACGTTGATATGTCGTTCTTTCTCTGTTATTTTCTCAAGGCTAATAGTTCATTTATAATACGAGTTAAGAAAGTTATAACATGAGTTCAATAAGAAAATTATAACACAAGTTTGATACGTTAGCTGATCTGTAATGCTGAATATTTTAGACCAGAATGTTTTTTTGGTGGTGGTGGGGAGGGTTCTTATATATTTAAACAATCAAAAAAGTATTTCTTCATACACATATATTTTTCTTTTCTGAATATTTTAGACCAGAATGTTTTTTTTAAATGGAACACAGAATATTGATGTATTTGGAGGAACTAAACAAAGCGATAACTACATTAGCTATTATAAAGATATATGAGTGTAATTAATGCATATGGAATATTTATTCATATTTGGGTAGAAATATAGTACAATAATTAAGATTGATTAACATGCCCAATGACATTTTTATGTTTCATTTTCTTTTTGGTGGTGGGGGGAGGGTTCTCATATATTTAAACAGTCAAAAAAGTATTTCTTCATACACATATATTTTTCTTGCCTTGTCTAGTCAAATATAGCCATGCATTCATTCAACCTAATATTTAATTATTTACATTTCACACTGGTTTTCTCAAAACTAGAAACATCAAGCATCGGACAGTGCATGCAATAACTTTCAGCATGATTTTTCTTTGCTTCAGTCTTTAAGCAATATTTCTGATTGCTATCAACAAATTCATCTGAAACAGCTTTCTTAAATTTAGCTTAATTCTATTTGACTTTTCATGCATTAAATATGTATGTTTAAAATATCCAATTATTTCACAGATTCCGGCCTATCACTTTGGTTCACCTTTTAAATCAATATTGATCCACATGACCAGGTGTAAAATTGAAGACAAAATGATATAAAAAGAGACTGTTTGTAATAACATGCTCTTCAAAACAATAATAAATGGATAGTCACAAATATTTATATTTGTTGTCTTTATCTATCAGTCACTCTTTCTATCTTAGCACCATTATAGGCTCATATTTAACCAGAAGTATGTTTATGTAATATATGTATGCAAACACATTCATTCAAGCATATACATACATATACATACCCATGCACCAGATGAAATGAGACAGACAGAATTGTAGACATACAGGCAGATAGGTGAGAGCCACAAATGTCATATACATACATAGTGTGTCTAATATCAATATTTCTCCACACTGTATACTCTAAACATTCTAACCATTCAATGAAATAAAATTAAAATAATCATCAAGGAGACTCGTACATGTGCCTATCTGTTCAAGCGTGAATGACATTTGTGCATTTTGAAAAAAAATATATCCTTCCTAGTAATCATATAGGATTTAAGCTAATTGGTGACAATTTCATTTTTTCCCCTTTATTACTGTTGGCATTTTAAGGAATCATATTTTCCGAACAATATAATCACTACCTGCCTACGATATGCAATTTATAAACATTACAGTCGAATTAAAATTTGTAGAGAATTACATAAAAAGAAAATTTTTATTTCTGTTCTCCTTTAATAAGTTAGAATTTTTCCTCGTCATTCAACCTCCATTAACTGCAATGATTAAAGCTGTAATAAACATATTTTCGTTATTCTTCAAGAGAGATAAATTGCAGTAAAAATCATTTTCACTTTTCTCACAATCAAATAATACAAACTAGAGCATAAGGTAGTAATGGAAAGATAATGAAGTTTTGAAATGGGCAGATAACATTTATTTTAAAGCTGGGAACTGCACAAGTTACTGAAAAAATAAAAGATGAAAAAGCTATTGATCAAATATTGATAAAATTTCTTTCTAAGATAGTGATATGCTGAATGTGAGAGGTATGTCACATTTTCTTGATCTACATCTGCCATCTTTATTGATTGAACAATCCAGAAGTGAGTTGCACCAAGACGCCCTTTTATGTTTTCCAGGGAAGATCATAACCATGAAATGGCCTATAAAGTTGGCCTCGTGCAGCGACTTAAATGAAAGCAATAAAATCTGATCGACTCTTGCATTTTCCAGGGTGATTAGTGATTAAAACAAGTTTATTGTGCTGTGAATGTTTCCTTTTTATAATGCCACCTCTGGTTATTGGCAAGTCTAAGAAGCCTCGCTGTTTTAAAATTGTGCACCATTTCCTTATGGATTGTTATGCGAACACAAAAGCTTGGATGACATCAGACATTTCTATGGAGTGGATAAGGAAAATTGACAGAATGAAAGTGCAAGGAAGAAAAATTGCCTTGCTTGTGGATAATTGTTCTGCATACCCACAATTGGACGATCTCCAACACATCCAGCTAAGTTTTCTTCTGCCCAATACCACATCACTCATATAGCCAATGGATCAAGGAATCATCCAGAATCTAAAAATATATTATCAAAAACTTCTTGCCCACAAAGAGCTGGCTGCAATTGATCTGAAAGAAGAATTTAAGGAAGATTTGCTTGGGGCTTTGTACAACTTGAAGAAAGCTTGGGGATTAGTGAAGCCAGAGACCAAAATGAGTAATTTCATGGATTCTTCCCATCAGATAGTCCACATAGTCTTGAAGAAGATGGCTTATAAGATGGTATTGAAATTCTGATTGATAAGTTTGTTTGGATGGCTATTGAAACAGATGACAAGGAACAATGCCAAGCAGATCTATTAGATGATGACATTATTGCTGCTGTCAAAATGGATTACATTTTAGAAGTCTGCATGGAAGACAACATAATTGATACTAATGCTAATGATGAATCGGAAACACTATCTTTACCATGTGTTTCATGCAGAGAGGCCTTTTCAATGTGCAATGGTTTGACAAGATCTTCTGTGCAGTCAAACTCATTTGTAATATTGGAAGAAACCTAGTATCAAAGCTCAAACAGAAGAACCTTGCATTTAGTTCAGAAATGCATGTACTAGTTATCTCCCAAGCCCACTTGTTGTGCTAACAACATTTAATTTTAATTAATTTAAATTAAATTTTGTTGTAATTTTATGCATTGATTATGCTATAGATAATGATCTCAATTACATATATATGTATTTGTCACTAAAATCTTTAAATGTTACATGTATTTGTATTTTGAGAGAATTCATATCTTGTTATCTCCGGGACATATTTTAAATGTATTCCGTTTGAGCTGACATTGTTACAATAATGTATTGTAAGAATCATTTTGTTTTAGTACCACATTAGCATGTGTTAATGTAAACAATATTATGCCTTCATTAATCTTATCAGCCACATATCTCATGTTCGCTTAAATGTTCTGTACAGTACTTTTCGCAATGACTTCTGTTCCTAAATACATGTACTGTTTAAACCAACTTGTTGACAGATTTTTATTTCCTGGTGAATAGCCACATCCCTTTGGTTGCCTTAATAAGATGGGAACAGACTGACCAAAATCTAGTTGAATATTGAATATCGTAATGAATGTTTTTACATATCAGGATGTGACAAATGCAATATTTTAGTGTGGATTTCATTATAATACAGTTTTTTATGTTATATATAAAAGGTAACTTGGAAATTGTAGTAATTATTCTCAGAGCATAATAAGTTGTATTAGTTGAGTGAAGCCTGTTGTATTGGACATTACATAGACAGGACACCTACGTTTAAAGAACTTACAAACCCTTCAATTCAGTAAATATACATCTGCCCAAAAAGCTCAAAGTGGTTATTTTGAAAGTTCTTTATAAACAGCTTTTACTGTAATATGAATTTTAAAAACATATACAATTTCATGAGGTCATTTCATTTTAAGCTAATTGTCCAAATTTATTATTAAGGTGCTGATGGCAGGTGGGAAGAACTTTACTCTTGTTGGAAGACCCTTACTCAGGTAAGTAATGCTCAGACATTTTTTGTCAAGTATTTCATGAATATGATCAGCATGATATCATGTGAAGGGTTATAATTTTTCCATTTTTAATTAAAATAAAACTTTCTAATTGGGCTGCAGTAGTGCAATGGTTAGTGTACTTAGGACTGAAAGGTTGAAGGTTCAGATCCTGCCATTAAATCAACCATGTCAGCACTAAGTAACCTACTTGTGTTGCTGTGCAGTAAAACAACAAACAAATTAACTTGAAAAACTGAAAAAGGCTGTGGTGGCTGAGAGCTTAAGATGATGGACTTTTGACCAGAAGAGTGCAGATTTGATTGACACCAATCATTCAGACTAGATTAGCTGCCATGTTATCCCCTTTGACAAAGTAGCTTTTCTTACCTCAGCACAATATAACTTTCAAACTATTGCTGTACCATAAGACACACTCCAACCCCCTGCAGTTGAACCTAAACCCTGAGAAATCAATTCAGTAATAGCCTTTGTCCTTTAGTCAGTGTCAAAATGAAACTTTTGTTTATGATGTTCAGGATTTTAATCAGATGTAAATTTTAAGCTTTATTAAAATTGTTTCTCATTTTCCAAGCAAATATTTTTCATTTTTTAAAAACAAATTTGGAAGTGGCTAAACCATGGTATAAGAAATGAATTGTTTAAAACTTTTTATTTAAGCATGAGGAATTTTTAAGCTAAAGGTAACTTGAACAGCTGATTCTTGTCAAGAAAAGAGTACAATATCTCTGTAGAATTGGTCATATTAGGGTAACATTTGTGTCCTAAATGTAAAATAAACAATCCTGATAGAAAAGGTAATGTCATATTTCCATGTGATGCAAGTAGTCAGGATGCAAAAATATGGCATGTTTTGTTGAAGTTTGCCATAGTTCATTGCAATTCTTTACAATTCTCCATTAAGTGAGAAACAGATACATACAGTCAGTAGCAAAATTATGTTCAGAATCTTGTTTCATTGTTTGTGTACAAATTATTCCTTTGATTTTTATCAGTTTCATTTCCTTTCACAATCATATATCTGTGTTGATCTAGATTTGGCTGCTGTATTAGTCTGGTTCCTATTGATTACTCAGCTACTTATAGTGTTATGCTTTATAATAGGGAAATGATCTGCAATATTACATGTTTTATTTGGACAAAATGATATGGTTTTGTATTACAGAAAACATGCCTTGTGTTATGTTTTAATTGAGAAGTCTGATCAATCAAAACTCTACTTGATTCAGAAGCTTCAAAAATTTATTTTTGTAGGGATATTCAACTTTTGACTCCCAATATTTTGAAACACATCCACTTTAGAGTACTCTGATAGTTTTTGATATTCAACTTTTTGAAGTCATGCAAACTTGAGACAGGAGTTGCAAACTATTTTATGCAACTGAAAAAGTTGCTTCCTTGCTCTGGATAATTCATGATTTTTAATAATGTTATTATAATCAGACCATAAATATCTTCAGTTTTAAATTTTTGGCAATTTCACACTGCCTCATTCAGCAGCTATACTGATCGAGTGATACGAGGAGGTTGGTGTAGATGGGTGGTAATTCAAATGTGGGATGGTTTATATATCATATGTAATGACTATGAGAAGGATTACATCAAGGAAATAGGCAGAGTGTTAGAAACCAGGATTAAGTAACACATCAGTAATATATGAACAATGTGGCAGTATGGAACATTTCCATCGTCCTCATCCAAACCTAGATGTTCGCATTATAGTCATGTGATCAACATTAGTTGCTGGTGAAGGCAGTGTGTTATTGCCAAACATTTCACACTCTGAAGATATTTATGCTCTGAGTATAGCCTGTTACTAATGATCATACAGTTTATGCATTCCTGGATATATGCACAAAAAAGGCTGCGGGATCTATTGCATTGATATTACTGTGTAATTTTTTAAAATATTTGTTTACTTACAGTGCTTGGGCTAGAAGTTTCTTGTGGTGAAAGAGAAGAGGTATAATTTCTAATGAAAGCTTATATTTCTCAAATAACAGACATTTCCACTGGGATGCCCCCTATTTGATATCTTTATAAAACTAGATGTGTTAACTCTCAAGGTAATAGTTTAATATGACAACAGTGATTTTAAACAACAGAATAGAAGGTAATGGCTCTACAATAATTCACAAAAGTTTAGTTAAGTATCCATGAACATTCATTTGATAAATAATATTTCATTTCTATCAACTTTTCAGTCGTGACTTGGTAAAAGTGGAAGCCACAGTTATTGAGAAAACTTTGTCCCATGTTAAAGTTAAATTCAACTATATCAGGAGGAAAAGATACCGCAAGTTCAAATGTAAGTGTCTTTTATTGGAAATCTTGATTCATGGCTGATAGGCTATACATGGCAACCATTATATTGGTGTAAAAAGGGCCTTGGAAAATCCTAGGAAGAAGTTTGTTTTCCATTTGTTTTGATCAAGCTGATATAGGTGCTTTGATTTTAGTCAGTCATCAACACTAAAAAATACATAACAGAGGGAAGGTAGACTGGTCTTTGATCTTAATTTGTAATTACACATCTGTTTGGTTTCACTGTACAGTTTCTCACTTTGCACAAGGTTAATTTTTCTTACTGAAAAATAATTCCCTTGTTATCTATACTGTTTAACCTCTTTATCTAAAAAAGACCTTGTATGATCATTGAGTGTAATTTGCATTGTAGAGTATTCTACTTGGCCTTACATTAGATAGGCATCTGTCAAATGACTTGTAGATTTGCCATCATTTTCATTTCCAGGCAGAAATGTGAAAACCAGCCAATAATTTTTTAGTTTTTTTTCTGTTACATAGTTCATTTTTTGCACTTTTGAAAATTTTTATTGTCTATTTTGGCAATTATCTTTTCCTTATTATAATATCTACTACAGTTTTTGTAATTTTACTAGTTTGAGTTTACTTTTTGAGCACATGGGAACATTCATTTTGTTCAACCGTCTTATTTAAGCAATGCACTATTTGCCTAATAACAAATTTTTAAAAAATTTTAATCTTAGTACATGAAGGTAGTATAGAGGTATATTAGCATGTTCTCCATTGTGCTTGTTGCAAGTGCATGCAACATCACCTTGTATCTGTCCCTTTCTTAGAAGTAGGTAGCAACTGTAGAACTGAACCATAAAGAAGAAATGGGTTATTATTATATGATTTACTTTTTGTTGTTTTGATAAAACATTTAAGTTGCAGGCATCAAAAAATGGTCCTTTGGAATAATTTGCTTTGTCTTGATTTTTTAAATTTTTTTTACAAATGAAAGAAAAGAAACATTTCTGAATTTTTTTTTTTTCACTCAGTCCAACATTAGTCAGTTTAAGTTAATATGATTTCCTCATTATGGACCATTCACACAATATTGCCAGAAAGCAAAATTGGTTGGATCTTTAAATAATCATGATAACAAGTGATGAAAACGTGGGAAGCTTTATCCTTAAATATTAAAACCTGTGCAAATTACGAAGCTGCATGATGGAACCTTAAGAGAAATGTGAACATTTCTTTAATTTCTGTTCCCATTGATCACATCATGTATGTTTTTCTTGATAATCATATAATGCTGTCTGCAAATAAGTTAATGAAGCCCATTTTGTCTTCTGGTATTATGCGTGAAATGTTCCTTTTTATGTAAAAACCAAAAGCCTTAGAACACAAGTATAATCAACCTAAATGTATGGATAATGGGTATAATTTGGGTGATGGAGTATACAGCTTGGGCCTACTTCAGCACTGCATCTCTCAAAAGATTCCTAGCTTTGTTCACTCATTTTAATTTTTTGGAATTGAGAGGTAAATTGGAGAAAAACTAGGCAATAAATGTTTTTTTTTATTTAATGCACTCTCAAAAGTGGGTGTTGTCAACTGTGGCAAAATTGTTTTAATTACCTTGGACTCAGTTGAGATCATTTCTCAAGTACATAGAAGCTGTCATTTTAATCAGCTCTCAGCTTTAGATAGTACATCTTTTCCTTAATATAATTTTTTTTTATATTCACAGTACATGAAAGTAGCATAGAGATATACCAGCATTCTTTCATTTGTAATTGTTGCAAATGTACAAACTTTACATTATACCTGTCCATCAGAACCTTAGATAATGAAGTTGGTTTAAGAAGGAGTTTTCTCACCAAGTAAAAATTGTAACACTTCCCTGTTTTGCAACCATGCAAATTTCACATGAGGAAAAACTGAATTTGCAAGAAATGATGTCATATTCAGGAGCAAGATACAAGTAAGACTGCATGAGACAGTAGTTCATTCCAAAACACTTTCTGTAAAAATGTACTGAATTGGCTGATATAATGAAAATTGTATGATGCTATAATACCTGAAGTTATAATTTATTCAGTGTACTTTCCTTTCTCCTTTCCAGTACTCCAGACCCCCAATACAATGCTGGTTATCAACAGTATAGAACTGAATCCACTTCCTGGAAGTTGACAGTGATATGATCCAGATAATTAGCAGTTCTCTGACTATTTGGACAGAAAAATGCCTTTGATATTTTGAAAAATATATCATTATTTGGTTGAATTTAAAACTTTAAAAAATATAAAGTTTGTCAGGATTCTTGATTCCATATCAGATTTCTGTAAGATAATGTACAGATAGTCCTTTTCTATCATGAAGTTTTAGTGGCAAATAAAGACAAATATTTAGCATTCAGAATGTTATTCTACTCATCAACATATTTCAATACAAAAACATTGACAATGCATATGGAAAAAATAAATTTGTAAAATAAACATTTTTGTATTTGGGGAATTTTATTCATTGTGTATATTTATTATACCTAGTTGAATGATATTTCTGTAGGAAGTATAACAAAGGGACAATAGAGTACTGGATTCTGCCTGTTGAGCTGATACGATATGTGCTAAGTTGACATGGAGGTCTAATATTAACTTGACGTAACTGCATTCAGTTTAGGTATTTAAATGCTACAACCACGAAATTATGTGTAATACAGGCACAAAAGAAGATATTATAGCCAGCAGAGCACTAGTAAAATGTTTTAAAAAATGACACATGTAAATAGAATACACAGAAAAAAACTATTGGACAATGCAGCCAACAGAGTACTAGCAAAATGTTTAAAAATGACACAAGTAAATAGAATGCAGGCACAGTAAAATGCTATTGCACAATGTAGCTAACAGGGTACTAGCAAAATGTTAAAAAATGACACTGTAAGAATATTATGGATAGACAACATATCCAGTTGAAGATATTGAAACTGTTTCAATTCTTTTACAAAAATTTACTACCAATACAGACACTGCATTTAAGGTAATATTCATAACTCTTTGCAAAAACATTGGACCTATAAGGTTAGATGTAGTGAAGCACAATGGTATCTTTTTCAATACCCCATATGCAGTCTGTTGTCTAATGAATAGGTTTACAATATTCTTTAAATTTTATTCCTCCATGCCTCCTCCCCACCCCCCTTTCTCTCTCCTTCAGTCTTTTATTTATTGTTAACCAAATTACTATCGTCCAAAGCTTTGAGTTTCCCACCTTTGGTCCATTCCTATATTTAGTTTTTATAGCTATCAATAGAATCTATAAATCCTGCAGCAGAGAATGAAATACTGTTATGGTCTTAAATTGAGTACTAGCTCATTATGATTGTTACATGTCTAGCCGCTTTGTCACCTGGATGTATATGTAACCTGATCATCCACAACTTTGATGTGCATCCATATTAATTGTTTTATGTTCACCATGAAATTTCATTCCCTTCTTTGATCTACACATTCTTTATAATAGCTGAACTGGAAAACATCAAAAGAAAGTACGACTGAAACCAAATTTAGTTTGTAATTCCTTAAATAAAATTATGCTTAAGAGGGGAACCACATTGTGGCTAAGAGGTCACTAAGTTAGACTTGCACTTAGAGGGTGCACATTAGAATCATGTCAAGTCCAGTAAATGCCAGTCATGTTGGTGTGTTTCTTGGCAAGACATTTAATTTCCTCAGCAAGCTATAAGCATTTAGGACAAACTATTTATAGCATGTAGTGTTATAGTGAAAACCCCATGTTGCTATCATCATCTCTTTTAGAGTGGTGTCATGTGGAAAATTTTAAAGATCAACACCATGAGCATCATGTTGCAGGTCAAATGAGCACATTTCTATTTCAGATCAACTTTAATATCCTTTAAAAGTAGCATGTCAATATCGCCATCTGTTCAGGTAATGTAGCACTAAGATTTTAAAGACTTGCCATGGTAAACAGATCTCACTACCACTATTTTAACTTTGAATCATCACAAGTATATGCAAGTGCAAGAGGAGTTGCGACAGCAAGAATAAAACTTACATTGTAACATTTATTCTAAGTCAAAATTCTTTGTCCATCTATTCAGTAGTTGCAACAACACAATTTTCAACATGGTCATCATGGTGAAATGTTAGAGGTCTGATTGGCAACATTTTCATTTAGAAAAAGCAATTGTTCTTTTAGTGAAAACCCTATTTTAATACAACCATCCATTCAGAAAACATATCAATAATATTTTCAACATGGCTGCAATGGTAGCCATGTTGGAGGTATGAGCTATCATTTAGGACCAACAAATTCAGAAACCATTTATTGAAATGACTGTGATGATACAACCATTTATTCTGGAAAACTAGCAATTATGACCTTCAAGATGGTGACGATGTTGGGAGACAGATTATCACCATATTTGTTTAGGACTAACTATACACTATAAGGAAGTCCTAATGTGAAAAACCCAGTTTGCTACGACCATCCATTCAGAAGTGACAATAGCAAGATTATCAAGGTGGCCATATTGGTGGTCTGATCAGTGCCATTTTTAGAACCAGTTTCTTATCATAAGATTCCTTTAACAAAAATCTCCTGCAAATATAAACTTCCATTCAGAAGTAATGATACCAAACTTTTCAATGTGGCCACCATTGCAGCTATGTTGGATGTTGTATAGACATTATTCAAAATCAACTACAGGGCATAACACTTTTACTGATTGACCCATAATAAAACAACCATATTTCTTCAGAAGTAACAATTAGTTCTGCAGATCTTGCTGTCTTACCAACATCCTTATGCTTATCATCAATAACATGGCTACTAAAAATATCACCATATTTCTGCTCGTAAAACCACCAGAAATTCAACAGGATTACCAATGTAGTCATAAAGGACATAAGATTTTCATTTAGGATCGGTATCACATTCTGTGAAAACCCCATGTCAAAGTGACCCTCTCTGTTAAAGAGGAGTGTTGATAATATTTTCAAGATGGCCATTGTGGCAGACATACTGGCTGTCTGATAAGTACAATTTTCATTTAGGACCAACTAGATTTTTGGATCAAGTTTTATAAATACTTCAGGCAGAGTGTCAATAACAAATTTGTGCTAGCACACTTTACAGACAACATATATTAAACAATGGGTGATGGACCATTGCACATTTTGTAGAGACAAAACTTTGTTAATATTGAAATTTCAAGTGAACACAGCAAATGAAGCAGAAGATAAATGACTTTATAAATTTTAACAGCACAGCTTTGATACTTTTTGCAGGAAAAGTAACATCCATTAACAGGAGAGACAAGAATAATTCATAACAATGTCTGAGATGTCATAAATGATTTTATTCACAATGAGAATGCATTACAGTATTTTCACATTTTTTAGCACTGCATTAAAGTTCCATTCACTAGGATCTGAAGAATTCAATGGTTGAGTAGACAAATCCTCGTCTGAGCTGCAAGAAAATTAAAACAATAAAACTTTCCTTATGCTAATACTTGAAACCTCTTTACAATACTTTCAAACAGAACATTATTGACACTGAACTATTGTACATGCTTGGGGTTAGGAAAATGAAAAAAAAATTAAATGTTAAAAAAATAATGTGTGATACACTATATGCAGCATATGTGGACAAATGAATCAGTCATAGAATTATAATATAAAATTAATATTTTGTTCTGTCATTTATACTTTTGATGAATTGTCACATTTACTTTGAACAATGTGTATGTTAAGAGATGATATACTCAAAATAATAATAGCGATAATAATAATAATAATAATGACATTATTACTCTTTTGCATAGAAATAGTACTCCTTGCAGCCCTGTTATATATATATATATATATATATATATAGAGAGAGAGAGAGAGAGAGAGAGAGAGAGAGAGAGAGAGAGAGAGAGAGAGAGAGAGGGCTAAACACAATAAAGAAAGGCACATTGTTTGAAACTTTGTGAACAGGTTTAACCTTTCTCAAAAGTATTTAATTACTATTAACATTATAATATCATTCACTGTATGTGAGATATTTTCAGCATTATTAAGTACAAGTATGCATGTAGAATAATTTAGCCAAAATTCTTGTCAGATGTGTTTCCCCAAATACAGTTCAATGTATGTATGGATGTATGTATGTCGATTTTATGATAATGTTAACAAACAATTACCTGATAAATAATAATAATAATAATAATAATAATAATAATAATAATAATAACTTTATTTTTATAGGTGACTGCATAAGTTACAGATGATAGCTAATCTACCCTGAGGCCCTATATTACTACATATTTAATACAATCTAACATTAATATGTTTACATAGTTTTTGGATTTGGATGACCTTTTCAAATTTCTACTGGCACTTATTTTATTACACATTTTGCACTGTTGTTCTAAAGCTGATTGATAGTAATTCCTCTTTACTCCGTCAATATTTTTCATGGTTTTCAAATGGTACACATTTATCTATCACTTGCATATCAGATCATATTAAGAACATTCATCCTCATCTTTAAATGAAGGTACTTTATTCTGAGAAAGATTTTTTTTATGCCTTCAAAAATTCATTTTTATCATAATGCTTATATGAACTATATAGATTTATTATGATTTTACAAATCTTTATATTTTACAGCTGTTTAAAGCCAGATGTTTTGTTTAGGATAACAGGAAAATGATCACAAAGGCCTACCCTAGGATTAAATACTTTTGTCAAATTTTCCTCCATATTTAATCTATTGGAGTTTTTGAGTGGTCAGTTTCTTGTGTTGGTTGGATCACTAAGTGGGTTAGTCCGAAAATTTAAATGGAATTTGACCAATTTCTGTTAATTTGATTTTCTTTTAAGTGATAAATCACATTAACTAGTTCCTCTTCAAAGTGTCAATGCCATCCAACATTTGCAGAAGGGAATGTACATACAAAGCCCACTAGGAATGGCTCTGCATTGGACTGATTTACTTGGATTGATACTGTTTCAATTTCATCAAAATTCTGATAATTTGTCCTTTCAACTGATAAACATTTCTGACATATACAACAATGCCTCCACCCCATAAATCTCTATCACATCTAACTGGTGTACCAAAACCATTAATAAAGAAATCATTGACTTGACTGTCATCTAACATTGTTTCTGTTAAATCCAGAAAATATGTATGTTACTAACCTTGGAAGATAGTAAATTCAGATGGACTAATTTGCACACACACATACACACACAGATGTGTGTGTGTGTGTGCATGCGTGCTTTTAACATTAATTCCTAGATCCAATATGTAATTAATGTAAACATTACTGGGCTGGTCACACAATGAAATTTTGCTTTGATGTTTTTTATGTCCTGAAGAGTGCATGTAACCAATATTCACAGACACTTAATAATTTCCACATTGAAAACATCCATCATAGTTGTCAGTGAGGTCCTAAAGGAAACAACATGGGCAACACTACCAAGTAGAATGCCCAAGGCTTATATTGAAACAGTGGAGAAATTGTGTAACAAAGTTCACCTAGAAATTGTTGCTAGGGTGAAACATTGCAAAATTTTGCTTTTTATCCATATTCCAAACAGTCATGGCATTGAATTGTCCTATTATGTTGACATGAATCTAAGCCATACCAGGTTAAAGCAATAAATTGGAGCATCTTGTTTGCTTGTCTGGTTTGCTGAAAGTGTTGTCCTAATCCAAGTAATATCTTTGGTTATTGCATTTGCCTCTGTGTACTGGAATATGTTCATTTATTGCACTTATTGCATTTAGAAAGTGTGAAGGTCCCTATTTTTGTTTAAATGAGCTCTATCCTTAGCCATGAGGTGTTCCAGCACCAAGCCAGAATTTGTAACAAACCTAATTTCAGTGTCAGTAAAATTGTGGTCCCATTCATTGTATAGTTACTTTATTACAGCATTCAAGTTTCAACATCAGTACCAAATTCTTGGAGAGACAAACATCTTATATACTGGGTTGTCTAAGCAAATGATATTCAGAATATATTTTTAAAAAAAATATCAATGTTGTTCTTAACATCATTACCTCCAATACAGATGGTGATGATGTCAAAGTGAGAAAGGTCTGTTTTTCTGATTATATAAAACACACAATCTGTTTCAACCCCAGGTAATTTTTTAAATTTTGACCAAAGGTTTAAGACCTCATTCACTGACATATTTAATGACTGAGTTATCAATCAGCAGCGTTTGTTTTATGGACATTTCCATGTTTTGGATTCTTAGATTTTCCCCTATGATAAAAATCATTGGTATGAAAGCTTTTTTGATGAACTTGAAGATTGGAAGACAACTGTTGTAGGAGACCACTGATTAAAAGGCAGCCATTAACATAACTTAAAGTTTCAATCAAATTGAGCTTTAACAATATCTTTCTTATAACATGCTTGACAATACTGCTAATGTAATCAAAGATAGATATTGCAGAGAAGATGAAACATGATCCTTTAGTTTGAAATTTACGCTAGTGAATCTTTTCATTTTTGGAGAAAGAGTTGAGGAATTCTGCAATTTTGAAGAAATTCTCAAATTATTGCCAGAGAGATAAAACAAGACTCTTTTGAGATAAAGATATTATGACTGAAATGTTAGAGTTTGTTGGCTGGTCAGTGACTTAAATCAATTTTGGGCATGTTGTGATTTCATTTGTTTTGTCAGTATCAAGTTCCATCACTATCTAAAATAAAATTATTTTTTCCTCAGTACTTAAATTGATTGTGGAAGAACTGACTTTGTTTCCTCAGACAATTGATTATGTTCTGAGTGTCTAAATTTGTTGTTTGTAGCAACAATGAAATCCATGAATTATATTACATGTTCATGGGGCTAACCCAATTGTTTAGTAAATATTACTTGCCTTCACAAGCCACACCACATTAGAAATATTTCTTACACCCCTGCAAGGTGTTGAACATGGATTACAAAATAAAATCTTTCTTGAAAGACCACCTGCCTAGCAAGACAGATATTTAATGCACGCATGAACAGTTGATGTTAAGGGATAAGCTTTAAGAAGAGACAACTTACAATGAGAAACAACTTTTGTTAGCAAATGGTGTTGTCTTCCATGACAAGTTTTAACTATATTAGTCGTTAATCAAACAAAATTATAACTTAAATTTAAAAGAAACATAAAAATGAATACAACTACCTCATGCTATCCTCTATCCCTGACATCTCCCCTTCTAATTCTTTCCTGTGAATAGCTCCCAGATCTAGTCTTGGGTACAGTGAAGAAAAATTTGGCAAAAAGCCAATAGGAACTCTGGACCAATCCAAAGAATCTGAAAATAAATATGTACTGTCAATGTAGATACTTATGTATGGGCAATACTCTTTAGTACAAAGGTTACCAAGAGGGCTGGAGAAAAATGTTCCAGTTTGGAGGTGGCTTGATTTTAATAATTAGAATTTCTGCTTTTACAAAATGAAATTAACTAATATAGTTGTTGTTAGAGATAATTGGCATAGCAGATTGTCAATGTTGGTTTCAAATCTTAGGATTTACACTTAGTGAGAGATTCTGCCTGGGCATGGGATTCTCACAAAACAATAAAGATTCACACAATTTTTAAAATCTAACTGGCGTGTATCACACAAATTATCTGCTATTGTTGCAATATCTTGTATCCAATGCATGAAGTCCATTTCAATTCAAAATAAATATTCATCAATATATATATGTGTATATATATATATATATATATATATATATATATATATATATATATATATATATATGTGTGTGTATATATATATATATATATATATATATACACATATATATATTGATGAATATTTATATGTGTATATATATATATATATATATATATATATATATATATGCATGTGCATAGTGTTTACATGCCGTCACTTGCATGACTGAGATATGGTATCTTTTGTCCAGAAACTATTCAGTGATCCCAAGTGAATTATCTCAAGAGATGGGTATAGTAAATTCATCCACATATCAACTAGAAAGAAAATTCCTAATGTATTACGGCTTGACAGCAGCTGTAAATCAGGTTATAATGCAGTATAGGCGATTAACAAAGAAAAGTGGGGACACAGAAAAATCATCTCCTCAAGATGATACTTGGGAAGAGGATCGGGTAATTTGACACCAACTGAATAAGTGTAGAAAGCAGTGATGCTAAATTTACTTGGCAACTTTTTTAAAGTTGCCAATGTCTCCTTCTCTAAGATTCACATACCTTTTCCTATGGAGGCAGGTACAGATGACCTCCACATCATAAGTGAAAATTTTTCCTTTTAGCAAAATAAGATTGCACAGAAAACTGTTTCTCCTGCAAGGTGCAGCATTATGTAACTTCCATCTGAATGACATTAAAATTGTTTGAAAAAATACCTTTCCACAAAACTGTAACAAATGGATGGTGAGAACACTGTTGCCATAGCAAACTGACACTTATTGTTCCAATATCCTCGCTGATTGAATGTGAACTAATTTTCCATGGTAGCTCATTTGGTCGCATGTCGGACTCCATATCCACTCAAGCTACCCTGAGCTGGCTGCCTTGTTATGTTCTTGGGAAAGGCACTTTGCTTCCATTTCCTCAGTGTGATATAGCTAATAATGTTTCACAAATGCTCTTGATGAAAACAAAGAAAAACAGGAATAATCCTGTAAAAGCATGACTGCTTGAATGTGATACCTAATGTCCCAAAATACTTTCTGCCTGAAAATGACACATACTACCCCTGTATCCTTGCCCTTTAAATGTGTTAGTTACTGTCTCGATATTCTTTCCATACTGGAAAGTGATATCTATTGTCCCAATATCCTTGCTATACTAGAAAAGTGATGCCTACTGTCCCAATATCCCTGCCATACTGGAAAGCAATAACTACTGCCCCATTATCCTTGCCATACAGGAAAGTGACACTTACTGTCCCAATATCATTGCTGCTGGAAAGTGACACCTACTGTCTCAATATCCTTGCTGCTAGAAAGTGACACCTACTGTCCCAATATTATTGCTGCTGGAAAGTGACACCTACTGTCTCAATATCCTTGCTGCTGGAACATAATCCCTGGTTCTCTTTATCAGCTAATGAATGTAAGATCAAAATACTTGTACAATGTTGAACTACTTGTTGAAATGGGCCGACTACAAACCTATGACTTGGAGACGAACTAATGGAATTAACTTTTTGCCCACTGTGCTTTCTTATCTACAAATGTCCAGAAGTAATGTCTTACATCATCTGTAGCCCTGCAAATTGTTCGTCATTTTTTAATGTTGTGATATTATATGCATTTATGAAGAATCAAGTTTTAAAGGATAAATATTAGGGTTCTTTATGTTGACCAGTCATATGATATAAACAGTAGCTTGTTTGTTCACTGTATGGCTTACAAAAACCCTGTTGATTAAGCAGAAGATATGCAATTTGTACAGTAAATTTTATTATACATTTTGTCCAATATAAATAATCAGTAGATCTTACCTCTACAAGGCTGAATAAGGCTAGCTGATGTATTTGATCCACCTTTCCTATTGATGCCTTTGGTAAGATCTGAAAGAAAATACAGTGTATTTGGTCAAAGATATGGAATATTCTTTAAAACAAATTATCTCAACTGAATATACTAATAAATACCTATTTTAGTGTTGAACTCACTTTTGTGGAAAGTGACACAATTCAGTCACTTTTCTGGTGGTAGCAGCATCTATATCATCAACTTGTTAATGTTTGAGTTAAAGTTTTTCATTTACAAATATTTTTGAAAATAACTTGATTGATTCCCATTATACTTGACTGAAGTCATCTTAATCTTTTTAATGGATAGGCTTGCTTCTCACCTATACTTACAAATTAACATATATGGTACATGAATTTATACATTAATTTTACTGATAAACAGATATTTTTAAAATGTTGCAGTTACCTTCAATGGTGTGAATGTCTGTATGCTCTTCGCTATTTTCACCCTCTACTTCATCTGTTTCTATTTCCTTGTAAAAATAAATTGCTGCCAACCTTTGGTACTTTCTTCTGTTTTCTTTGGAAAGTACTCGTGTGGTTTGTTTGTTCATCAGTCTAATATCAGAAAAATGTCAAACTGTACATGTTCTTGAAATAACATGTTAAAAGCAAGGGAATGAAGTAATATTATCACAGACGTGTGTAATCATGTCTTGTCAATAAAATTCATAAAGATTAAGTGACAATGATCATCAGACAAGTGAAGAGTCTAAGAGTTTAATACACTTTAAATAATATTGGATGTTTTATGCTTCATTTTTGTAAAATTACTGATTAATAAATGTTGTTAGACTTACAGCTTGATATCAAGTTTCCATTTTACTAAAGCTAAGAGCATATTATATGTATAGATGAGTAAAAAATTACTTTTAAATAAAATATTTTCAAGAGATTCTAAAATTTCTCACAAATAACCTCTCTCACTAAGATGGCAACAGTCCACTTTAACAAAAGTTCAACCTGCCTGCTGAACAATTCTGTTATTCAACTTTTAATATTTTTTTCCCATCATGCAGGGTCAGTAAAGTGGTCTGAGAGGAACCCAGTGAATCACTATTATGGGTCATACAATTTTATATCCTTATAATTTCAACAACTCTAATCCAATATTCTTAAATTCTTAACTTCAAAAGACTTCTCTCAATAATTATTTTTTTGAGAACTAAAACCCCAATTTTAATGAAACTTGCATCTTAAATAGTAGCTGAAAAATTCTTCTGAGTTCCAAAGATGTTGATTCAGCATGGAAACTGAATAAGTAATATTGTTATTCAAAGTAAAGACTGTGAAGTAACACAATACATACTAAACACATCATACTCAGTGTTGCAGAATCACATAATTTAATGATACAAAAATATATTCATTTGTGTTTGTATACAATAATTTGTTAGATGGTGACATACAGGTCAATGAGAGGGGAACATCCCTGACTGATTGGGCTCTGGAGGGCCAGCTGTAGAAGACTTTTATAAGGTAGACTGCAGGTTGACTTGAAAACCCTGTTACTGGCACTGACACCTTTCCCTTCCTCTAGAAACGGGTTTAAATAAGAATCAAGTGTAAACAAAACATGAACATTTACCTACTCTCCTTCAAAGTTTTCCAATTCAGTTACTTTTTATAAACAGATTGGTATTTTCACACAGCTTACTATATGAAAATAAAATGTTACGACCATGTTATTTAATTACTTGTGTGTTAAAATTTGAATTCTTTCTATTTCATTTTTGTATCATTATATATAATTATTATTGTTATAATGATTATGTTAACAGGACATTTTGAATGAAACATTGTTTTTATTTAGAGTGTAAGTATGACTCTTAGGATTTCGTAAACAATTTTCTTAGATTGCTACTTGATAAACAAGCCAGGTAGATGATTGGTTGTGACTAAGGTCATTTCTAATTATACTTGTTGACATTCTGTACTGCGATGGTGAGATTTTGAAATCAAATGTTCTTCATGCATGTACATGAAATTATGTTTTCATTCAGTTTAAATACTCAGGTATCTGTGAGATAGTGGTCAGAGTCATATTTTAACACCATGAAGAGTTGTTCTAATACCTTGAGAATAAGGTATTATTTTTTAGTGCAGGAAAGAGTTGTTTGTTTGTACATCTATAGAACGAGATGTATATTGATATAGATGACAGCCATTCTTCATCTACTTTTTAAACAATAATTTTTTTCCCTGTACAAAGACATTTAGTAAAATTGATTCTAAATTGAAGCAGAACAGCTCAAACTGTGATTTAAAGTGAAAATTCTGGACATTTGTAAACTTCTTCTGATATCATCAACCACCATCTTGGAACAAAATTGAGATTCAGACTAGCTTCAATTAGAACTGCTTATTGATAGGACTTAATATGTTTTTCACAATTCAAGGACAAAGGTAAGTTTTATTTTATATTTTCACCTTTTCACCATGTTTTCTAGGGAAATAAATTATTTTTTTAAACCTACAAAGCTTGTTGTCCTCACTCTTTTCTGTGTTACTTTAAACAAACTGATACATAACAAAAGCAACTCATAATGGATTCATCAGGATGTTTTGACCTTCATGTAAACTGTAATGAAAAACAACTGAAATACAAACTAATCCATAATCTTTAATTAGTTCATTATATACTTGCTTTAATAATTCAACATGCTGAAATCTTGATTTCCTCCTTTCTATGTTGCAGAAATCTGTTTCATTCCATGCTTCAGAAATCTTGATTTTGTTCTTTGGGTTATTGTTTCACTGAACTGCAACCATTTTTCAGTTATATTCATTTCCTACAGTTATCTCTAATTACAGAGCTTAGTTCTAGAAGTTGATTCATGAGGTTTTATATCCAAATTTGTGTTATAACAGTGCATGCTATAGCAGGGTCACACTTTATCATGTCATTTAAGCAATCTTGTTAAATGGCAATTGTTTATATCTGGCCACCTTCCCTTTTACTTCACTCCATAATAATTAACTGTATAATCACTGTCTCAATGATAGTTTTATGTGAGCACTAAGCACGACTGTTTACTGTTAATAATAGTTGCCAGAAATGCAAATATGTTATTGTGGTAGATAAAAAGGTCACTGTCTCTGGTTATTTAACTGTTTTGTCTAATATTACTGAAAACCATGTTTTATAAAACATAACTGAGTCTGGGTGTTTTGGAGTGAAAATTTATTTTTATTATTTTAGACAGGACTGTATCAAATGGTTTAGTTGTCAACAATCACTTATTTTTAACAAAACCGTATCTGAACGTATTAGAGTAAAAAATTATTAATTTTTTTTAAATACAATTGCATCTGGGTACTTTTGAGTAGAGAATCATACATGTTTTAAACACAATTGTGTCAGAGAGTTGTCAAAAATCATGTCCATTTGTGTTACATGTTATGGTAGGTATGGGTGGGAAGCAGGTTTAAGTGGTTCTGAAATCTACTTTTGAAAATCACAATCAGGTAAAGATACAAACAGATACATACCTACTATCTGTATGTGATATAGTATTGTGTAGACCCATCTTAATATCTGAGTGGAATGAAGTGTGTTACTGTCGGCTGCCAGGGATGAAGGCAGAGATGATAGAGCACAATGAAGGAGAAGGGGGATCACTTTATTGTGATGCAGTCTTCTCAGCAGAGGCATCCAGAACTTTACTAAAGTGGCTGGTAGTAAGAGATCACTGGAGTCTAACAAATCTACAAAAATATACACAGTAAACTCCACCAGTAAATATGCTGCATACAGGGTTATATCAGTTATTATGAAACACATTACTTTATTTAACACTTTCTGTTTTAATTAAATATCTGTACCGTAAGCCTTTGTAAGAAACACTCTGATTGGTAAAATATACAACATGTGACAAAGAAAACAATGAGTTTTCAGTTAATAACAGAACTACTTATCTATGCATAGACCCTTTGTTGTACTTGATAATATTTATGAACAATGGTTATAATTATAACAGTTGAATCCCAGCTGTATTGCAAGATAAAATCTTTCAACCCAAATGCACCACCTGCAAACCCTTGGTTTGTGATATGTTTGCCTACTATGAACCAACTGTGCCCATGTCACATGGCCAAAATTGTGGCTGTGTCGACTGCAGTGAATGTTAGGGGTATATATTGGTAAATCTGACACTGATGTGATCAAATGAACCAATGTGTCAACCAGAACTTTTTGATCTTAATAGTTACAATGATAACAAAACCAGTCAGTTTCTATGTGTGACTTCACCACCCCAGCAGATGGTGAGGGTGCCTCCACATTCCTTCAGGCATTACCTTCTAGAAAATTGTAATAGTCAAAAATCTAATCAAGTCATCTACTTGTGATGTGAAATTGTATGGCTTTCAGTTGAATAGATTTGTCTCACTGTGCTGAAATGGATTTATGACTGCCATACAGCACGAACCTTCTGCTGAAAAGGGTCCATATCCGAGTATTTAATAGAAAAAAGTGAAAAATTAAACTTGACTCAAAATTTTAGAGTATTATGTTCTAGACCAAAGTATGGCTTCAGTCAATAAAGTCCTTCTATAGTTATCATGTTGAACCTTTCTAACATACAGGATGGACAGTTAAAGGTCCCTCCAAAGAGTATGGTCAAAAAATTAAATATCTCTCCACAGTGTATGGTGGGTCACAATAACCAGCAGTTTTTACATCTCAATGTTAGCATTTTGAAAATAAGCAAAGATTGCCATGTATGAGTTATGCACATATGTAAATACTTATGTCAATAAAAAATGGTCTTGCCAAAATATGAGTCAGCCTGCTTAAAATATATTATTACATGTAATTTAATTACTTGTGTATTTGTTTTAAATTCTTTTATTTTATTTTTATTTTATTAGATATTATTGTAATGATGCTGTTATTCACTGAAATTGACTTTTTTCATGGAAAATTCAGTAGTTTTTACCTGATAAACAACGCAGTTTGATCGCTACATTTTAGTTTTAGCTGACCTAGTTCCTGACCTTGATTAAAGATTGGTAAACATAAAATGAAATCCACTAGTCATAATCAAGGTCATACTTTGCTTGTCATCGCTCTATTTTGTAAACAACCTTTTTTTTATTGAATCTTAAAGCAAAGATTTGTTTTGTACAATCAAATCGTATAGCCTATGTAAAAATTGGCATTTTTTTTGCTGCATTATTCCAACTAAATGACCACATGAGCCATCAATTGATCTAAAATTGTGGGTTATAACAGACATTTTGTAGTGGATTAGTTCAGTCATATTCCATACCTTTTGGAACTAAAAGGTATTTTGTATTGTGACCAGTTGAGTTAAAACTGTTGTTTTAAAATAATTTATGTTTCCTGAAGATATAAGTGCTCTTTATCAAAATCTTGGAACTTCTCTGGAGGCTTAGTGGTTAGAGCATCTGCCTTGGATGCAGGAGGTTGTGGGATCGATCCCCAGTCAAGTCATACCAAAGACTTACAAAAATGGCACTAACAGCTGTTTCGCTTGATGTTCAGTATTAAGTGGTTAGTGTTAGAACTGGTCTGCCTGGTGTCAGGATAAAGTGACTGGGTGATAGACATCACTATAAACTGCCATACTGCAGACATTATAGCAATATGACTGAAAAATTGGTAAAGCTATGTTAAAAATCATAATCGCATCACATCACATCATATCAAATTCTTGGACAAAGACATTTATCGGAAATTATTCAGAATTTTAAAGCTGGAATATTATCCTTGATCCATCAAATTCAACAAGAAACTGTTGACACATCAGTACAACACTGCATTCATCTGACATTATTATCCTCCATTTTATAACTTTGTCAGAATTCAAACCTTAATTCAATTAGAAATTGTTTTGTGATAGGACTTATATTTTTAAATTCTAGGATCTAGAACTAATTTTTTCTAATATATTCAGAAACCACAAGTCTTTTTTCATATTTTACCTTGTTTTCTAGGGAAATAAATTATCTTGTTAAAATTGACAAAGTTGTTGGCTTCACTCTTTTCCTTGTTGCATATGAATGAGTCTAAAAATGTAACACTACCTCTGCCCAACACAACAAGTCTGCCTTTCAGATCTATCAACACTTTACAAAGTGTATGAAAATATAATAAGGCAACGATTCTGTTCACAATTAAGTTTCTTCTCATGATCTGTTTGCAACCCTACTTCCCTACTGATAAATATTCCCTACTGATAAATATTTGACTCAACTATGTCATAAAATAATTGTTTACCAGATCTGTGTAGGACTATAGTAACCAATACAAATTCCATCCATAGTTCATTATACTTCCTGGACTATATTTACTTTAAGAAGTCTAAAAAGTGAGTAATTTTTAAAGGAACAAATTTCATCCAAGCCTACATTTTCTGTAATACTGCCATGAAAGACTGAACTACCATTATCACCAATTTGCAGACAGTATTTACCCTTGATGTAAAGTCCCAATGGTTGCAGTTGTTTCAGAGTTGATACAAGGTATCCTTCCCTTAGCAGAACTGGCACAAATTCAGCTCTGAAAGTGAAAAATAAAGTAAAAAAAAAACCAAGCCAAGCAAGGGTCTGAGATTACTCATTTGCATAACTGCTCAAAAATCAAATGGATGCGCAGTTTGCCATGGAATCTGGGTCAGGTGGATGTTTTCTGTTGAAATTTCTTCTAATACTCTGGATTGTATTATGTTACCAAGACAGCTGTTTCAAGGATTCTCTTCTATCTTCATCTATATTTAATAGTGTGTCAATATACTTTCACTAACACTGAAACTCCCCACACTGAAACTCCCCCTGTCAGGATGCTTTGTATCAATGTTTACTAAATTCTATTCCATTAAATTCTTTGATCAAGGCTGTTTAAATGTTTTTTATTTTTTGTAATGGCAGCAATATCTAAAAGTACAATAGAACATGAACAGCTATATTGATTTCATAAAATGCGCTCAAATTCTGCTGAGCAGTTTTTGAGATAAGTCAATGAAATAGTTTTGTATTGTTAGTAATTGTAGCCATAATTAATGACAAAGCAGCATCAGCTCTACTGGAAGGTAACAATGAACTCAAAATGCATTTCTAAGACCATAAACAAAAAACAACAAGACAATAGCTAAAATACCGAAATGGAACTCAAAATAATTTTTCACAAACATTTCAAATGCAAATGATGTGCGAAAAAAATATAATTTAGTAAAATTACACAGTTCAAGGTCTGTACAAGTTATGTAATTATAGCAGAAGTATATTTCAGACTGAAAAACCTTGGTTGATATCAATATGGACTGATGTTTTACTTTGGTTAAGACATGAACATAAGCAACATATGAAGACAATTTTCTAATGGAAACATGATGTCACTTTTTGTCAGGTTTTCTGCAAAACCTTAACCAGTGCATATGTATATATGGGTGTGTGTGTAATCAATTTAGACACAGCAGTTGACACAAATGCAACTATACAAAAAACAGAATTATAAGTACACTTAGACAAAAAGTCAATAATAATAGTTTATGATGTTTGGGGTAGACAAGAATATGTGTACTGCTTCAATTTTTATTGCAACAGATCTCTATAACTAATCAAAATCTTTATAAATCATAGTTGCGACTTCAGTTTAAATAAACATATTCCATTTGTTTTCAATGTTTTTTGTTTTTTACATTCTGTTTTGCTGAACAAATACAAAGGTCTTCAACAATTCACTATATCATCAGATGGTACTCATGTTTTTTTTATCAATACCCGATAAACACATGATAGAAAGGCGACATTACCTATGTTCCAATAAGGCTCTATCCAAGTTTTCCATGACATTTTTGGCTTCTGGATCTTTCATTGCTGGATTAATTAATTCCTAAAAAGAAAAAATAATTTTTAGAAGTTTATACAAACCTGAATAGTTTACATAAACCTGACATATACTTTCAATAATGAATCTTTTGCTCCAAAATTTAATTTAAACATTTTGTTCATTTTCAAGAATTATCAACAAATTTACATCCTGGATATATTAAGAAAATCAGGATGGGAAAATATTCAGCCTTGATTCTCTGTGATGTAAAAAAAAATTGGATTTGCGACAAGATGGCAAGATGCAACCAATTATGTTAAAGCTTTTAAAATTACGGTTAGAAATGGTTACAAATAAGAAATACCAAAATTATATTGAAAATCTCTTCTCTCCATTTGTGTACAAGTGTATTTATATCCAGTATTGAGGTAATTCAAGGTTTCCTCTGAATCATCCTACCCAATATTTTATATCTGGACATTTATGAGGGGTGTAGAGTCAAAGAAAAGATGGATTTTACCGACACTATAAGGAGTTGACATATAGTAGCTGCTTACTAGCTGGCCTAGCAAGTATAACCAATGTTACAATGAGCCACACCTGCATGAAATTGATATACAGATAATCTATTTTCTCGAAATTGTGAGTATACCATTTGTTATGTCTTGAATCTGCTGACAGATAAGACAAAACTACAGCATTGATGAAATTTAACCCAGAACTCACATTTTGCAAGGCTAGTTATATGACCACCCAAATCTCACATACTACATGTCCATCACATCTGAGCTCCAACAGTCCCATGATATCACAAACAGATTTCCAATGCTGCTTTACACAAAATTTGACAATATTAAATGAAGTCACATAATGTAAACAAAAAAAAAATGCACACTTAATTCGAAACATATTACAATGACTAGAAACATGTCAGTATTACATCAACCTGAAGAAAGCCAGATTCATTAAGCAATGAACATGTGACTACCACACTGACATTTCCTCTCTGCTTGGTGAATCTGCCTTTTTCCAGGTTGTTGCAACAGGGACAGGTTTCTGGTCATTGTTCTCAGAAAAAAATATATATAACTACCTGCCTACTTTTACAAACAGAATGTGATTTTTATTTAAAATTTTGAATTTTTGTACGTCAAACCTGGAAAGGTGCTTACTGTTGATATCAGGTGACAACTGGACCTATAATGTCATGGACACGTAGAATGTGAAATTTGTACACTCTTATCCCAATAAGTAAATGAAACAGAAAAAAAGTCTTTAATTAAACTTTTTGATCTGGAACCTATTTTCCCTTCATACATAATAATGAGAAAATGAAGCTGAAAAGAAACAAAAATACAACAACAGCATTGAGGGAAAAATAAACCTAACACTCAGATGCCTTGGTTGTGATATATACATTCAATCGGTGTTGCTGGTAGCTAATAAGTACATCCTCAACAATCTTTTTTGGGTTATCTGCCGGATGGACACGTTTCGAGATGCAAGCTGGCTCTGTTTCTACTGCTGGATCTGTTTCTACTGCTAGATCTGTTTCTGTTAGCTCCATGTTAGCAACCTGCTTCTCCCAATATACAGTCTATAAAAAAATGAAATTCCAATAAAAAAAATTTATGGAGACTTGTCAAAGAGCTATAGAATTTCAATAATACACCTGACCTAAACAGGGAAGCACACAGTGATTTTTGATCAGACTCAGCTAAATAATTTCAGTATAATCTACAACCTCCAATCTCCATTTAGTTATCTTGACATCACTGTGAACTTTGTACGAACTTTCCAATAACAATTCTGATCAGACAAATATAATCTTTAACATATCTTGTACAAAGTATTTTTAACCCAATAACATGGAAAACCTAAACAGTCAGCAAGGTAACTGTGTTGTTACTTTATTAAATTTGTGTTGCATCACTGGAAACACAACTAAAGAACACGACCCTTTCCTCACTAGGTGTAATTCAGCCAATTGCCAACTTTTTAAACTAAGCTATCTCCATTAGCAACATTAAAAGAATACTTAAACACATCTCTCAAAATGGGTAGCTCCATGGCATGATTATCCCAAAAGTATTAAAAACTGCATGAAAGACAGGTTAAGCACTTCATAGATCAATGCATAAATGTTAAACTGAAATACTAAAATAAAAATATAACAGAACCTGATTATAAAAGACATCCAAGAGGCTGGCATATTGTTTTCATTATCAGTAATGTCCCTGATTCAAAGCAATAATAATCTGCAACAATGTTATTATACTACAGCTCTCCCTCAATATTAAGTAGCAGTTGGGCTCCTTAATTGCTAACCATATTATAGTGACAATAACTATATATTTTGTAAGTATGTGTTGTGGGGTTAGGATCATGGGTTGGGGTAAACAATACTCAGTCACAATTACAAAATTGTATGGGTACATATGTGTCCTGCATATTCTTTTTAAGCTACTGTAAATACTGTTTCTTTTTCAGACATGAAATCTATTTTCTTGTTATCCAAATGCATACACAAATATTTCATGCAATGTCAAAAAAAAAAAGAAACTAAAAATGTATGGCCAACCAAAGAATACTTATATTATCTTATTGAGACACCCCTTTATACAAAATGCAAATTGATCATTTACGTGAATGTTAATGAAAGAAAACTGGCATTACCAGCCTATTTTTATCTCATTTCTATCAATAAAATATGCAAGCATATTAAAAACTTATCTTTATATAGGAAGCAAAGTATGTCATGTGCTAATCTTCTACAATCATCTAGTGAACAGTATATATATATATATATATATATATATATATATATATATATATATATATATATATAAGTTCTCTAAATTTTCAACAATCAACTGACAAGCTATTTTTCAATTAGAAACAAGTCATTCCTCAACTTTATGAAAATAATATTAGTGTCTAAGTCTTGCTAAATCCTTGGAGAACAACAATTTATGTCCAACAGCACTAGTGTATAACACTATTTTATTGTCTGATAATTATTAAGCATTAAAAGTTATTTTGGAAAAACTTTTTGGTGTTTTGAAAATAATGCCTGAATACAAATAGAAAGAGTTAAGTTAGTCAATTCAATTCAGTTGCCTACCCTAGTAAAAGACATAAAAGCACTGGCCACAATAAAATTTGAACTTTATGTCCAGAATGTCAAATGCACAAGATCTTGGCAGTCTTTCTCAAGAAAAATATGTGCATATTATATATCTATCTGCAAAATGAATAGGATACATTCTCTTACCCTAATTGATGAATGTTGGGGTTATTAAGTGAGGTTGTTGGGAGGTGAGGATAAATATCCACAGGAAATAAAGGAAGAAAAAAAAAAGGAAGGGCATTACATAAATTTGGAAGTGTCATGTAAATATTTGAAAGTAACTGGGGTGGTGGGGATGATTCCACAACAGACAGCAGCAAAAGTAACTGGCTGTTCTTGCAGGTTGAAGTCATTAAATTACCCTGCTACCAACACTCAGGGAATGCCAATAAGAAGCCTGGCTTGATAATGAAGGTTGAGGTTTTATAAGTACAGATTACCAGCATAAGAGGTCAAACTGTTTCAGAAGTAGCACTACAGGTGTGAGACAGTTTTGTTTTGTGCATGATCACCTTGAGCCAATTCAATGCCCATCTAGCTCCTGCTCTCAGAACAGGCAAGGAGGGAAGGGCACCATGTGTAGCATCATGACGAAGTTCTACTATCCATTCTGGGACACCAATCTGGAAAAAACAAAACACAGGCAAACATTATGGTCAATAGATAGAGGATGGACAAGAGTTGGCAAATTTTATTCCCCACCCAAAAGAAAAAAACAATTTTAACAAGATCAATCACTGACAGCTATATATCAGCTAAACATGGTATGCAACTATGAAGGAAGACACATTTCTTATGAATAATTCAATACTGCTTGATCTTCTGGCTTTCCACTAATCACTACACTGAAAAATTAATTTTAGTAAACCTGTTTGCTATAGGCTATTCTGCAACTGTAACACACTTTTTGATTGGTAAACAATCTTTCAGCAAGAAAATCCATGACATACTCTTGAAATCACTGAAGCCATTGTCATAAAATGCCTCTCACTGAAATGTGATGGTACTGTTACTGTATATAGATAATCAATCATATTCTTACAAATTTAACTCTGCGAGTACTTGTAACTGAAATTCCTTCAAGGGCTTGCAGCTCATGATCATTTTACTAAAACATTTCAACAAATGACACAATCTAGACTTTTCAATACACTTGGCTTAACTTCAGGAGCCAGGAGGGTATAAATATCAAAGTTCAATGCAAACTGCTCTAAATTCCCATTGTCATAGCAATTGTTTCTAGAGTCTGGTACTAATGATATAGCAAAAAGCCTACCAAAAGCTTTCTCTAAACATATGAATGATCTAGACCCTGCTTCATAAGTAAAGGGTAGATAAAAGTCTCATGATTTGTAGGGGCAATATTTATTGAATCTACAAAATATGACAACAGCCGAATTGAAGGGTTTGAAACCTACCACATATACTCATGTATAAGTTAAATTGAAAGGCAAAGTGCACAGTCCTGGACTTGTCATCACACAATGTACTGGCAGATATGGGTCTATGCCATTCATTTGCAGTAATTAGCAGAACAAACATAAACCCTGCAAATTATGTGATGGTAGATCAATGACTATGTTATTTACACTTGAACTTGACTTATAAGCAAGTATAGACCACAATCTTAACCAAATGTTTGATGACGATCATGACTAAAGCATCATTAGAATGCATTATAGTTAAAAGACAACCATGAATTACCTCTGCTGCCAGAATGTGAATTGGTTGAGCATACTGCTTGGTTTGATTCTTCTCTGTTAAATGATTCACAAACCTGAGTATAAAATAATATGGTAATTTAAGCAAATATGTACACAAAAAATCATTTCCTTTACTTTTACTGACTTCTTTTGCACATCCGAACCAAGACTACATCAAAGTTTTGATGAGTGAAAATAATAATTTCAGTCCCAAAAACAAAAATTAACAAAACATTCCAGTCCCAAACTACAAACTCATAATTCCCATCTCTAAAACAAATTATTTAACATAATTTGTACCCTTAAACAAATTAATTAACAAAACTGTTACAGTCATTAAAAAAAAAATTAACACAATTCTGTAAATTCATTCATGAGCATATTTATGGTCCCATAGAAAAGGTTGATCAAAAAAAGACCTAACTGTGATTCATATCTAAAAAAATATATTGCATACAAAAAATGAATATGAGTACTGTATAATGTTATAACAAACAGCAAATAATCTAACTATTGCCATCATCTACTCCCTGGAGGCCATCACACAGCCCTAAACTCTAAAGATCATATAGATTAAGGTGCTCTGACAACTTTCAAAATGACCCTGATAATACTTTCAGTCAGCAGAAATTTTTTAAACAATCATAAAAAATGTCCTGTAGAAAAGATCAATCATGTTACCTTATAAGAGCCAGACTGTAGTCTTTCCTTAGCCTCAAATTTACCTCAATATCATCCTGGTGATGTAACGACCTTTGATAGGCTAAATTGGCACTAATTATTGTGTATGTGCTATCTATGGCAACTGATAGCTTATGCAAAGCCCTGAAAAAAAATTTAATCAGAAATTAAAAATACTATCTGGCTTTTAATGAAACAAATGATTAAATGCAGATTTTATCAAAAAAACAATTACTAAATTAATTATTAAAAAAATTGAAATATTAAATGCAATAGTTCAATTTTACAGTTTGCTCTCTCTCTCTCTCTCTCTCTCTCTCTCTCTCTCTCTCTCTCTCTCTCTCTATATATATATATATATATATATATATATATATATATATATATATATATATATATATATATATATATGTATATACACACACACACACACACACACACACAAACATATACACAGAATAACACTAAATACATGTACATAATCCTGTTCTATATATCACAGCTTAACAATTAAAAGTGTGACCATGCCTTGTGTTTTATAATAACAGTACATTATTCTCTCTACAAAAGTCCAATTAAAGGATCAAACTAGTGCAAAGATGTTTAAGGAATGTCTGAAAAAACTCTCGATATATAACTACGTCTAATCTTCAATGTACTGATGAGTTTTAAAAATGCTTTCCTTTTTGATATATTTGTATTTCTTAGGGAGAAAAGGTCATTTGAAGTTTCTGGCCCATTAAAAACATTAACGATTTCTGTGTCTCACTAGTTTTTTAGTGTGATTATTGTCATAAGTTACTAAAAGGCTATACTGATTAGCAATATGCATTTTATATAGTGTAATTACAAACTTATATAGAGGCTAGCTCCCTGTTTTCTGCCATTTTTGTCATTACACTCTGTGGATCAGTGGTTCTTCCATGCATTTTCTTGGGTTCTTCCTATACCAATCATATTGGCTGCCATGTACAGCATATCATGTGATGACAAAGCATTATGTCCACAAAAACTACATTATACTACTAGTAAGGGAAACCTACTCATCCTCACACATTACATGTTATAAATTAGGTTATCAGAAGCCCAATTTTCTTTAAAAAAAAATATTGATTTTATAAAATTATTAATGTGGACAAAATTCATGGGTTTATGATAAAACACTTGGCTTAATTACTTTCTAAATTCACTTTTACAAGGCTTTTCTTTTTCCATTATTACACTAACAGTTCCAATAAGGGAAACTACTAATGATGTATTATACCCTGCCTGGTATATTATACACTGGGTTTATTAAAGCTAGGTATTTCTAATTAATATGTATTTTTTTAAAAAAACTAATAAGGTCATAGCAATTCTGAGTGATTTCCAAACAATTTACAATAGTCAGTGACTTGGCTGTTTATGCCAAATGTCAGTGATAAATTGAGATCTCCACAATCAGTAAAACTGTTTTTACCTGCAATTCAGCTCCCATCATCATGTAAGTATATTACAAAGGCACACATATTTCAAAAATTCTTTTCAGAACATAATCATATGTCCTCGCTGTTCACAAGGACATAGTATGAGATCATGCAAATGAAGACCGAAACCATGCAAATAGGGAACAAAATTCAAGTATAATTTTAAAGTTGTCTCCTTCCTTTAGCAACATTAAATAGGATGCAAACTGTATAACTGTTTTTTTTTAATTCTTATATCTCAAAAGACTGTGTCAGTTATTTCCTGTATGTCACATGATAGCTGTCATGCATATCGTTTAAGATTTTCACCTAGTTCCAAATACTAGATAATAGGAAAATTCTTAACTTACATGTCTGAGTCTTTGTATTCTTCATACTTTCTAATATTTCTTTTAAACAATACAGCACTATGTCACAATAAAGTCCTTCATTGCCCAGTAATCCCTGATTATAAGGCCCTTCATAATAAAGTATTCCTTCTTTAGTTTAAAAGACCCTTCATAATACATTAAGCCCATTCCATTTGGTCCTTCATTGTAAAGTATACCTTCACAATAAGGACTTCATTATACTGTAATCTCTCAAAATAGTGTGATTCATTATATATCACTCCCTTACTATAAGGCATTTAATTATACAGTACTGCTTCATTATGATGGCCATTTCTTACTCCATTACTATAAGGCACTTCATTATATAGTACTCAGTTATTACCTGAGACAGTGCTGTATAATGCAAATGTCAAACAAAATACAAGGCATCATCAAAAACAAAAACAGACTATGAGCAAGAACATACAGTCAACCAAGTTATCTCAATTACGTCGTGGATGTCAAAATATCGTTGACATAACAGAGTCCAGCCATAATCAGGGTTCACAAAAACTGGAAATGTAAATTTTAAAGATGTCCTTGACCTTTATTCCTGTCTCTTACTCTTTGGTTTACTGGAATGTTGCTGACAACAGGTAGTTTTCAAGGTTAATTATTGCTATATTTGTGTCAGCATTACTTTAATAATAAGTATCATGATTTCTTAACACTTTAAACAGAATTCAGACTCCAGCTGTACATAGCAGACAATAAAAAACTGTTGATAATAAATTACTCACATGTATGTGTGCTCTAAAAAAAAAATATTCTATTTTCTCTAAATTCCATTCAATGTATATGCTGCAGTGAGTATATCACAGTTTTCATATTTCTCTGTAAATAAAATAACCATACCTCCTGAAGAAAAACAAAGTATGAACCCATCTAAATCTGACCACCCCTATGTAAATGAAATGGATATGTTTGTGTCTTTGCAGATATGAAAGAAATATGATATACATGTACCTATAGCTGCTGTGAATCTAAATAGATATATTTCATGGAAATTGATACAATGTAATGTATCACAATGTAAAATTTTACCAGTTCACGACAGAATCAGAATTTTAAAAAAAAAAAACCCTCCAAAATGTTAATAACCATCCAACATCACCAAATACAATCTAATGGCTAAGAAAATTAGTGGGGTTTTGGGTATTTTCTGCTCAAATGGCCATTGAGATGCATATGTGTGTTCTAAAAAATTTATATTTATTATTAAGATCTTTTAATTAAAAAAGACCAATTCAGTGATTTTCAAACACTGAATAAATTCATTACAGATAAAAATGGTAGACTCAGATATCTCAGAAATGCCTAATTACACATATTTGGATGCAAATATTTTATTTAGGATGCATAAAATCACCCACACAAGAGTCCACCATATGCATGTTATGTTAAAAACTGGTAGCTTTTGCGCTGAATAGATATGTTCTAATCACAATGAAAACTGAAGCATTGCTTTTATTTTAATTTGTTGCTGACTTCTTTGATCAAAGGCCGCCAGTTTGCTTTGATGAATGTGCATGTGTTATTGAACGTGCCACTAAAAGCTCCCTTTGATTGACCAAACAAATAGCCATTTCATATTGCTGCAGCAACAACAAATAACTGTAGAACACTGAGACAATTTTTTAAATAAATTCATGAGTATATATTGGTACTTCAGAGGTAATCAGTGTTCACTGAATGCAGCAAACTATTTTTTTGTCTTTTTTTAATTGCCGTGGTGTGGTTGACTGTAGTCATTTCATATTCAGAGGTGGTCAACTGTAGTTAGTCAGTTGCTTGGCTAGTTTTATTATATTACAGCATACAAGAATCAAGGCCAGATATCAGCATAAATGGATTATGATATAACAATGCACAGTTAGGGTGCTTTGTCAATACAAAATAAGGATTTGTTTATGTAACAATATTTTTCAGTGCATTTTTGTGGCTTCCTGTCATGGTGGCTTTGAATTTCTCCAATCTGAACCAAAGTTGATATATACTGTTTTTATCAGCCAAAACTTGTTGTATCAAATATCACCAGATGGCATATTTTGTCGCCATTAAGGAAAACAAAATCGCGACACTGGCGAAGCCCAAAACAATCAATGTTATTGATTTCATTTCTGATTGATGCCATATAAATATTGCCTGTGAAAGTCAAAATCAAGAAACTTGGACAAATTTGGACAAGTATTTTGGGTGTAAATGGAAAAATGAGGAAGATTTCAAAGAGAATCAGAATAGTGCTGAAATTGCTAGAACTGATAGTTCTGATGTGACAGTAGCCAAGTGTAAGAATTAAGTATGTGATGCCTTGTTTAGCGAGGACTGCAACTTTTGCTGGTGGAACTCCTATTTTTTTACCAAATTAGGAGTCCTAGACTCCTAGTCTTAAAATCCTAGTGAAACCACCGAGACTTGTTTTATTTACTGTATAATCCATTGCTGACCAACAAGTGTAAACAAACAATTAACCACTAGATGCCTTCTCCAGAAGCAAGTGGCTGTTTAGTTGTTACAGCATTTATTTGCTACATATACTTAAATTGGCATAGATTTTGTGCTGCCTAATTGCCCAAGATAACAAATGTAAACTGCTTTATTGAAGTTACCAAGGGAAAGAGGCTACTCACTGGGAACTGAAAACCTGTCAACAAGCTTTTTATTTTTTTATTAATTAGGCATAAGTAAAACTTGTACTACTTGAAAACACACATGAATTACAAAACTGTAATGTATATAATTATCATTAACCTGCAGAGAATTAAACTTGCAGGACAAAATAAATTTGTTTCAATCACTGATAACAATGTTAAATGTAACACCCATAGATTTCATTGCTTCAACCAGAAATGTCTTCAATCAACAGTTGATAAGAATGAGATCATCGACTCCACTGGCATTGCTCAGGAAGAATTTTCTGATTATGTACCAGGGGTCAAGGCAGACTTTAATTTTGGGAGGTATGACTTCTCCTTTTGAACAGAACAGGGTGAAATAATAGCTAAACAGGGGAGAAGTTGGAGCACACAACAAGTGTGTGTGTTTATGTTGTTTTCATTCTCTTATCTGAATTATGCCCTATATTTCCCATATCTGCATTTAACACTGGTTTCAAGCAATAATTTATTTTTAAGTAAAATATTTTCTTAGTTTTCTCTATATTATAAACACATTTGGTGCATTTTTAAAAACTATCATATTCAAGTGTATTTTCACAATATGAACTAAACAGATGAACTAAACTATATTCATATAGAGTATTTTGGCAATGTGAACTGAAAGGAGACCAACAGAAGCTACCGATAAACATTTTAATGAATTTTGAGTAACTAGATTACATTACTGTAATTAAAAGTTAGTACAAATGCTTAATCAACTACCCTTAATCAAGATCGTTTCTTTTTACTATCTAACTACCCTTAATCAAGAATTTCACTATAAAATAGCAGTTGAAAAGATCTTAAACTTGCTTGAAGCAACCCTTGTACGATAAATATGAGATCAAATGCATTTGTTTTTCAAATCATACTGTTGATCCTGATTTCTTTGTTGCCAAAAAAACTTTGCCAAAACAGTTTATAGATGACACACTGAAGAATTAAAGTAAGTATATAAAAGAACTAAACTTTTTTTCAACCCAATCGACACAGCCAACATGCAAGTGCATCTATTTTTTGAAAGAGGGATTTTCTTAATGTAACCCCTCACTTTAGAGTTTCATTACAAAAGTCCATTGATAGGATTCTGAATATAAGGTTTTATTATTTGTCTGTGTATGTGGGGTAATGCTAGGAATTTGTTAAACAGTATTTCCTTTGCTGCCATTTTTCTTCATATTTTCATAAAAAAGAGTGAACTTAGAAAACAACCTTGAACTTACAGCATCTCTCGAATTTCACAATATAGCATTGTCCCATATGTTTCTAATCTACATAATAGTATTCAAAGCTAAATCTTCGATAATGTCATATTTGGACTGCTTTCTATGAATTTTATACTTTCATAAATATATTTGCCCAATGGTTTACAAAAAGAGACAGTCTAATAAAGTACTGCTTCCCAGACTCATCAGTGACCACCATTATAATCCCACGATAGGTTCACTTATGGTTAAAAACAGACTTTTATGAAGAAAACAATGTACATCTGGCAGTTAAAATATTTATGTTCCCCATTCTAGTCTTAAAACACAAATTGCTATTTACATAAGCATAAGTTTTTGTAAACATGTTTGTATGTATTATCATCAAAGGATAACTTGCAGAAAGTAGACAGTAATAGTTGCTAACTTACTTGGGAAAGGGTTAATGGTCAGCTATCAAAACACATACCTATCAACATCAACTGTTTGATGGATTAAAGCCTACATTTCATATTGAGCTATAATATAGCACTGGAAATAACCTGGCCAGGGTGAGGGAGATCTCAAAATGGACGGTCAATGTTCCTCTAAAAAATTTACTTTCCTAACAAAAAAAAGGCGAAGTTTACATTTTTAGGTGACTTAGTCGCCTACTTTACTTGATAGCATGACTCCTGCTGTGTACTTGGATGAAAAAGCTACAGTGAAATGGCTAAATGTATTAAGAAATTAAATTTTTAGTGGAGAGTTTTTGTGTTGTTAAGCATATGTATGTAAATCTAAGTGATTTTGAATCAATTTCTTGAAAAAAGCAGTTCCATGTGTTACTTCGGAACAAAACTTTTCCAGCATTACAGGGTAATTAACTTAACAGGTGTCAAGATAAGTAGGGGAAAAAATAGCATAACCAAGGAGCGTTTAGGGACCAGACTGATACACTTGACATAAATGGGTTCTCGAGATAACTGAGGCCAAGATAAGTGGTTTTGTACTAATGAAGCATGTATTTTATCCAAATAACCATGATATGATTAAGTACTGAAGACTGGATTGAGATGTCAAAAATTATTTTTTTATTTCCAAAGATAGCCTAATTTATGAATAAGATTATAAAACTACAAGGTGAGCATTTCAAATAATTTTTAATCATCAAAACATTAATTATTAATCAAAACATGGGCTAATGGAATACCTGCTTTGCCAAACACAGATTCGGTTCAGAGCATGCTGCTGAAGTTCAGGATCGTCACTAAACAATTCACCATAGATGCTCTTAAACTCTTCTCTGCAACAACAATAAAGTGATTCAATTAGTCTCACAACCAATCAATTACAAAAATTAAATTATGGATAACATTTATTCATATTACCTCTCACTGAAAAACCATAATGATTGTCTTTTGTTTTCACTTGTCATGTGTTTATAATGTCATCAAAATCAAAAGTGTGCAGTAAATGCACCTTATTATATATTCATTATATAACCTTGGAGAGGCAGATGGTAGAGTTCAGCATTATATCAAATATGAAAATTACTAAAGAATAGTTTCTGTCCAATGTGATCATATGCTGCTGAGAATTTAATCAAGATGTACAGTAACAAAATGATCATGTGCTTTCACATTTTCCTTTCTATCCTTCTGAAAGTAAGATTCATGTTTATGCCAGGGACTCTCAGAAATAGGCTAGGGACCCCTGAACTCCAGGACGTCACAACTCTACATCCAGAAACTTTGTTGTTGAGAGCCCTGGATAATTATGATGACAACTGTGGTAAGGATGATTATGATGGTGATTATCATAATCTTAATCATGTTTTGAATCAAGCCAAGATGCCTAATATTGCATCTACTGTAAAATATGTCAATAGTTTTTTGTAAACTGGTTAATTTTTAGCTCAAAAGTGGAATATCTTTTTATTAAAAGTTTTTCTCAAGCTATATTATACATAAGCTACACACATCATTTTCATTAAAAATGTCTTGTATATTGCCCCAAATTATAAAGTAATGTGTTTGCAATGGCTAATAAAAAAAATCTTTTTAACTGCATCTGCATCAATCACTCTTAATTTATATTTATTTCATATTAAATGACTTCAAATATGTATGACTTCAAATTATTTGCCATTTACTGTGAACCTTGGGATTAATTGAAGAGTCACAGTAAACAGTGTTCATTTTAATTTCTGCAGCAATACTATCTCATTCGACTTTAAAACCTCTTCAATTTGTCTATTTATATTTTTCTGTAATAAGAATGGTATCAAAATTAATTAATTCAACTCTTTACAATATGCTTTCAAAACTTTATTGGCATAATTACATGTAGGTCCTTTATAATTCCAAAATAATCCCAATATGCTTGAATATAATTTACCACAGATCCTGTGTTACATGAAGAGTCAAATTTAATTTTATATGGTTTGCTACTACTTAAAACCCATTGTAAATGAAAATATAAAGACATTAGAGAAATGCAAAGAGGTGTTGGACTGACAACCTAATACAGGGATGGGGGGGTCACCTGTGGTTTATTTTCTGCTAAAAATCTGATTGCAAGATGCTTATTAAAAAATAACCTACCTTTGACATATTGCAAAAAATGTTATCCATTATATTAGTTGACAAAAATAATTATTTCGATACAAAACACAAGAAAATGTTCAGTCTCTAACTGCAATGCATTGCTCAGTCTATATCACAAGTCCAATTTCATTGACAAAACTGACAGTTTACACTGTTTGGTTATGACAATAATAAACATTTTCATTCAGCAGTTAATTTATATAATAAAAATTTGGTGCTAAAAATAACAGCAAAGTTCAGCATTAAAGGTGCTGTGCAGCATCTCATATTATTCCTCGTTGCCATGGTAGACTCAAGCAAGAAGGTTCAAGTGAAGTGGCTGTCTTAAAAGTAAGATTCTTTAAAAAAGCAATATTTCTCATGTAAATCATTTCACTGATGATATTACCAGTCACTGAAACAGCGTGGCTGTCAAAACAGTATAAACAAATTCCACACATTAAATAACCAATGCCATCTTTGAAGTCACAGTTCTCGACTGAGTTCAGGATGAAGAGTCCTGAGCTCTTCACTCATGGAACTCAGGAGTCTCCAGCCTATTTATGTGAGTCACTGGCATACTGTATTATTTACTTACTTATGAGTCAAGCTGCAAGCAACAATGATCCTGGTCTACTGTAGCATAATGTTAATGCAGATCAGGGCCTACATTCTTTGTTCCACTGATTCCTCCTGATAAACTACACAGATCTAGATCTGCCAGTATATTATGTGATGGCAGATATGGGTCTTTACAGTTTGCAGTTGGGCTCCTCTTATAAGCAAATACATAAGGTAAATTTAGGTGTCTCTTACTTTCAAAATGATAAATAAAAGAAAAAGAACAGGCATATGGTCATTATGTAACTATATATTAGGATTTAATTCTTAACTATCAGTATTTATAATATCACTCTCAAAAGAAAATATTTATCCATAAATAGATTGTTACATTTGGATATTATGCATATAAATTTTATTTAATTTTTTTTACCCCTACTACAACACTAAAAACAACAAAATCATTCATAATCTCCATTACCACCAAAGAAACAAAAATGAATAAAAACCTAATATGATAAGATATATATCAACATAAATTTACCATCATGGTATGAAATGAAGAAGAAATAAAAAATACATCAGTCAGCATATGTGCAAAAAAAATAATTCAAAATAAATGTTAATTAAAAAAAAAATGTTAAATGACTTAAGATTTGGCCCTGAGAAAACTTTCATTACTTTCATGATTTATATTCAGGTTAAATATTGTTATACCAAAATATGGAATTGTTTCTTTGCAAGAGGAAGTGTTTCTCCTAAATTTGTTCAGTGTGTCCATTCGCGGGCCGAAAGCAATAATACAATCAGAAAGGTATGCATAAAACGGGTTACAATCATATCCGCTACGGGGTTCAGCAGATTATGTAGACGTCCATAAAACGCAGTGGACAGCCAAACATAGGTATTGGGCACTTAATCTATCGTATCTCCCACATCCATAATTTATGTCCTTAGTACTGCACAGTAGCATATATTGTGGCCGTGTGAAAAGTATGTTAGTCATTATTTTTATTACATTTAATCTCAAGCGTATTATTACAAAAAGATGACCTGCTTATCCATGGAAATATTCGCCTCTCCGACCGATAACCGGCTCCGATCATTTACAAACTTTTAATTTAAAAAAAAAATCGGATAACAACAAACGAACACGCGTTATTTATTTTCGTTGCAATGAAACGTCCTTATTGAATAGATGCTCAATTAAAATTCGGTGCTTATAAAATGCGTCTAATGAATATGATCAATTGAATGAATTATTATATTACGGTTAGGAGATCGGTATTGACAGTGTGTGTGCTTTGCCTAAGCATCCAACCGGTCTCTTGAAAGGAAGGCATATATAATACCTAACTGATGATGCACGAATACTGAATTATATTTTAACTCTAGGAAGCAATTATGGAACAGCTATGACTGCGCGAGTTGCGGATAGAAGGACGATAGTTTAGGCAAAGCGTTTATATCTTCTGAGAGTTAGCACTACTGTAAAATAACCAGAGAAAATAAAAAACAAGAATTATCTCTATAACTGTCCATTGATAGGATCAGAAACCAGATAGGAATGGAATCTTTTGGTACTCTTAACGTGAATGTTATTTCAGAAAAAGAATCGCCGTCAAGTATTTCTTTAGCAAGAATAAAATCAGTAAGCGTTATAATTGCTTTATGAGGTAGTTTACTACAACTATAACTAATCCCATCCAATCTCGGGCACAGAAGAAGAGAAGATACGTGTACACAAATAAAACTTAGCTTGATAAACAAATAATGAGTCTTTGACACCCATTCACGTACATTGTTTGTTTGCTTTTTAATTGACGGAGGGGTCTTTTCTTACTAAATCTTTAAAGCAATCAATACATGTATAAACATTACTTAAATTACAACTCAAAAACAGTAATACAAAATGTATAATGCGAACTACTGTGTTACTTTCTTTCTTTTCTCATTTTGAATTTATGAGCATTATTACCTTACCATTATCGTGGGTTAGACTGAAAATGTGTCAGTTTTAAGTGACCACAAAATATAAGAACTTTGCAACATTATTGAACAATAAAGAGAGAAGCTAATCAGGAGAAAAACTTAGCGTTTTCTTTCTAACGTTGCAGGAGAAATATGAAGTTCAGAGCCAGATCAGTTCAATTGTTAGTATTAGTAGTGCCCTTTCCAAAATTTAGCAAGCTCCTTGACGTTCATCGAAAGGAGAGCAAGGCAAAAGTCCACGTGTCTATTCGCTCAAAGTGTGCAGAATACCCAATAAACGTGAGCACAAATAAAACGATGGTCAAATTCCAAGTGACAAGTGACTGTATGTTTGTATGTGTGTACGTTTTGGGGGAATGATGGTGGCAGAAAGTCTAGAAACCGCACCACCACCTATTCGGCTGTAACGTTTCGCACCACCATGATTATGAAGTCGATATATTAGTAATTGGAGGGGGATCTTAACTATCAGTAAAGTTGTGGATACCCAGCTTTAGTGCCAACTTTATTGGAACACGAAAGACGATGTATACATCGCATCGTCGAGAGAGAAAGAGAGTTTGTGTTACGTACGTGTGCGTGTTTCAATAGTTATGTATATTTAATTTGCATTGTTTGCATTTTTATTCACTGTATCATAGGAATAATTGAATTTTGGTCTTGACCTTGACCAAAATCAAATTCATTTTCCATCTGACCTGAATCATGGATTTTGTTTTTGTAAACTCGTTTATCTCAATCCAAATCAAGAGTGTTGTAAATTCTGTTACTTAACTCATTTTATATTATGCTTTTAGTTAAAGGTTACCAATTACGACTAAGATTTTGTCTAGTAAGCATTGTGAACCTTCTTGAATGAAATTTTTCAGTAGGTAATTGTTTTGTTTTTTTTAATAGAAAATGTTAACTGTGATCTGAGGCCAAGAAGAGGACTCTGTATTCCAGAAATTGTTAATTCGTGGTGCTGTAAGATCTGAGTATAAGCAGTTGTGTTATTTTTGTGTCCATCATTTCATTTGGTCTGGAATTTATTTATTCAAATTTTTTAATTCAAGCTATTCTTCTCTGGAAATACAAAATGTTCAAAGAAGTGGAAATATTTATAGTAATATTTCAAATAAAGATATATTCTTGGATTGAATTATTGTGATTCAACAAAATAAAGTTGGCGACATTGTGATGCAGACTACTACAGGTATATCAAAACCAACATCGTTGGAATTATTTTTGAGTATCGCTAAAGTTTATTCAGATTTCTAATCGTTAGGACTTACGTTACAAATCTAGGATTATATGGGATTTATTTGGCAATACCGTAAGTTCGTTTGCATTTTAAAAAAATATAAAAATAATTATTTGCTGAATTTTACAAAACAAGATATTTCTCAATCTTTATTATTACTTATTTTAGGACGATAGAGTCTTAGTGCAAAATTTCAGGTTTTTCTTTGGGATAAGAATTTCTATAACATATTTCAGAAAATTATTTTTAAAAGAATAATATCACTTATTGTGGAATTCTCTAATTCCCAGATATTATTTTACGTTGCTGAGAAATCAATAGTAAAACCAACAAGCTATTATAACGTCATCGAAAGCGGAGAAAAGCAAGAAAACGATTTTAATTTTAGATTGAAAGAATTAGAGCTGGCAAATGGAAGCAATCTTCAACCTTACAAACAACTTTAGTTTTGAAGTTAATAAAAATATTAGGTTAGTATCCCCTTTTAAGGAAAAAAGATGTAGAAGTTAAACAAAATTGCTGAAATTTTAAAATTGCGAAGAGAACATTGGATTATGTTATTACAAAGTGAACATGTTGGCAAAGCTCATGACATCGCCACTTTCCTGTCAACTTAACATAAAAACTGTTTATGATATGGTTAAAGAATTTATCTTGAAGAGTTATGAGTTGGTTCCTGAGGCATATCGACACAGATCTAGGAACTATAGAAAAGAAACTTGACAAATCCATGTCCAATATTCAGAAGAAAAAGAGCAATAATTTGATGGGTGGTGCTCAACGAAGAAAGTTGATCAAGATTACGAAAATGTCAGACAACTTACATTAGTTTAAGAGTTAAGGAACTACGTCAATAGTGTTGCTAAGACTTGCATTGATGAGCAAAAAGATCGCAAATTTAGGAATTTATGCTTGTACAGCTAACGAGTATTCCTTAGATAATAAAGTCTCTTTCGTCAGTAAGTCTTCTACTCAGCAGTCTTCTGGTAAAAATCTATTTGAGTCCAATACGAGCATTTCAAAATTTCAACTGGCGCAAGTTTTAAGAATCAAGTGTCTGATAAGATTGATCAGAAATCCTTATCTCTTCATACGTGCACATGCTGCAAGAAGAAGAGGGTCGTAATTTATGATTGTTACAAATTCTAAAATAAGCAACAGAATAAAGACAGACACATCTCAAGTACTCTTATTTCTAAGAAGTGAAGGTCCGGTCATGCATTAAAAGTAACATATTTGGTGGGTCAAGTAAATCCAAGTCTGATATTATTACGGAGAATTATAAATCATTCATGTCAAATAGTTCTATTTCACTATTGAGAGATTTTGCAATCATAGCCCTATTAGAACTTTAAGGGACACAGCTTGTGTATGATGTTTCTCAGAGTCTTTTATTAATGTGTACTCTGCTTTTTTTTCAGAGAGCTTCTAATGTGAGTTTTCTTATTCAGCGAGTAGAGTGTGGCTTTGATAATGTTCCACTACATTGTATAAATTTGTCATCAGACTTGGGTTAAGGATCCACAAATGTCGGAATAGTGTCTTTACCTATCGAGGGTATTCATTTATAAATAGGCAATGACCTGTCTGGAGATAATGTTGTGGTTAATCCGCTAGTAACTGATAAGCCTTCTTAGCATCAGAAAATCGATCCTGTTGAAAATGCAATCCCTGATTTATGCACAGCTTGTGCAGTTACCAGAGCTTTGGCAAAGAAAGTGCTTGAGTATGATGATGATCAGGACATTATATCTTTAGCTGTCACACGTATTGGTCAGACTTTTGATGAGATCACTCTTGTTTCTCCTTTGGATCAATCAAAAGGTATTGATCACAGTAATCCTCTTTTCAACTAATCGTTCGCTTTATTCTAGCCAGAGTGAAAAATGACAATTACTTGTTGTTGAGCAGGAAAAGATCATGAGATCTCCTGTTGGTTTCAGATAGCTATTAGAGAAACTGAATCCACACAAGTACATGTTTGTTATTTTGTTAAAAATCGGGTCCTTGTTAGAAACTGAATACTGGAAACAAGTGATCAGTGGGTTTTAAATTGTAGTTACAGAGTTGCAGAAACAGGTATTTCTTAGTTTAGTCGATGAAACCCTTTTTGGCTGATCATTTCAGGATCAATAAGACTTATCACTAGATCTTGAATAATTTATTTTGTCCAAAAATTAAGAGATGTTTGTGAATACTGTAAATATTTTCATCCTTATGAAATGGTAGAAAACCCAATCAGAAATTACCTAAGGATTATCTGGAACATATTCATGAATTTGATGAACCATATAGCAGAATAATGGTAGACTGTCGATCCCTTGTCGATCACATTAGCGGCAACCAATACTTGTTACTTAATGTACGCCTCTTGAAGATTACCAGAGGCAATTTCTTTGAAGATTATTAAAGGTAAAAACAATAGAGAAAGCTTTAATAAAGTATTTTTTCTAAGTCTGTCCTATCTGATAAAGGATAAAATTTTAAGACAATAATTTTTCAGCAAATTATGCATGAATTAGGAAACCAGCAATTCATGTATTCTGCCTATTACCTTGAAAGCCAAGAGGCTTTAGAAAGATTTCATCAAACTTTGAAATATATGATTCGGTCATACTCATTTGATACGGTACAAGTTTGGGACGAAGGTGTTCATTTGCTGTTGTTTACTGTTACGTGATCATTTCAAGAATCTTCAGGATTTAGTTTGAACTAGTTTCTGGACATACAGCCAGTGGACCATTGATGTTATTAAAAGAGATATCTCTTTCAAAAGATGATACTGAAAGTTATCTTTTCGATTATGTTTCTAATTTAAAATATGAGTTATCTAAGGCCTGTGAAATTACAGGAACTAATATGCACTTTACTCAGTCAAAAAAGATATTCAGTTATGACCAAAATACAACGGAAATGTGTTTCTAACCTGGACATATAGTTCTGGATCACTTGCCCTAATCTCAAACTCCTCTTAATGCTAAGCACTATGATAGTTACACATTGGAAAGGAAAGAAAGTGATTTAAATTACATTATTAATACTCCAGCGAGGCAAAGATAAAACTAAATTTGCCATACAAATATAGCAAAAGAGTATGATCGTATAGATAGCCATGTTAATGGTATAGTCAATTTAGTTTTACCTGTCCCACACTGAGGATTTGAGCGACATACTGCCATAGAAGCGAATAAAAGTGGAGTTCACCATGTATATTTGTACCGAAACCAGATAATACTTTCCGTATGTGCACTGATTATAAAAAGCTAATCGTGTGAAAAAAAGATTGATTTCCGTTGCCAAAATCAATGACTGCTACAATTATAAAGTTTAAACTGTAAAATATGTCACCCAGTTGGACCTTTTGAAAGGATTCTGGAAAATTTAATTGAGTAAAGGGCAAATAAATTTTGGCATTCGTAACTCCAGATGGACTTTATCATTATCAAGTTATGACGTTTGGAATGAGAGGTTCGTCTTGTATTTATCAACGTTTAATAAAAATGATCACATCTGGGCTAGACAACTGTGATGCTAAGTTCTCTCACATATTTTATTTTTGTCATAAATACACACTTGTGCTCTATCCAGGTATTACTATGGATATCAAAAGTCAACATGTGTAAATTATTTCATGCATCTTCTGTTTGCAGTCAGAGATATTATGATACTAGATTCTTAACGTCAAATGGTAAAAAGAAAGTTGCGAAAGCATGGCTGAGCGCCAATTTGCAAATCAGGTATGGACGAATGCGTTGGTGAGTACAACAAAGTGATTGAAACTAAACGAGTAGCTGACCTATTGAAATATTTATAACAAAGGAGTACGTGATTGATTTTAGCATTCTTTTTCAAAGTCGAATCAGAAAACAAGCCATTGAAGAGCTTCACCTTGCATAAATATTTAGAATCGCAGAAAGTGCTTTATTTGCTCTACATTGCTGACAGAAATGCATTGGCAGATACCCTAAGGGTGGACATGACTGTACACATGTATTGTTAGATCTCCGTTGATTAAATCTCTTCATTAGACTTTATTTGGTTGTCTCATTCACTCAACTCAGCATCTTTCATATCCTCCACAAGTTTGTCTCTTTCGCTAATGAAATGCTGATAAGGGCCGGTGCGATTGTATATATATATATATATATATATATATATATATATATATATATATATATATATATATATATATATATATATATATATATTCTATTTCTTATGTAGATCTATTAAGATACAATATTTTAGTAAAAGTATTAAGATTGGTATTCTCTCTAAATCGTAATGAAAGTAAATTTTTTAAAATTCAATTGTATTGAAGTAATTTTCCAGTAAGCTATAGCGAGATTAAAATTTGATTTGTTTTTGCGCAGTAGCTGTGTGCTGCATTTGTTAAAGATCACGCTTGTGTGAGCAAGTACATTCTCTTGTATTTAAAGGCTAACGTCAAATTTCTTTTAGACTTGATGAAAGCTGCTATTAGGCAATCATACAATTCGCTTGTACCCAAAAGTCAGAAAATTGATGATTCGCGTGTTTCCTGTGGGAAGAGGATGAATGGTCGTTGTGATTCGAGAGGCACGACTGTGTATAAAAGACAGCATCCCAGTGTAAAAATTAGTCTGTTCGTTCGAGAATCAGAAAGACTCTTCTCTTTCCTTAGAGGCAAGAACTGTATGTGTCCTTTAAACTATTTAAACTATATATACGTTTTAAGGTTGAGATTTTTACGGTAACATTCAATCAAGGCTTAATATTTTTGTAACGTTTTTGTGAGTTCTTATTATTTCATATTATTATATAATAGAACATTTTATTGTTTCAAAGAACTTTTATTCATTTGTATTAATGGTATGTATTATTGGAAAAGTCTAATTCGCTACCAACTTCATGTTTAGATTTAATTTGGAAATGAAAAATTCTTTAAGCAATAAAGATTAATGTTTTAGTAACATATTCCAAATTAATATTCTATTGTAAATTTAGTAAAATGTATTTCTTCAAAACGATTGTTGCACTATATCGCAACTATTGAATTTTATACTTTTTGGCTATTAATTATCTGTTACACACACACACACACACACACACACACACACACACACACACACACACACACACACACACACACGATTCTGGAGAGGATGGAATGCGAACCTTGCTCCACAAGCCACAGGTAAAAAAATGGTCTCACCCATATGCTCCAGAGTTAAGAAAAGTTACAATATTCATTTTCTGGAGTTACGAAAAATTACTGATTTTGTTTTATAACGCATTCCGATTGCAGAAACGTTACTCCTCTTGGGCTAGAGCTCATGCTACCTGATTTCAAAGTTCATAGCCATTTAATATATGTTTCCTACATGCAGACGTAAGCATAGAACACTTTTCACGTAGTATCGGTGATGTGTTTCTTAACTCACTAGCGTAGAATATAGGAAAAGTCTCTGCAGTATATTTATGTTAAATGTACTACGGCATTTAACCGTGTATGTATGTATATGTATATATATATACATACATATATATATATATATATATATATATATATATATATATATATATATATATATATATATATATATATATATATATATATATATATATGAGATAATAATAATAATAATAATAATAATAATAATAATAAGAAGAAGAAGAAGAAGAAGAAGAAGAAGAAGAAGAAGAAGAAGAAGAAGGAGAAGAAGAAGAAGAAGAAGGAGGAGGAGGAGGAGGAGGAGGAAGAAGAAGAAACAAACATATTCAAAAGGTGCCAGTAATTTATTAATACAAACAAGGTCTATTTTACAGAGTAATATAATTGTAATCCACAGATGATCATTTAGTATGCTAGTCACAGTTGTTAGTCACACGTCCCAGTTTCAAACAGAAAATCCTCTATACGCAGTGGGGTGGGGTTGCATAAAACAAAAAGCCCCGAAAGTGTCATATATTCTGATATATTAAAGCAGATTTTTTTTTTTACACTGATCAGTATAAGTAGAGGTAAAAGCAAATTTAACAAACTCAGAGTCATTTTAGCATTAGTATCCACTGTTATGCTTTGGTGTTGTAAAGGGATCCCACGCAAATATCAAAGCATACAGTTTTCTCCATGTGTCGTTTTGACAACGGTAAATTTTGTGACAGGAATTTTCCTTCCCAAGGAAGGTAACCCATTGTGAACTGTTCAGCATTAGAAAGAGTACTCTACTCCATAGTCACTGAAAAACTTAACCGGAACTCGTGTAGTTTGCAGAAAGACACTTGGATGTTCCAAATGATAACTATTGCAAGCGTGTTTCCATGGCATTGGACACTAGACAGTGAAATCGGTGTTAATGACGTCTTGTGATTCACACAAATCAAGACATTTATATAATTCTTTTTTTTTTAATCCTGTGTCCAGTGATCTTTTGATCGATTTATTCTGATATTCGTCGAAGTGCACCTGCTGCAAGAACGATGATCATCACCCAATGAATGAGACTCCTCACTTAATTTCGGTAGAAGCTGGCAACTCCTAACCAAACCCTGACATAATAGATGTGGTCCTGCTCAGTATAAATAATTAAAATAAAATACTCCCAGGATTTGGGGGAGTTGTATGTAAGCTCTCTTTTGAAAAAAAATGCATCCTTTCTCATTCTACTTAATCATTAACACATAGGATATAATATATCATTCATTTCACTTAAATGTTATTTCTTGTAAATTTTAATGTTCACAAACAAGTGTTGAGGAAAACTAAGATCTACAATCATCCTGGGTTCATTTGATTCCATGGGCACTGAATTTAATCAAAAACAAATTTACTGTGTATTGGTTTATAAGTAAAATCCAAACATTAACACATTAGCCCTAACCTGCCATTGCATATTTGCATCAGCAGGTGAGGGTCTACATTGTTTCTTTTTCTGATTACACCAAATAAACTGCATAGAGCCAGATCTACTTGTGTATTATGCACAGTCTATTAAGTTGGCAGTTGGACTTGACTTAAAAGCAGGCATATATGGCAAATCAAAAGGATTTGCTTTAAATGATCCAATTACTGTCCCATATGAGCATTCTTTTTGTAAATCAGAAGTAGTATTTTAGGAAAAAATCTCTTGCTTTTGAATGATTTGATTTGCACTTGTCAGTAAAATGTTATACTTTGAAACTGATAGTAAAACATAATTCTGTTTAATTACACTAATTCAAAAAGGAATATACAGGAATCATTTTCTCTGAAACATTTGGTTTACTGGACCATGCTGCTTCATTGAAAAATATATCTGTTAAAATCAAACACATTCTCTTTTCACTTGAAAACCTTGTGTTATTTGAGAGCGCTTGTGCATGAAGTCATATAGAAAATGATTAAAACTTAAGTACAAAGATTAATTTGGAAGTTTAATAACACTGAGTACAGAAAGAGATTTATCTTTTTAATAATACATTACAGTTGAGTCATAAATGATTATATGTGGAAAAGTTGATAAGATTTCAGGGTAATAGTTTTTTTTCTGTCTTTAAGGAGACAAAAGGTTCTTGTGTTAAACAAATCATTGACTTTTCAATAATTACCATATTATAGGATTCTTTATCTGTCTTTGACATTCAGAGGTAAACCATAGAGATAGGATTTATACTATTAGACCCAGATTTTAATTTGCTTTTTCTTTACTTAAGGTGCCCTGACACTAAATGACCTTTTGGGTATCATTCCCACCCAAAATCTAGTTGGTTTTTATCCATGCAGCATCAAAATCTTGTAATCGTGTCTTGACCTCTATAATTCACGTGGATGCTGCATATTTTGATATGATTCCAAATGTGCTTTATTTTGTATAGTATCTAATAAAATACACTAAGAAAAATACTTAGATATCTGCACAGTGATACTTTTCAAGAAATGATTGGTAGATTACTTCCTGGTTAGTACACGGGCAATTGGCAAAATGTGTCTAATAAGATGATAAGTGCATTGTACACTTCCTCATTAGTGCAGTCCCTAAATATCATGGGACTGGGCTCTTAGTGTCCTGAGCTCTTGGGTCCAATAAATGTGAAATTCTTGTAAGTTCACAAGAATTGTATCACTGTTATTGCTATTATTATTATTATTATTATTATTATTATTATTATTATCATCATCATCATCATCATCATCATCATCATCATCATCATCATCATCATCATCATCATCATCATCATCATCATTATTATTATGGTCATTATTATGAATAACTTTCAAAACATGATGGAATCCAGGAAGTGTTAAAAAAAATTGCTGTTTTGTGCTGTTGGGCAGACATCAGAGTTGTGGACTAAAATTAATGCTTATGTAAGATACAAATGCCAGCTTGTTATGACAGGGTTACAAAGAATGGATTTTAAAATCATATGCTCCAATAAAACAAGCTGGAAATTGATGATAGGCTTTCATCCTAAAATTCTTTCAGCTTTAATCAATTTATAACATTTGATACGCTTGATAAGATTAATTTGTTTTGTTGTTATTTCATAAATTTGCAGATGATTAGACGGTGCTTATATTAATATTTGTGCATAATATCCTATCAATATGTTTAAAGTGCTTATGAACTATTACGACTTTATTTTCAGATAACAGATGGACATGTATAAGTTGAGGTTAGCTGCAGACAAGTCATAACAACTCATACTGTTGTAAAGGAAAGAAAAATGTATCGTAAATACATTAGTAGTTTGCAGAATGTCACAGGGGAGGCAATAACAAGGGGATTATCTAACCTGTCAGTGGTATGCAAACCTCATATTTCATTTTCTGTATTGAACTCTGCCATTTCAAGAAAATGTGAAGGACATAGCATCCATTTGTGTGTCCATCCACCTGAAGTTTTTCAGACCATCAGACATTCATTTCTGTTATATAATATAAGCCATTTGAGATTAAGTGATAAAAATTTGGTATGCTTATATAATATTTCTAGAAGGTGTGCCATGTCTGACCCTGGATGATGACCTGAATGTCAAGGTCATGATTTAATACTTTATATTTTCCATCACACTTTCTCTTTTATTACATAAAATTAATTCCATATAAGATTAAAGAATGCAACTTGGAATTCTTTTACTTGATCACTAGAAGGTGTGTCACATACATTGGGAGTCCTATTTTCAAGCTCAAGATCATGTCTCAGGATTTTATATTGTCGTGATACATTGACTCTATCATGAAAGTTGTTTGAGATTAACAGATACAGCCTATGCTAAGTACTGTAAATAGCCATTCAATTAATATACATAGACACACATACATGCTGTTTTCACTAATTACAAGGTCAGAGTTCACTGTGAAAAGGAGTCTTTATGTCACTGAAGGGGTAAATGTGCTGTAAAGATTCTGCTAGTAGTAAATTTCTTAAAATGTGAATCCCAATCAGTGTGACTTGTAAAAGGCAAGATTATCAAAAACAGTAAATATCACATATTAAATGCATACCAACAAAAGTGGTATGCAGTGTTGCTTAGTAAAGATTAAACAGTAATGTGAATAGAATATGAACAGTTGGTTCCTCTTTTAGTGTATTATCAAATTTATTTGTTTGATGTAGAATTAAGAAAATTAAATAAATTAAAACAGAAAGCTTTAATCTCTTCCTTGATTCCTTCCAGCTGCACACAAATTGCATGAATGGCGATGTTAAAGCATTGAGGATTGTTAAAGTTGTGACATCACAGACATTCACAATTATCACTGTCGACAATTGCCTTAAATTTCCATTCTTCCATAATAATAATACAATCACGGTTGTCACTGTTGACAATTGCCTTAGATTTCCATTCTTTGATAATAATATCACAATTATCACTGATATCATCAATCCATTTTTTAAAATTGATCTTTTTTTTCTTTATTTATAAAAATATAATTCATCATTTTTAGGAAGACCTGAACCATAAGGATGTGTCAAATGACACAGGTCATGTTAGTAGAACAGTACAAGAGTGTTGGAAATATATAGAGAGCCAGCTGTCACCTTCCTCTCAGAATGAGCGTAAAATAATGTCAGAGACAGAATATGGATGGAAAACTGTCAGGGTATTTGTATCTTCTACCTTCACAGACTTTTATTGGGAAAGAGAAGCCTTGGTTAAGAAGGTAAGGGCTTATTACAGCAGGGATTAAGCAGGATACTTCCATTCAGGGTCCATTTTTTGGACCTTTCACAATTACAGAGTTCATTTACACAAATATTAGAGCACATTTGTCTTTCCAGTTTACTAATTTGTATATGGTAAAAAAATTAGTAAAAAATTAGTAACTATTTTAGATGTATTTTTTTTAATTTAGACAAATCAACCTTTTTTTAAAATGGTCCATGAAGGCTTAACTGCATATTTTCTTCTTCATGCATGTTTATCACAGAAGAAATGAGAAATGTTTTTTCATGTCTTTTGGATATATTATCAGTTGAAGATACAGTTCTTTTATGCTTCTTATACCCTAATTGGCATAAAAGGAACCTATCCATAATTTTCTTCTTGCACAGAGTAATTATTGTATGAATTCTGTGACTACATTTAAGTTAAAATAAGTCTCCCTAAAGCTCATGATAGCTCAAATGTGCAAAGGTTTGTCCAGTTTTCACACACTCATCATATTAATATTATAGACTTATTTGAGTATTTTTGTCATTTTAGAGGTCAGTGTGATATCTCTAAGTCTGGTATCCATTAAAAACAAGGTAGTCTATAGCAGTAAGGGTGATAGCTGTATTAAAGCATACAACACTTTTGTCATTACTAAGTCTTAAACTAAATCAAGTGATAAGTCAGAAACTTATGAAATCGTCTTATTCAGAATTGTTCATTATTTGGCCATATTGTTTTCTCTAGATCACATTTGTCCTCTACAGATTTGTATAGGTTTTTTAAAATTGTTTTGGAGACCTCACTTTCAGTCTTTAATGAATTTTATTATGCAGATTGTGAGGCACCTTTTATATTATTATACTATTTCCTAGAATATATTTTTGTGACAGTATAACTTGAGACATTTATTGGAAGACAGAATTTGTTTTAGAAAAGAATTTATTTAGAGAAAAAAATTACCTTAACGATAATTTGAAAGTTATGAGCTTTATGATTCTTTGGTTTTGCAGGTGTCAAATCTACTAGTACATCCTTCTTGCAAGAAAGATATTAAGATTTTATAAGTATTAATAATGATAATAATAACACAAATGATGATAATAATGATGAAGGATTGATTGAGTAAATGAATGCACAAAAAAGAAAGTGTGGAAAAGATAGTATACTTCTCTTTCATAGTTAGAAATGAACCAATAGACTTTTAATTTAATATTCATGACTGGCCTTGAAATTGTAAGTGATTTCATTTTTCATGTCTATTCCTCTAACATTTGCCAAGGTGTTTCCAGAGCTGAGGGAATGGTGTGAGGAACGGAAGCTGTATTTAATAGAGTGTGACTTACGTTGGGGTATCCCTAGTGATTCCACCACCCATCAGACAGTGAGGACATGTTTGGAAGAAATTGATAAATGCATAGTAGAAACAGGAGGGCAACCTTTCTTTCTGAATATGACAGGAGAAAAGTAATTGTTTGTCAGTGTTGTGTTGGAATATATATATATATATATATATATATATATATATATATATATATATATATATATATATATATATATATATATATATATATATATAAATTATTAAATTTTAAGTCTTTGTTTGTAAATGCATTAGTATATCTTCCATTCTTCATCAGATATTTATTGTCAAAAATATTTGTTTTGCGTGATATGTTAGGCTTGAGAACCAATATTATTTTTATTAATATTATGATCATTACTGGTATCTGCAACATTTTTTTAATTATTATTATTATTATTATTATTATTATTATTATTATTATTATTATTATTATTATTATTATTATTATTATTATTATTATTATTATTATTATTATTATAGGTATGGTTGGATTCCCAAAGGGTCTGAAATACTAGAAGAAACAAGAAAGCAATATCAATGGGTCCCAAATACTTCAATTACTTTCATGGAGGTTTTACATGGAGCATTAAGGTCCAATTTTCAATTACCTTGATTTGTGTTAATCCCATTTTTCATTATCAGGGTAGAATATTTGCAAACTTTTTTTGTAACTTTAGATGGAGATGACCAAAAGATAAATAACAAGAATTCCTCATGTATATAATGAACATAAACCTACTGTCTGTATGATTTTTAAAGATGACATTTTATAAATTTTAGTATATTAAACTGGACAATATTAGGACCAAAATTTCAGCCATTTTATAACAGTGTCCATCTTACAGAGGTTTAATTAGCATTAATACATTACTATTGGAAAAAACATTATATATGTCCACTCCACTACACAATGGAAGTAGCATTATAGACAGACTTGTTTTGGGAATTTCTACTAAATATTGGTTATTTCAGAATTGATGTTTTGAAACCCAAAAGATAAAAGGGAAGATTCTTGATAGATAGTTAGCTTGATGTCCAGTCAAAGGTTTTAAGTTTTTAATTTGTTTGTGTAAAAGAAATGTATTAATGCCAGTCGTTTTGTTCAACTTTAGAAAAATTCTACTTTGGTACCATATCTAAGAATTATATCAAGTTGACCATTTTCCAGAGATGTGAGGATATAGATACAATAAAACAACATGTTTTGCACTTAAATATGCTTTTTTTGATAATTATATTTGGATCTTAAAAGGTAAGAATACCTTTATTCTTGTATATACTACAGTAAACGAGTTGCAGTTTCATGTCTTTTAACAAACCACCCATCCAAGTTATGAACTAAGGTTGTAAAAATAGCTGTTTTGAAGGGAGGTAATTTACACATGTACAAGTCAAAGGAAACAGGAAACAGAAGTCCAAACCTGGCTGGACAGAATAGGTTATTGTTTATGAGAGATGACTATTATTAATGGTTGGGTTATATTTATCTTTTTGAGTGTGAAGCAATCACAAAAATGTAATTTTTGCCATCTCCTTTTTAAATTTTCACTGCTGTACTATAGAAGAAGATCTATGTTTCTTCAGTCCCAGATTATTATAATCAATTGGACTAAAAGGCCACTCCTTCCACCCCCACCCACAATAGACATCAAAGTTCATTAAGTTGTATTCTTAGTATCTTTTCATATTGCAGTAATTTCTATGACAGTATTTATTCAGTTGCCTAATATCATTTTTTTTACAGGACTGGGAATCCAAATGCTTTATTTTGCATGCGACAACCAGATGTTATAAAGGACATTCCAGAATCACACCTTCAAAGATTTCAGGATCCTGACCCACTGTGTCAAAAACATCTGAAGGTAAAATAATTAGATACTTTCAAATTTGTATTGAAAGACACCTTTATCAAAAGGACACTAATCTTGTTCATAAAGCAAACTCAAGAACCTCCAGTTTAAACTTGGTATGTGTTTGAGGTACACCTTCAAAATCTAAAAAAGAACTTAAAAAAACTTTCATAGTAAATGTCCATTCCTGCTGCCTGTCAAAGTTGTTTAATCATGTCTTAAAATGATGCCTTTAAATTTTAAGATTTATTCTGTCTTTTGTGAATTTTTTTTTCTGGGTAAATGTACATGTTATTCTGGTCCATAGATAAGTGTAGCAACAAGGGAGCTTACCCATACTACTCATCCAGTTGTCATATGTGTATTATCAGCTGGTTTGCAGTTATTTTGCTGCTCACTATTAAATACATTAAAACAGTATTATATTTCTTTCTAAGGTGTAATTGTCAGTAAACTGTGCAATCAAAACTCCTATATGCTTGCCTTACCAGTACTTTTCTCAAAGTATAGACATGAATGTTCAATATTTAATTAATATAGACATGAATGTTCAATATTTAATTAATAGTGAAAACTTTATTTTGCCTTAATCATAATTTAAATACTTTGAATGATATTTACTATACTATTTTAGATATTCATTCTAGCCTGATATTAAAATCTTTCCTTTGACTGATTATAATAGAGCACTGGTGGCTTTGTGGTTAAAGCATTTGCCTTGGAATAAGGAGGTCACAGGTTTAAACCCTAGCTAAGTCATACCAAAGACTTATAAAATAGTACTAACAGCTGCCTTGCTAGGTGCTTAGTATTAAGAGGTTAGTGTTAGGACTGGTCAGCCCGATATTGGAATAATATGACTGAGTGGGATGTCATGTTACATGTCTGCAGCATGATGTCCCAGTGTTAGACATCACTAAAAACTGCCACATTGCAGACATAGTGATATAACTGAAATTAAAAAATAAAATTCTCACACACACACACACACACACACACACACACACACACACACACACACACACACACACACACACACACACACACACACACACAGACACACACACACACACAATTGATTCAAGACAAGTATGCCAAGGCTTGATTTACTACAAAGTAATTCTGCATTTTATGTTCTCTAATCCTGCTTTCTGTTGCAGTCAGTGCTATTTCCCCTGTAACCATTTCCAGGGCATGTATGTGTATTTAGTCCTTTATCTAGTCTTGATGTCACAGGAACGATATTTATTCCTCATCTCCATGTTTACCAATGCTCCAAAAGCAGTGAAGCTTAGATGAAATTTATTGCTTTAATTCAGGTTTACAAATCCAAGCTTGTTGAGAGGTTTTCAAAGGAACAAGTCTTCAGCTACACTTCAAAGTTTGATGGAATGACCACAATTCAAGACAGAGAAGCAGTAATACACCATTTATCTTATCTATCTTACTTACCTACATTTAAATGTACCTGATATTATTGTGTTAACATATACTAATCAGCCACCAAAAACAGCAAGTTTGAAGGTCATGTGGAAGAGTTTATTATTTAGATATAGGTTTAGATTGTATAAGTTAAACTTCATTAGCCCAATAGCTTATATCAATAAATTGAATCACAATGCTGGGAAAATAAAAAATAACATATACATGTTATTAAATTTGAATGTGGTGTTTTACTGATAGTTGGTGTGTTAAATAGAAAGAGTATTTAAATCTAAGGAAAATGGATATTTGTAGATACCTACATGCATAATTACCCACAACAATAAAAAAATGTTAGATTGTGTACCTTTTTGTTTTTGCAGTACATCTAGTCAGATATCTACTCCCTGTAATTTTCAGCAGGTCAGGAAGTGTTTATGTTTTTTATAGGAGTTTTTATAGCTTTTGTTGACTTCAGCATTTTCTTTTTCTGTTCTACAAATGCAATCATTAAGAATATAGATTTAGTATGTTCTAGTTATATGATGTAAGTAAAAGTAAAGAATGCTTAATAATAAATGTTTATATTTTCTTCTTAACCTTAGGTAGTCATTGGAGAGTTGGATGCATTTGCTTCCTATATTCTTCAATTTTTTAAGCGTGTTATTGAAGAGAAATATCCCAATAGGAAGGAAATGAAATCACCAAGTTATCTGGAAGAAGGTAGGTAACCTCATAATTTTGTTCAAGATGGAATGCATACATGGTAACTTTTTGATGTTTCGTCATTTGCAAAGTAGACTTATTAACAGATCATTCTGAGATAGCCACTCCTAGATATTAGTGTAGTACATCATATGCTGAACATTTCATGAAAAAAAGTGGATAAGTATTTGAATTCAGACAATTTGATTTACCTTAAAATACCTTATAAACTTTATCCTGTTGAGGAAATGAGGGATAAGTGCTGTTCCTAAGGACACATCAAGGCAGTAGACTCAGTCTGTCCTGGGCTGGTATCAAACCCATGACCTGTTGATTATGAGTCTGATGCTTAACCAGATGAGCTACTGTGTATCTAACTGACCCTTTGAATTTTTATATGATGTATAGTGACTTTCATGTCAAAAGTGATGGACATAAAACCCCTATGTCCAACATACATAATGTATCACTGTAATTGCATAATGCATTGTACCTTTGCCAGGTGTACATATCTGATGTTGTTCAATGGATTAGCAAATAGCTCTTCAGATACATGTACTTTGGATAAAGAGAAGCAAATGTGTGTCATATTTTTGTACCATACCTCTACATTTTCCATCTAGTGTTTCCTTTTTTCTTTTGATACTGAACACTTAATTGATTTTGAAATTCAGAATTGAGACAAAAGTACTGTTTATACTTCCTGGAAATGACATGTTTACATGACAGTGAATATCAGGAAATCTTTTATTTCTTATTTCTTTTTAAGGAAACATGGGATGTTCAGTGAAGTTGTTATTAATTGCGAAGTCTCTCACTTTGTCTCATTACAGATACACTTTTATTCCATGTTCCTCATAGTTAATTTATTGTACAATCATATACATGTTAATTTTGCACCTGTACTGGTATAATAGCAGAGGTGTCAGCTTTTTGGCTTTGAGGATAGACTGTGTCAGCATTATTAAAATTATATATAATGATTTGGCAGAGGGTTATATGAGTACAGATGAGACTAGCTGGACTCCATGGACACTTATTTTTGGCAACTGCATATATCCATTTTATTTTAGTTTTCAGCTTTATCTGCATGATCCATTTTTCACAATGTTCTTCACTCTTAGAATTCTTGATATTGTCAAGTATATTCAGGACAATTAAACATTTTTGTTACATATGTCTCTTGTATAAGAATTCATGAATGTAGACAATTTGCTTCAGTTTGCAATTTAGTCATTTTGTTTCTTAAGATAAATTTAAACTATATAAAATGAGGCTGGTTCTATATACGCTTTTTGATTTATTTTGTTGTGTGTTGGAAAGAAACAAAAGACATGAAAAGAGACTCATATGATTGTAAGTTTGGTTTTAAAATCCCAATATAAACAAACTTTGTGTACTTGCAGTTTAATAATGAATTCTTACACAAGAGACATATGTAACAAATATGCTTAAATGTCCTGAATACACTTGACAAATTAATATATCAAAAGATATGCATTCAAAATATGTAAAAAAATATTCTGTAGTTAAATGTTTAACTACTCCATAACCCTAAGTTACATGTGGTATTATATTACAGAGTTCATGCTACACAGGAAATTTGTGGAGCAGAAGGCCAATGTCTTGATAAGTAGGGAAAAAGAACTTCAGCTACTTATGGACTATGCTTTAGGAAAACCAGTCACTGTACAGTTTGAAATGGGTAGTAAGTATACTATATTTTTGTCAAACATTCTACTCAAAACAGAGATTGTTAAGCCGTCATGTTTTCTAATAAATAAAACAAATTTTGATATGGTGTAAATCAAATGATAATGTATAATGTTTAACTCTTTGAGTTTTTGGTCATTGATTATTTAGGAAAGAGTTTCATTTCTAAAGGTTAAATTTCTAGAAGTTAAGGAATCTAACTGTTTGGAAGAGAGGTGATATGTCTCCTCAGTGGGTTTAGAGATTTTGTAACAGAAAAAAATATTATAGTGAATACTGAACTACGGCAACATACAGGAATGTTTTGCAGTTTATTCATCTGATATGTTCCCTGCTCACATTAATATCTAATACATATTATATATCATAATATTCATTTTTGCTATATAACTCTGAAATGTGCATTTTAGATATAGGTTTTAACTCACAGATAAGAAAATTAAGGTTATTTGAGCATACATCGATGTTTTACAGAAAACGCTTTGGAAATATTTATACACATCTGGTGAACATTCTGATTTCCGGAAGTGATGCACTGTCAGGAAATCCCTCAAGTTGAGCGTATGTGATGATAATGGCTGATAGTGATGATTCTATCAAAAAGATAAAAATAAATTGAGCAGCATTAGAAGTTTACATCACAAACAATATTAAAGGCTAAATTCTTTTTATATTACCTTCTATGATTATGTACACAATGTGAATAATAATAATAATATACTTTCCACATCGAACAAACATTATTATTCACATTTGCAATCAATGGGTTGTGGGTGTGAATCCAACCTGGACCAGGATCCACTGACACAATAGTGTATATTTAAGCAAGGAAGGTAATTTACTCCCAGAGCTACATAACTAAATAGTCTTTACAATTAAACACAATCAAGACACCAACTATTCACACCATGTAAACATGAGGAGAAAACTTATATATATATATATATATATATATATATATATATATATATATATATATATATATAAATATCATTATTATTATTGGTGAAAATAGTAACAGACAGGAAGCAAACTACGGCATCCACAAGAATTTTATCTAGGGTGAGATCCAAACAATGCAACGAGGTGTGTGTGTGTGTTAAGATATGTATGTATGTATGTATGTATGTATGTATGTATGTATGTATGTATGTATGTATGTATGTATGTATGTATGAGTGTATGAATGTATGAATGTATGTATGTATGTATGTATGTATGTATGTATGTATGTATGTATGTATGTATGTATGTATGTATGTATGTATGTATGTGTGTGTATGTGTGTGTGTGCATGTGTGTATGTATGTATCCCTTTGATTAAGGCTGTTATACCATTGCACACACACACACACACACACACACACACACACACACACACACACACACACACACACACACACACACACACACAGATCACGATAAAGCAGGTTTCATATTTTTGGGGGTAAGGGTGGACCTATTATAATTTGCAAAAACCCTCCCACTAAAGCCATTCTCTCTTATTAATCAAACATATACTAGGTATATTTGTGGCAAGAGTGTAAGGTTGACAACAAATACTATTACATGCTAAAATCAATAAACTTTTTACCTTTGCTTGCTCTTGCTTTTGGAAAGCTCTTCTCAGGCTACGTATTGTTAGGCCTGCCTTAATCCTTGATTTTTGTTGATTTGGTGTGCATGTACTTTGGGTTATTTGGTGAGAAAACACACTTGGAATTGCATTTGGCATCTAATGGTCTTAATTCCAAATGACTCTTTCATTTTACAGGTGGGATTGAAATCGTCTTCTCTGAAGTGGTCACTACAGACAACTTGGCTGTCTTGCCTGTTACTAGTCAGTTCAGTCCAGTCTTTTTTGTCATTTGTATCTCCTTAATCCATTACCTTGAAACAGGATTAGTAGGAAATGAGTGCAAACTCTACAACCTCCAATAATATACCTTTTTACCATTTTGTTTTTCACACAGCTCCACTTGTTTAATGTGACTACAATGAAAATTCAAAAGCTGTGTGCCCTACACTGTATTACTTTCGCTTTGCCTTGCGGAAATTTCAGAGCGTGAAATTAGCTAGGAGCGTTTTTCCTCCAACAACAAAAAAAAATGATGTTCTGTATTCATTATTTTCATGAATGATGAGGTATATGACATAATACCTATACAAATCACTTCATGAAGGTTAATTTATAATATAAATGAAAGTCATGTGAGTGCATTTGTAGACCTTTAATGCTTGGAAATAAGCCAAGATGCATCTCAAATTCAGCCCTCCCAGAAAGACTTTCTGTCTGTATAACAGTTGCACAAACGGAAGAACTGATTAGCAATTACAGTCTATTTCCACTTCTAGGTAGCTATGTATAGCATATGTTTATCAGTTTAGCTTTCTCTAAAGTTTATTTTTTACCTTCAGTCAAAATGTAAGGTACAGCGTGGTTTACTGAGATTTCACAAGATATGGGTAACATTTATTTTTGAATTTTTATTTACATTTATACCTATCTTTTTAGTTTGTAGATGTAATTTTTCTGACCTTTCAGGTCACACATGGTATTATAAATACTTGCATCTTGTACATTTTATTTGTGGACAGTCTGATTGAAGTTTCTCAGTTTAATTTATAACAAGTATGATCATTAATTTTGTGGGTACTTTTGTGTTATTTCCCACTAATTTTTTATTGTAATGTAAAAGTTATTCAACAAATGCTGATTTACATCAATTTTTATTGCTGCAATAAATAAATAAAGATAACTGTAGCCAGTTGCAATTAATTAGCAATACATTTTTATAGTTTCATTAAAAAAATGATCAGATTTTACATTTGCAACTGCTTTGTCTCCCTTGTACATCCAATAGAAAAACAAAATCAGCCAGCATGATTGTTGGATTAAATGCTGATGCCAATTGATTTGTGATTTGTTTAGCAAAGTGATTTGTTTAGCAATATATCATTAACTTTAAGAAGCTCATGACCAGCCATGTTTTGAAAACCTCTTAATCGTAAGTTGTCAGCATGTCATTAGTTTTTTTTTTTGCTGCCTATTGACCAGATCTTCAATTATTTCTTGCAACAGTAATCAAACTGTTTCCTTGCCTGAGGGTTGATTGTTCAGTCTCCAGCTTCAATGCCTAAAAATTGACTATTCATTCACTAGTTTCAGGCCAGAGGCTTGACTATTCTTTAACCAGTTTTTGGATACAGGTGCAAACTTCCTTAGTTTTTACTCAAAAATGAATGTTTTTATTAACTTTCCATCAGTTTTGAGAGACTTTTCATGGTGTTAGATAAATTTTGATATATTTAAAGCTATTGCAGATTTTGAGAACATGTTCAAAAAATTGGAGGGTCCTAATATTTGGGTTAATTATGGCATGTGTCTTACATCATTTGCAATTATTCAGCATATTTTGCAAACTTAATATGTAATGAACTGTGATATTAGAGAACTTTAAACATTCATTTGCTTTTATTTTGGCAGGCAAAGGACAGCCCATGGCAAGTAAGTATAAAACTTTGTTGAAAACCGGTCTCCATCAAGACTTGAATATCTAGCAAAGTGCAAAATTCATGTTTAACTAAATATAATTCTGTTTTTGTGTCTAAAATGTCTTAATGGAAAATATTTATATAGTAAAAACATGAAAACTGTTCATTTTAGAAACAGAAAGTTTTCTATATTTTTTTATGTAAGATTAATACAAGGAAATGTATTGAGCTTTTAGGTGATATAAACTACAGTCATCATTAAATATTTATCTAACAATTGAACATAGATAACTAATGCCTGAAAAGAAATGTAGCAAAGGTCTTTCCATGTATCTCACGGGCCTTTGCTTTGAGTACTGTTTTTTTTTCTTCAGGTGTTATTGTCACTGGCTCCCCATCTGTTGCTTCTTTTATTAAGGTACATTGGCTTCTAGCTGTAAAACCCCTTTGTGAGTTTATGTCCACTTCTATGATGCCTTTGATGTCACATCTCCCAGAGTCTAATGGAAATTATAAAACTCCTTATTGTTTCCAAACAACATTTCATGTTTGTGATAATATTAATTTTGAAAATTTATAAAATTTAAATGCATTCCCACCAAAAAAGGTTCAGTTACCTGACTATATCTTTCTTATTCAGTAAAATGTTGATAAAGAAAACTTTCTCTTAAATTATGCACATAATATTTGCATGCTTTATCAATATTACTATGAAAGTTTTGTATGTTTTCAATATACTGATATTACAGCCATTGGGAACTTAATTAGTTGTCTGTGTCCAAATTGTATTAAGAGATCACTGTATAATTTGTTTCCATTCCATGTTGACAGAGTTATGTACCCTTCAGATCAAGTTTAGTGACTGTTAAAACATTTCTAATTTTAATCAAATAAAGTGAATAAAAAGAAAGTTGTTAAAATTTCTTCTGGTTCTTTTAAAGTGTTTACTTACTTGTAGGAGATGAGAAGTTTTGGACCAGTGATTTGACCGGTGACCCTATATTGTGTGTGGAAGGAAAACCAGGTTATGGGAAGACAACTCTTCTGGCTAAAGTAGTGCAGAGGATGAGTGAGGTATGATGGGCAGTGCTGAAGGTTAGAGAGGTATGAGAGGAACTTGGTCAAAGTTCTTATGTGGTCAAAGTGTATTAGACACAAGAAAACCTAAGAAATTGGAAGACTCTGGAATACTGAACATCAATTGCTAAGGGCATCTTGAAGAATTTTAGACATTTGTAGTGCAAATTTTCAATTGCCCTTTTTTAATATACTTGAATCTCATTTTTGACTAAATATCATTGCACTGATATATATATATATATATATATATATATATATATATATATATATATATATATATATATATATATATATATTGGCAAAGTTACAAGTGTTAATAAACCTTTGAAAACACCAGAGTATGCACTCAGCACAGCATTGTTTAGATGAAATCCTCAAACAAATTTAAGTTCTGCTACAAGTTTTGCATCAGGTTATACATTTGTTTTTTTTTTATATAATAATTAGCATTTGTGATCACATTTGTTCAAACATGACATGCAGATAAAGACTACAGTAAATATGGTGTTAATATGGAATGACTGGCTAGATGATTTGTGTTTTGAAACAGTAGAGTTGTATGCTACAACTTTCTAGGAAGTTTTAAATCAGTATTGGTTAAATAGCTGTAACATAGTCCACAGTTACTCAATAATTTTAGTACTGACCATTTTACATTAAATTGTGTTAATTGCCTTAAAGTAAGCATATCAAACATGTGGCCCACCAAGCTGTATCCTGTGGCCTGAAAAATGATTGGCATAATAAGGTGTCATGGGAGATAACAAAGCTGGTACAGCTCTTGGACCATGTGGCCTCAGGGTGGTTTGAGTTTGAGAACTCTGACCTAAAGGTTTATTGGCTAAGTTATTTTGCACTGCAATTCAACAAATGTCTTTCACTTCAATTATCTTAATTTGCATTTTATTGTGTATCCATCCTATACTGTAAGTTATTTTGAAAAATTACAGCATTGTCTTGTAACAAGTAAGTTCTCTCCCAAACTTATTTTTCCATTCCAGCATAATGATGTTTCAGTGTTTTATCATTTTTGCGGAAGCACTGGTTCATCAGGGAATGTAAACCTTTTGTTACAGAGGCTACTTGTCTACCTTTCTCAAATATTGGCAGGTAAGTCTTTTTTCCAGACAAATAGTTGGAAACATACTGTAAAATGTTCATTAATATGAAAATTGCAGATATGTGAATAAGGTGCTAACTGAACTTACTTAGTGACAGAAATAAAAATATGTATACCTGTTTAGCATGCCTTATCCTGTATCATGATTTGCCCCTGTTGGTTTCTGACAGGATTGTATACCATGTACACTGATAACTCACAAACCCTCTTACAATGTGGGGTCAGGCATGGATCCCAATTTTTGATCAAGAAAACACAAAAAAAATTGATCGCTATTTGTTGAACTTGAAGAAAATCCCGATCAAAATTGGTGATGGAAACTTTAATATATTGCTCATTTTATTATCAAAACAATCTGAAAATTTTAATCACCATTATGAAATATCAACATTTAATAAGAAGTCATATAATTTGTTACATATTTTTTTTCAAACAACATTCTTAGTCCACCACAATTCATGATATTAAAGCACATTTCAATCAATGAAAATGTCATGCCTAGTGGAGACAAAAAAATTTTTCGAGTGCAATTTGTGTTCTGGTTTTATCTTTTAGTTCCTTTTAAATGTAATCATCATAAATGAAACATGTCCTCTTGTAATTAAACATAAAATGTGTCCATCTACTGTAACAGCTATGTCTGTGTGCATTTCTTTGAGAACTTAATTAAGAGCCATCGTGTTTTGATATTGTATTAGCAGAAGAATTTGTTGTATTTGTTGCACTAAAAAAGTGGGCCTCCTTTTATATTGTCATGGTAATTATGTCTTTTGAATTAAAGAAAGGAGGTGGAATAAATAAAAGTTAAAGGCATACAAAAACAAATCCTACATGTAGTCCTTGTTATATGTCCAGTACGAGTACATTTTTTCAGTTGATCAATTGAACACTGTGATGAATGCTATTGTGTTTATGTAATCTAATTAAGCTACCTTAAATTCACCTACTCAATTATGACTGTGATCAAAGATAGCAAAGCAACCAAGCAAAATTAGTACTTCATAAAATAAAGACCATTATTTCACATATATGGATCATTGTGGGATAAATGAGTTTCAGAGAATTCCTGAATTCACATGTAGAGGAATCCTCAAGGATGATAAGAAGTTTCACTACTATTTGCAATAAAATCATGGCATGGATATTTTACTAATTGAAAAATACAAAAATTTAGTTTTGACATAGATGATTGTCTCATGAAATAAATGTTGCATATTTTTGATAAAAAGGAATCATGTTTGGTACTGTATCAACAGTTGTCTGGTTCCATGCTTCATAGACTCCTACTTTCAGAAAAAAACTACTCTGCATCACTCTTGAAACCAGACTAATCAGCAAAACAAAAACCTGTGACATAATACATGATTGTTTTCACGAATCATGTTTGGTTGTTTAAACCAGTTTGCAATCATTGTATTGATCTTTCAGATGTTGGACATTTAGAAAATAAATGTAATTTATAGAGAATAACGAACAGCTTTATCAGAAAAATCACTTTAATGACAATTTTGTTGAATTGATAATTAAACAAGAATTATGCCATTAAACAGCCCAGTCACCCAATCCCTAACCCAGCAGTTTTATGGATGTCTAGCAGGTGTTTTGGAGGCCCCTTGGTAACTTGCACCCTTGCTTATAGTAAAGTCTGTGTTTTTGGACCCTGATGTGTGCAAGTTATCAAGGAAGAGATGTACTATGCCTTATAACATGATTTGCCCCATTTGGTATTTAATAGTATCATATACCTATTTACCAAGACTTACCCTGTTACATCATGATACATAATCTCAACAAGGCCTAAACAGCATTTGAAATACATCCTGTGTTGTCTCAGTAAGGGCTAATTAGCAATATGTGACATGCTATATTGATGCAGCAAGGAATAATTATATCTTTGATACATGTTTTATTGTCTCAGCAAACATATCTCAAATGATTGCAGATCTTTTGATGGGCAAAAATTTCCCATGTAAATTTGTTCCAGTATTGAAAGATTTATTGAGAAACAGTTCCTTCAGGTCCAAAGATGTATTGTTTAATTTGTTTTCTACAACATTTACAGTAGTTACATTTTTTAAATTTTGATTGTGATGATTGAATTAGAGAAATAGATCATCAAATCATGAAATTAACAGTTTTCTTCTCTCTCTCATATAACTTATGTAGACACTACTGTACTTCCTCAAGAAGAGGTTTTGGAGGAGGAATACAGGACCAAATCTTGGGATGACTTCAGAGAGGACCTGAGATCCCTCCTTACAGATCTCCCATCCTCAAAACGAAACAAACCCATCCTGCTTGTGTTTGATGCAGTGGATCAGGTATATATGGCACAAATCAGTATTATAGAATCTTGAATCTAAACCTTGGTTGTCTACAATTTTGCTTGTCACCTCCCCAAACCCCACCCCACCCTTACCCCTACCCCTACCCCTACCCCTACCCCTACCCCTACCCCAAAAAACCAAAAGTCCCATCATGTCCTGTAAACTCTTGTAATATATAACATTACATGCTCATTTTATTGTTGAGGATAATGACCCACTCACTCATTATGAAAGCTTTTTTAAATTTGAGTTTTTTCCTTGAAAATATGTTTAATTGGTTTAGATGAGTTCTAAAGATTTAATTTTGTCCATGTTATGTAGCCTAGAATGACAAAGAGCGTGACTTGTCTTGGCCAATCTTGACCAGACATACTGTGCAAGCAAAAAATATGATTAGGTAAATGCTGACACTTATCTCAGTGACCAGTTCATTGGTAGGTTTAAAATGTTATACCATCTTTTATATGCGTATTTAGACTCTTTAATTTTCTGGACATCATATTTTCTAAAATTAGTTACTTATCTGTGTTTTGGTTTTTTATATTGTTAATTTTAGTGACACTTATAAGACATTATTGTCTAAATCATTCAGAGATAATGGTAGCATAATGCCACTACCCAGGACTCACCAAGGCAGCTATCCCTGGTTGACCAAAGCATATATCACAAGTACAGTACTCTACCAGCTCAGCTACATTGGCTGCCTTCAAAATTAGTATCAATTTTCAATAGCAAATTCAATTTTTGGACATAGATTACAGTTTAAAAGACAAACTAGTTGGAATTATTAAATAAATAATATTTTATTGTAGTCAAACTCAATGGCTGTACTTTCATATGGTTTCATGGATTACTATTCCACCTTGAACTGTTTAATTTTCAATTTTTTGATAGGTAATTATTACTTATTATTTTACCCTTTACCACATAGAGTGTATGGCTTTGTAGGCAGTTGATATACATGTACCAAAGTTACACAATGCAGTGCACTATTAATAGAACACCTTGTATCTATTTGACTATATACATAGCCTTGTTTGTTAACGGTACAGCAGTGTAGTACATGTTACATTCAACATCAATTTTAACCATTTTACATTTTTTTATACATCTCTTATATATAAAAAGATTTAAGAGCAAAATCTAATTATTACAGTTGTATAATTACTTTTAATGGAAGAATTTTTTATGTACTTTAAAATCTTGAGAGAACTCTTTCACCATTAAGTCAATGAAGCCAAGTGACCAACCATATCTGCTAATTCCTTTACTCGAAATTAACCAAGTCTTTGTGTACATCAACATCTCTAAATCATCAGAATTTGATAAATTAAAAAAACCTCAGTATCAGAGCATCTATCTAAGTTATTGATGCCTTTCATAGTAGTAATTCTAATCATGCAAAGTACAGAAAATATTAAATCCATCCCCATTACTCTAAATGGCAGATTATTACTAGTTTTAACAGCAACCATGTGATCAGACTTAATGGTCATTCACATCAACGAAATTCAATGTAGTATCTAATAGGGCATGTTCCCCAGTTCTGGTGCTACAAAGACCAGCTAAAAATGGCCAATGTTTATGGTGGGCATCCAAACATACTTCCATGAGAATAGAATAGAGGCATCCAAAGGCACTTCCATAAGAATGGTACATAGGCCTTGAAAAGCTGCTTCCAGGAGAATGGGGTGGAGGTGTCTAAAAGTGCTTGCATGAGAATGGGGTAGAGGTTTCTAAAAGCACTTCTATGAGAATTGGGTAGACGTATCCAAAGACGCTTCCATGAGAATGGGGTATGGCATCCAGAGATGTACCTTATAAAGTCATAATTATGACAGAAAAGTTGCAGAAAGAAAACTATAGAAAATCAGTGAATAAAATTTATTTTTTCTTCTGCTAAAAAAATACTTTGAATATGAAATTATGCAGGTTGTTGAAAAATTTAATGAGTTGGAGCACTTATATACTTAATTATTATTATTGTGTAAGTAATCTTTATTTGTTGGTAAGGATATAATGGGACGATGTTTATTTATTGGTTTAAAGAGTACAGTGTATTTTGCTTGTAGCATTAGCAAAGATATCTCATTTACTTGACGAAAAAAAGGTCCATGATTTTGTTCATAATGAAATCTTACTTAAGATGTATGATTTTGAGTGATCTTGTATTCTAAATATAATCTGATTCATTCAGTATTATATACAGAAAAGTAGTACAGGCAGGCATAGCGTTTCAAAATATGGGCGCATATTGTTATGAGCCCAAAAATTTCCAAAGGGCCTGGCCAATCAAATTGCTATAAATTATAATGTCAAAGAAAATTTTAATTTTTATACCATGACCCAGAAAGTAATAGTTAACGGTTTTCGGATAAAGGTACTTTTAAGAAAGTAGGTAAATATGTTAAGCAACATTATTGAAAAAAACTATGGGAAATACTGTATATTTTACCCATCATGCACTATGCACAAATATGAGGCTACTATTCAATCACCATAATTCAGCAGAGAGTTTTCCAGACTTGGTTTAGAGCTAAGCCATTACATGAATGATGTAATTATTACAGAGATGACACTAACTAACCAGTTAGGTGACAGATATTCTGGTTGTAACACTGTGTTTTCAGTTTAGGCTGGGATTCAGCTAAGATTATCTCAGTCATGTCATACCAAGAAAAAAAAATAATTGAATAATTGAGACTGTAATTTATAGTTGTAGTCTTTGTCAGTTGGAGAAATTCATGTCTTAGAAGTTTAGTAATATTGTAATTCTAAAGATTTGGGAAATATTATATTTTAAAAGTAATTTTTGTTTTATTAAGATTATTTTTATAACAATTTAAAATTATGCAAAGAGCATTTTTGAAATTGAGAATTAGTTAAAGAATAATTTTTTTCTTCTTTTATTGAATAGCTGATCAAATTGTACATCAGGAAGTCACCTGGAATGCCATTTAAGATTTTACTGTTTGAGATAACAGAATAATTGTGAGTGGAAAAAATATTTGTTGAGTTTGTGAACTGAGATCAATTTTCAGTATTTGACACTACTCTGACAGTATAAAAATGCTGTGAAGACATTACGTTTTTTCTGTTTATTTTGTAATATTGTTTTGTAATATCTTATTCATCACAACCAAGTCTGTATTGCAGTATATTACCATTATTTTATTCTGTTCATACAGTTAATGGGTGTTGGTAGAATCATATCCATTATCATACTAAATTTTTAACACTTAATTTCAGTTGCAAACAAGTGAATATGTGACTCATTTGTCATGGCTTCCGCCAGTGTTTCCCCAAAACATTAGATGTATTGTCAGTACTTCCAACCACCCACCCACTGTTTGCAGGATACAGGAACACAAGCATTACATCATGACCTTGGAGCCCTTGGATAGATCAGCCTCACTGGAACTTATTCAGACAAATCTGAAGATGTATAGCAAGGTATATAAGAATTACTTTTGTATGTCATTGCAAAAAAACAATATCGCATCACATGTGCCTAATTCTGGTATTAGATGTTACCATGTGACAAATTAACTTTTAACGAAATAATGTTAAACCTGGATGATTTGAACTTTAAAGTGTTTCATTTTTATATTTCTAGGAATAAAAAAACAGAAATCTTAATTCATTTGACTAGTTAGTGGGTAGAACAGTAAATTGGTTATCACACAGTAGTTAAAAATTGTAGAGGATTGATTCTGAAGTCCAAAAACTAATTATTCGAAGTATTCTCCTTTTCCTAATGATAAATGTCTCCAATTAATCTCTTGGGATGTTCTGAGAGGATAAAAATGAAGTCTTGCATTTTATTAAAAGTATTTTTTCTGTGTCATTAAATATTATTTTGCATATTTATGCATCTGTAGTGTAACAGACAGATGTAAATTTCGTTTGACTTTTGTTTACTAAATATTGTTTATAGAATAACCATTATTACAAGATCAGGAATTCTGATTAATGCAGAAATGTCTCATAACTGTTTGAATGAGTGAACTCATGGTAAGTAAGTTGATAATTAAGATTTAGAAATATCACATGAAAAACAAACTGAAGTAGATTGTATACTTATGAACTTTGCCATAAGTTTTATTTATGTGCTTGGAGCCAGTTTCTGTATACTGATATCCTGATCATATAAATGCTGCCAGTTCATAAAACTCCAGCAGATAACCTGCTTCCTAGCTATGGCAGACAAATCAATGAGACGCATGCCTTTTCTGTTGACCCAAACTGTCTGTAGTTCCACCATCATGATTGTTCAGTTTCTTTCAAGGTGATTATTGCTTTCATTTGTAAGAGCAGCCCTAAGCTAACTAGAAAGCAGAGATTTCACTTATTTCCATTGCAAGAATGAAAGGATGAAATTTCCACTCTGGCTCAGTCATCTTGGATATGCTGGGTTATTCACTCAGCATGCAAAAAGACAAAATTACTCCCAGCTGACATCATCCAGGCTGTGGGATGAAAGTCATGAACAACATTTTAAAGCCTTTACTTCCAGGACCTCTCATCTCAGGCACCTCATTTTGAGCTGGGGAGATATGTATCACCAACACCACTGACTACCCTACCTCATTATTCAGGAGCTTTCTAATGACACAAGTTACTTTAATTTCCTGGATTTGTAGAAGCATACACTTTTTAACAAAATTTACATCACAATCAATGCACACAAGCACTAAACCATTATCTGTAGTGAAAATGTAACTGAGATTTCAGAAATCCCTTTTTTTTAGTGAAATTCATGGTATTTCACCAAAATTCAGTGAAATATAATTCCAAGCTGAGTCCCTTCCAGAATTTCAGTAGCAACAATGGAACAACATATATATCACTGGTGGGGAAGTGATGGTATTGTGGGCTGGTAAATCAGCCCCACACCTATAATGATACTGACTCAAGGTTTAGGGGCTGGTCTCATCAGCAAAACTTGCAGAAAGTCACTGATACTTTCATCTCCACACATTGGTACACATTTTATACACTTACTGGTATTTCTCATGGCTGTTGAGTTACTGTTGGTTAAAGGGTTCTTTTGCTGATATGTACATAATATTTCAGGATCAAAACCTGTTTGATGACTTGCAAATCAACATGGAATAGCACAACCCTATGTCCTGTTTCCATTATGAATTTTGTGCCAGATATGGCTGTTTCCAAATAGAAAAATAGGTATCTCAATTACGTATGGGGAGTCAAAAAATGTTTTTGACATGACCAGGTCTTAAGATATCAGGGTGTAGTTAACAAATCTACTGCAGAACAGTAATTATGCATCTTAAGTACCAAAAAAGAGGAGTTTTGTTTCTAAAAACAAATGGCACAATAAAATATTAATTCAGTCATGCCAGGATACATAAAAAAGTTTGTATGTCTATTAATTGACATTTAAGTAACATGTCACACAATTTTATAACACTTAAGTTATTGTAACAATGTCAGTGGTTTAAAGTTGTTTTTAGTTCCATGAATAGCCTCATCCCTTTGGTAGCCTCAGCAAGGCAATATATAGTTTTCTCACAATGACCAAAATCTTGACCAATATGAATACATGTACATGCTGGGCAGTACTTTTGTTTTAAAGTAATGACTTGGTAATGTTGACTTTAACTAGTAGCAAAATGTTACTGAACAAAAATGTGTGTGGATATTGAGGACTTTTGTTGATCATCAGAGGTTTCTTTACACCAGTATGACAGTATGACAGTTTTTACTGATAAAACGTTCCTCCTTTCCAGGAAACAGACAAGGCTGTTGGTATTAAAGGACCAACAAGCTATAAAATGTATTGAAAGTCTGTAAAGTTAACTGCCTCAACATCAATTTCTGTAAGATGCTGATTTATTTTATTATACAGTTGTAATCCCTTATCTCTCCCAATTTTGATCAGTGACCATTGACAATAACACAGTGCCAGAAAAAGAGTCAGTGAATCGAATTGATGAGTTGCAAGGCTTTGATGTTCGATTCAAGATTAAACAATACAAATGAAAGCACTCCTTATTTTGTTTCATAGATGTTACTCCTAATAAACACTTTCTGTTTTATTCTGCTTGAATTAAAGAATCTGTAATCATGGCACAGTGATGGACAACTTCATTTTATAAAAAAATATTGGGTGATATGGATTTTTTAAAATACCATTTATGTTTTTATTTACTCTGTTCAAAACAAATTAATAATCATGTCTTTGTTGGGTGAGTATGTTACCAGCTTGGTTTGGAATTTTGCTGGTTTCTCATGTGATCTGGCCTTGCTGAAGTTGAAGGCTTACACTCACTCCAAGCATGCAAATACTTTAACTGTTTTCTTTATAATTAACCTCTGAACCAAAATTTTTAATTCTGTATGGTTCAAGTTGGTGAATGACTGTTACAATGGTTTAATGGGATTACACTATAGTTTGTTCCACTAAACATGCTCTAAAGCATTGTTTACTATATAATTTTCTCCACTCTATGCAAATGATAATCCATGTATTGATGAGATTGTTTGATTAGCATTTGTACCAGTAAAATTTGGTCTTGTTTCAACTCTTTCCATTCTTGCCGGAACGAGGTACTGGTAGTATTGGAAATGCCAGATTATTTCTTGTAAAATTTCTCTGAGATTGAGATTAAAACTTGCAATTTGTTGGTTTACATGTTACTTTGCACTGAAACTTGTGCCCAACATAATGGGTAATCTATTTAACAGGTGTCAAGATATGTGGAGAAACATTAGCATAACAACGTTTTTTTGGGACTGGACAAAAATGCTCAACAGACATAGGTTCGCTAGATAATTAAGGTCAAGATAATTGGGTTTCACTGTACTGGTAAGTGTCTAAACTGTATGCTGGTATATTCCCAAAAGATTAGATTGCAGGAAAAAGAACCCCTCATTCAAGCATTTGTGAAGGATGAAAGGCATTATTATTTTGGCACCCGTTTCTGCCAATGGCAGAGTAACATGCTATGCTATGTATACATGTGAGGCTGAAGGCTTTAAAAAAATAATGGCCCATTTCAATGAACAGGTGACATCATACCCACAAATCATCCATCAGTATAAATACAGATTTGGGGGTTCGATTTATGAGACTTATAATATTGTTGCAAGATACCCAAGTCTATCAAAAATGGTCAATCATGTTTTTGTGGAGTTGTTTTCATGGTCCACAACTAGTCTTATCCTTCAGTGTCATGAATGATACTCCAGTTGTGTTAGAATTCTGAATAAAATCATTGTAGTTATATCATGATAAAAATTTGTCATGAATCAAGGGCTCAACTCTGTGGTAATAGGATGTAATGATCACCATCTCTTAGCATTTCTCCAGATTCATTTTGATTGTGTAATATATTTGAAGAAGAAATAGGTTTTTTATGTTTCTTTGATAACACAATCCTGATCTGGATATTCCTAAGCACTCATGCAGTTACCTCCCTGAAAGCGAATGCACATCCACTCCAGTAATAACTGACCACTAATATGACTTGCTTCCAATCCCACCATCAAAGGGAGACCACTTTAGTTTGACTCTTGCTTGGCCTGCAGATGATAATTTGGCACAATTTTTGCATCAGAAAGCCAAAGCAGGAGATGATGTTTGTTAGCTTGGGATGACTGAAATTGTGAGGAAGTGCTTGTTTTCCTAAAGTATTATGATTGGGTTAATATTTTTGAAGAAACATAATTATTTTTTGTTTAAAAAGTTTTTCTTTGCATGAAGAAAAACAGTTGGATACAAATCCTTTCATTTTTCATAATTCTTAGAAGGAACTTGTTTCCAGATTTGACAATTACGCAAAAATTTATATTTATGGCACAAAGGATGGTGATTAGTTGCAACATCTTTCATTAGTGGGAACTACAGTACAAAATTTAGTTTGTGATGGCACATCAGAATTTTTAGCAAAAATTAGGGTAATAAACCTTTTTATGAAATATGTCAAAATAAAAATATTTTAAATTATATCAGTTTCTCCAATTTATTATCAGTACTTCAGTCACTCCAAAATAGGAAGTTGGAAAACCCATTACTGAGTAGAGCCCTCATTTAACAAGTTGTGTGCCTTGCACAATATCATATACTGTTGATTGCTCAGTCATGCCAGTAGACCAGAGGTAACGAAAATGCAGAGCAAATTGCCCAATTATCCCTATCTTTACAACCATCTGATGTTAAAATACCATACATGGATTTTAAGCTTATAATTAAAATATTCTTCTTAAATAAGTGGCAGGCATCATGTAATAATGCTAGCAACAATCTTCATGTGATGGAACCCTCATTGGGCGAATGTTCCCCCACCTCCTTCAGAATCAATTATAAGGCCAAGGGTGCTCATTGCATGAATTAGAATCGACCATATTTACATCAGCCATTTCTACACACTAAAGGGTGAGGATCCACCTTGGTGCGTTACTTGTGATAAAAACATTTACTGTAAAGCAATTTCTAATAGATTGTTTCAATTTCCAACCTACACAAGATTGTTACTACAATGTTCATGAGTGTTTTGATACAGTTAACCTCTCTTGCATTTTAAGTTTCTTGGAGGAAGTAAACATTTATTCTGAAATATATCTTTTTGTGCCATCTCTTTGAGGATTTTTTACCCTACATATATAATATCATTCACCCTAAATATCTTTATCTAAGTATTCATTGACGCACACCATTTTCATTTTCTGTTGATCGGGAACATTTATATATTACCCTCATCATCTCATCATTTTGTTTTTAATCGTTTGGTATTATTTTCGATTGTCAATAATAGACTTTTTATTAGCTGTAGATGATCTAACATATAAATAGCTTTAAAGTGCTGGTGTGCCATAAAACCACAATGAATGAATAACAAAAATTGGACTTTTCCGTTAAAAGTTTCATTTCTCTGAGGCAAACTTTAAAGTAATGAAACTTGATAAGAGCATTAATTTTGAGGACTAAAATTTAGATCAAGAAAAGCCAGTCAGAGCAACATAGTTTTCTTGTTCTGAAGAACATGCTAGGTTTATGGATCATGTACTGGCAGAGCATTCTGTGGTAAATGCATCATTATCTATTAAAACAATATAATAACTTACAGTTCAGAAAAGTTGCTCACAGTGACCTGATTCCTTGATGATGAGACCATGTTCGGTGTATGGTTCATGTACTGACAGAGCATGTAAGATATAGCATTCTGTGGTAAATGCATCATTACTGATTAAAGCAGTATAATAATTATCAGTTAAGAAAAGCTGATTAGAGTGATTTAATTTCTTGTTCTCGAGACCATGCTAGGTTTATGAACCTTGTACTGGCAGAACATTTTGTGGTGTTTGTGTCATTCTTTGTTAAAGCAGTGTAATAATTTATTGATTAATGAATACTTCTACTTATTACACAGAGACTGGATGAGAGTCATTTTTCTATTCTGTTGGAGTCCCCCTGTATAGACACACCATTATGGCTGTATGTAATTTGTGAGGAGCTCCGGATTCATGGAGACTTTAGGTCCCTGACAAATAAGGTCAAGTCCCTTTCTAGTTCAGTTGAGGATCTACTGAAAACTGTACTGGACAGACTACTGACTGAGGATACCACTAATCTCATGAAAAAGGTAAAATATATTTACTTGAGTATTACATTTTTCCATGACTATTGCTGCATCAGGATACTTTGTTAATGAAGGTTGTTTATATTGTGTACATCCATAAGACTAACCTAATTGTTGGATACATCCCAAAAATATTTAGCTATGCCCAGCCCATAACAAAGAAAAAAAAGAAATATAAGATATCATTTTGTGTGTAATATCCTTGCATGACTTAATAAGCATCCGAGGCTGACATTCTAACCACTTGGTCACTGGAGTGGTCAAGAGATGACTGCTAAAACAAGATTAAAACATGATGATATTCTTAGAAGCAGTCCCCATGCATGCCAGATGTATTGTTATCACCTTAGTTTATCAACTTACTTTGTTAAATAGTCTTTGATCAGGGCATGGTATTGTTATGACAAAATGATCCTTCAAAGTGAAGAGTATACATAAAAAGATAACTCTTCTGTTATGTACATACACATGATCAACACTTTATGACATGGTATGCACTTATTATGTAGAGCTTTGCCAATTTTATAATAGTTTTTAAGGGGTCATTGTATGAATTACACCAGATACAGTACAACTGTGTGCAATGTGCCTTTTTTCATCTGTGATATATTTGCTTAAGTATTGGCAAAGTGTATTCCTAAATTATTCAAACTAAGGAAGTGTAGACTATTTTCCCCAAAATAAAAGTAATGCCATGAATTTGATTCATGCAATAAAGAAATGGAATAATTGAAAAAATAATTTTCATACTAAGGTTTTCAAAATAAGATTATTTTTTGTTATGCTGATTGTAATTATGCCATTCTTTATTGATATCTACTCTTTATTTTGTTAATGGAATAAAAAAAAAAAACCTCAACAGTTATCAGCTACAGCAGTTTTCAAAGACTACACAATTGATTCAGTTGCTGTTAAATTTGGAATTTGCATGCAATATCTAGGTTAATGGAGCCAATTACTACTTACAAAGTAGGTAAGATTACTTACTGGCCAGCATAGCTGGTGCACATTGTTCAGTTGTGTATGTGTTCCAGGTTTTGCAGCAAAAGATGTAATGCTGGATTTTTTGTGACAGCTACGCTTCTTCATTTCCTACTATACTTACAGGTTGGTCCAGCATTTACTAGTTGATGGTAATGTGTTTTCCCCATGTGTGTGGAGGTGATAGAAATGGAATCTGAGACAATTAGAATCAGGGTTGAGCCAAACATTAGTGTAGTGGATGGCACTTACTTAATTATAGTCTAGATGGTCCAAAACATTTGAGTCTAGTAGAATGTGTGCAAGAGGGTATAAGTTAAAAAAAATGTTGCTAGAATTGTTTTCAGTGTTTTCAGGAATTTCACAAAGAATGAGAATTACTGGTTTGCCATTTTTTTTTAAAGGAAAGGGGATTTTAAGTTTTAATTGGAGGACTTGGGTAATGTTTTGAGCAGTTTAATGACCATGAAAATAGTATTTTCTTTGAATAGATATTGTACAGTATGTTATTGTAATGTGTATGACTGAGAAATAAATTTTAATAGATAAAATAAAACTTTGTTGTTTATCTTTGTTATTGTGGCAGCAACAGTGATCATGTGTTGAGATTGGGACTGCTTTTATGCTTTAAAACTGAATGTAATAGAAGAAACATCAACAGTGAATTTCAAAAGCTAAATATCTGTTATTGCACAACATTGCCAAATCTAGTTTTTGATTTCATTAATAACTAGTTAGTTATTGAAAGTGTTTTGTTTCTCAATTGCAAACTGTCACTTAGATACATGATACTGGCATTTGATGTTGAATTCATGTACTTATATATTAGATTGTCTGAGCTATTTAATATGAGTAAAGGTTAACTGAAAATTGCCTGTGCCTGATTATATTGTGTTCTCTCTGTTTCATTAAATTTAAAAGGAATTGACTTATTTGTGTATCTTGGAGAAAAGAAAGTGTTTTTAATATGACAGCCATTTTGGTGAAGTGTATTATGTTATAATCCCATCTGTTCATCTGTTAATTTACCTAGTCAGCACAGTAATGTCAGTTTGTCTGCATGTGCCTTTTTGAAACTTTGTGGATAGTTTGCACTTGGGGTAAGACAAAAGCCTATTGATTTTTGGAGTTGAAAGTGGCTTGCTTGCACTTTTGTAAGGTACAAATCCATTACTTTTAGGGTTTAAAGGTTAAATGTCAAGGTTACTGACTGAATAAAGCAAAATAGTTTCTGTACAACAACATTAGTTCTACAACACATTCCTGTACCAGATTTTGATGTTAGTGTGCACTTGTGTACAGTAGAAGGCCATAGATTTCAGCCTCAATGTGTAAGGTCATTGGGACTGTAAGATAAAAGTTAGTTTCTGCAAAACAATAATATTTATACATAATTTACCTCAACCACATTTTCTGGAGTGCTTCCTTTTAGGTAATCCTATTTGAGAAATAAGCTTATGATATTTTGGGTCAGTAGATAAAATAGGTCTAGCTCACTATAACTGAAACAAAATTTATTTTCTGCAAAATTACATCAGTTTGTTGTCACATACCCAGATCAATTTTGTGAAACTTTGATTAAAGAAGAAGCCTATTGTTTTCATGATCAAAAGGTTAAATGTCAAGGTCATTGTATGAAAGATATGTTTTCTGGTAAAAAAATTGAATTCTTGACCATGTTCCTTCACCAAAGTTTACAGATGACTTGACTTAGATAAGAAAGAAGCCTGTTAGTTTTGAGCCAAAGAGTCTAAAGTCAGTCACTATGACTAGAAGAAGACAAGATTTCAGCACAATAAAATGAGTTCATAATCGCAGACTTGATCCAAGATTTTTGGATGGTTTGCACTTGGAATTAGAAAGAAGCCAAATGGTACTTGGGTCAAAAAGTCAAAGATTAAGTTCATTGTATTAGGAAGAATTACTATGAATTTGCATGATTACTTTGGTTTACGGTTTACACTAAGTGCATTAACACTGGAAGATTTGCATTTAAGGTATGGAAGAGATGTATTGATTATGGGGTATAAATGTCAGAAGTCAGGTATATTGTGGTTCAGAGAAAATGAGATTTACATAATATCCTATATTCTCAAATAAGTTCCATCACTAAACTTTGTGGATGGTTTGAACATTTAGCACTAAATTAACCTGTGGATTCTGTGGTTTTGATCTCACAGGTCATGGTCATGGTAAGTCTAACGAGAAAATAATTAGTTTCTACATGGCCATTTTAGTTTGAGATGGCCTACCTTGACCAAAGAACTAAATCATTGAGACCCACCTAGGTCATGGTCATGGTCATGGTCATGATAAGTCTAATGAGAAAGTAATTGGTCATTGCTGAATAACTGTTATTTAAGACCACATACAGTGTGACCCCACTATAACATGGTAGTTGGGAGCCATAGAACCTGACTGTGTTATAGAAAGAACCATGTTTTAAGCAAACAGGTCAGTTAGCTGAAGAAAATTATGCATGTGCCCCAAAATGATTTGCAGGTGTGGGGTGGGTGGAGGTAGGTAGGTAATAAATGCTAGCACAAAAATACATGCTTCATTGGCAGTTACCATCTTATATTAATACATATTAAATGAGAAATACACCTGCTGTGAAATCAGAATGCATAATTATATATTATTTTACTTTATTCATAGAACCACACAAAGGTACATATACGTGTATACTAGTATATATGTGTATATGTGTCTAATGTATAGTATAGAGTAAAAACACTGTGTTTATGTTCTTTTCCAGTTTTTTTTTAGTTCATTCAACTCAGAAATCATGCTATGTCAACATCCATACAGTTAAGTGCCTTTATGCAAAGATGTGACAATTTGAATACTGACATAAAATAATTTTAATTTCTACACTTATGTATAATGATGTGGCAGTCTAATGGCAAGGCTAGGGTGGAGGCTAGAGAGAAGTGAAACAAATATGCAGTAGCTTCATTTTCCATTATTAGTTACTGCATTATGGAATATGCAACAGGAACCACAAAAATCAAAACAGAAAGTTGTTTTCAATTTTTCTAATTATAGCACCTTCAGAAATATATATATATATATATATATATATATATATATATATATATATATATATATATATATATATATATATACATATACATATACATATACATATACATATACATATACATATACACACACTGTATCTTGCTAAAAACATTTCTTTTTAAAACAATTTTTGTTACATACACACACAGGCTGTTAGATTAATTGCATCTGCCAGTGGTGTCCTTACTTCCCTTGATCTGCAGAGGATGCTGGGAAATGTAGAGGAGAAAACTATGGCAGCCCCACTAGACTGGGCTATTATGCGCAGACATTTGAAACCTTACATCAGGGTGGCTGGATACAATGAGCAGATCACATTTGTACACAATGCATTGAAAACGGTAAGCATTCCAGTTATCAAATCTGTAATTTATGTTTTTTTTTAAGCTAATATTATATATATTTGTGGGATTATATAATGATTTTTAGCACATTTTGTTGATTTCTTTATTTCTTTTTTCACCTGTTTGAGGTCATGATGCAATATTTCACTTGTGAACATCATAGAATTGGACAAGAATTACAGTAATATCATATATCTTTGATGTCATGTGACCGCATACTGTTTCACACTGGTTCTGTATTGTTTCAGGCTGTAACTAAAACACTCCTGGATGAACAGAGAGACATTATTGATTGTTGTACCATTCTAGCTGATTACTATGAAATGTGGTCAGATAGTACGAGTGCAAGAATAGAGGTGTTACCATATTATCTGATGCAGGCAGGACTAACGAGACGGTACAGTTCTCTTATTTGATTGCTCTTTGATCTGATCTTTATGCAGCTTTTTACCCATGGATTTACTCTGTATGTGTGTGTGTGTGAGTGTGTGAACATTCTTTGTTTATCTATCAGTCATCACATCCATCATAAACTTGTAGTGCTCATCAACATAGATATTCAAGAACCCATGGAAAAGAAAACCAAAATTATTTTAGAGTTTTTCCTTTTTTAATTAGATGATAAATTCCATGAATCACACTTTGGATAGCCCAAAAGCCTTAGCTTTGACAAATGAATAGTATTAGTTTTAAACCATTTATACAAGCACTTCAGTCAGTAGTAAATGTTTATTCCTGAGATACTATACCACATTGCATCAGAGTGCTACTTGTAAAACTCCATTAACAATTTATATTACCCTTGTTGTAACATAGAACTGATTGTTGATTCTACTTTAGCACTGACATCATTTTTGCTTTTATTTTGGACAGTGGTTGTACCTCTCTTTTTCATAAGGTTTCTGCCAAGAGATGCAAGTCTCTAATAGGAGCCAACTTTATTCTAAACAAGATTGGTTCATTTTGTTTTACTACTGTATTCCCAACATGAGAGTCCATCTCTCAAATTAGTTACTTGCTCATTGCATGGTTTTAGAAGGCAGTAGGGCAGTTATATTTTGCTCTGATAATCTTGTATAAATCACAATTTTAACAGTCTGAAATATGCAATAGCCCAAAAACCTTAACTTTGATAAGTAAATCAGAATACTATTTTTAAAACAAATCTATACAAACACTTCAGTCATTATTTGTAAATTTATATTCCTGAGATACTATATCATATTACATCAGAGTGCTATAGAGTTGTGGATCTGTGTATGAAAGGGCTTTAACAATGATACAATTTATATTATTCTTGTTGTTACAAAAAACTGATTGTTGACTCTGCTTTTTCACTGACCTCCATTTTGTTTTCAATTTAGACAGTGGTTGTCCCTTTCCTATCTATAATGTTTCTTTCAGGAGATGCAAGCCTTAAATAGGAGCCACATTAATCTGAAGAATAGTGGTTCATTTTGTTTACTCTCGTATTCCCATCATGAGAGTCTATCTTTCATGTGAGTCATTTACTCATTGGATGTTCTTTAAAAGGGGAAGACAATTATATTTTACTACAATGTACCTGAAAGATTAGATTGCTGTCAATATGAGACAGTCATAACTGTTATATTATTACTTATTATTATTAGAATGCTATGCTTGTGTCCACATCCCATTTTCTTACTGAGGTTACAATTCATGGTTTTAATGCTAAACATGGGGCATAACTCCATCATAATTTGAATGTGTAAGTGATAGTATTTGAGAGACACTGAAGCTTTTAAAAGGAGCCTGACTCTAATTTCTTTTTTCTTACAGATTGTGCAATTTTCTAAGAGAGGCACCAGAAGCCAAGCATATCCCTTCCTTTCGGAGGAGTGAATATTTCAGGGTAGGTTAGCTCATTATTGGATTAGAAAGATATGCTTATCATTTAAGGAAAATACTTGTATTATTATATAAATAGGGATACCATTCTGATGAAAACATACATAGAATTAGACTTTACATTACATTATGTTGACACTTTTTTTAATGTACAGACCAAAAGACATATACAGCTTAAACCACAATTTGTATGTCATCAAACAATTAGACTATTTTTAATATCCCTGTTGCTATCACACTTAAAAAAATACTATTTTCCTGATTACATGAACAGGATATATGTTGAAATGTATAAAATCTTAAATAGTTTTTAATAAAAATTAAAGATCTTGGGCTTATATTTCTCTTAAATAATTTGCAGCAATTAGTCTCCATATATCTGACTTAAAAATCATGTATTAGCCAATGAATGGTCTTGAAAATCCTAACTGCTGGATAACCTAAAGATCATGTGACAACAATATATTATAAAATGTGTGAAGCAAAAAGTATCAGATTTTAATCATGCATCTTGAATTTCAGAATATGTCCTTAATGATAGAAGTATATTTTTACTGATACATAATTTCATTTTTTAATAAATGCTTACAATAATTTAGCAAGAACCATTAATAAAAATAGAATATATGTACTGTGATTGTAGTTATTTTCCTTTAAATTGTGCAGAAGTTCAAGTTGGTCTGTTTGAACAAACCTGTTAATAGAGACTACCAGTGATGAGAGACCTTTTTTGTTGGTAGAAGGGGTGGTCATTTTTTTCATGAGTCATTGGCATTATGGCTTGTAAGTTGTAATTTGTTATCATGAGGCATTGGCATTCAGCTCTGCCAACATTTAACTTTTTGTCATGATGCATTGACATTTCTACCTCCCAACTTGTCATTGTAACATGCATTTATTTTGATCTCTGTAAATGTTCATAGATTTGCAAATATAATGACATTTTTTATGGTACCTAAATTGATGAAATGGGAAAGGATTCCTTTTTTTCCACAGAGCAAATATTGCTTTTAAGAATGAAGGAGTCCTATTGTTATCACAGAAGAATTATAAGTTGTTAATATGGAAGTAGTCTTATTGTTATCACAGAAGAATTATGACTTGTTAATGTGGAAGAAGTCCTATTGTTTCCACATGACAATTCTTGTTTGGTAATAGGGAAAGAGACGCAAACCGTATGGGACATTTATAGGGGAGTGGGGTGCTTGCCTCCCATTCCCACCCCTGCAATGTCAACCTTGGACCATATGGCTTGCGTCTCTAATCGCCTCTGTCAACTAAAATCCAGCTCCTGTCCTTCATGAGTGGCTTAGCTTGTAAGTCTGGCGGACCATGACTTCACTAACAGGAGAAGGGTTGAAAGGTGGTTCACTGGCGCCTTAAAACCAGTTGCTTCGGGTAGATGAGGCTCATAAACCTTGGATGGTTGCTCATCTAGGAGAAGGAAAACTCTGATTCCAAACCTCCGCTGCCTTGTGGCTATACCTACTCATGGGAAAGGCAAAGGGAGTAAACCCCTACGGAAAATCCGAAGACAGAGTCCCTAAGGCGGTCTGACACTGACATCAATGCCATTCTGGCAACTCCTGCGATGCTGTTGGTGCCAAGTTGTATCGGCATTAACCGTTCCCTTGGGATCACCAGCTACATGGAGAGAAGGGATCTGCTGCATGGGCAACAGCTGATTCTCCATTCTACCCTGCCCAGGCTTTGTAGCTCAACTGGAGAGGAGACTCCAGCGTTGCCGTAAGGTGTCGGCACAACACGGGAAGCAGCAGTTTACCAGTTATAAGCAATAGCTCAATTGGCGTAGAGCTTAGCGCCAGGGATTGCTTCTGACGGTGGGAGAGACTGCCATGTCTCATTAGATAGCTACCACCCATCTCAAGCTGGGCAGCCCCTAGACAGTAGGGTGCTATCCCGCCATGGCCTACCTGTTTCACTGGATGCATGAAGCTTAGGGAACATTCTCGACAAGTAGGCCCAAATCACTGCACCAGGCAAGACTCAAGAAAGAGATAAGAAGACTCCAGTTCTCCGTTTTGCAAGCTGGAACATCAGGACCATGTGTACTGGAATTAATGATGACTTGCAGCAGATTGAAGGTGCACGGAAGACTGCCGTAATTGACAGGGAACTCTCCCGACTGAATGTCGACATTGCTGGCCTTCAGGAGACCAGACTAGCTGACAGCAGCACCCTCAGGGAAACCAACTACACCTTCTTTTGGCATGGATTGTCCTCCGAGGAACTTAGACAGTGTGGTGTAGGCTTCGCTGTAAAGAACACGCTCATCACCTTTATTGAGCCTCCATCATCAGGCATTGAGATGACCCTAACCCTTAGGCTGTCAACATCCTCAGGCCCAGTCAACATCTTGAGCATGTACACTCCAACCCTCTACTCCACCCCAGAGGAGAAAGACCAGTTCAATGAGGCTTTGGATCAAGTAATATCCAGTATCCCCAACACTGAAGGGCTCTACATACTAGGAGACTTCAATGTTAGAGGGGGAGCTGACCATGAGGCCTGGCCCAGCTGTCTCGGCACTCATGGAAGGGGAAAGATCAATGAGAATGGTCAGCAACTGCTGGAGATGTGCTGTTCACACAGCCTATGCATGACCAACACCTACTTCAAATGCAAGGAAATTCACAAGGTGTCATTGAGACATCCACGTTCATACCACTGGCACCAATTAGACCTTGTCATCACAAGGCGTGCGAAACTGGACAGTATCCTCCTCACTCGCAGCTACCACAGTGCAGACTGCGACACGGACCACTCCCTGGTGGCCAGCAAGGTGCGAATAACACCCAAGCAGCATCACCACACCAAGAAGAAGGGTCGCTCATGCATAAATACATGCTGTGCAAACAAACCAGAGAAGACGAAGCAGTTCATCAGCAAGCTGCAGGAAGCTCTCACCAAAAAGACATCTGATCACACCATCGACTCCATGTGGTCCCACCTCTGAGACACTGTACAACTCAGCCATTAGTGTGTATGGGAAGATGGAGCGGAAAAATGCCGACTGGTATGAGGCCAGCTGGGAGGCTATGGAGCCAGTGACTGAGGTGAAGAGGAAAGCCCTTCTGGCTTACAAGGCTGCGCCTAGCCCTACAAGCCCTCAGGATTGCCAGGAAAAATGTTCAGCGGACAACCCACCACTGCACCAACACCTATTGACTGAATCTCTGCACACAAACAGCTGCTGACACTGGAGATGCAAGAGGCATGTACGAGGGCATCAAGAAGGCGACAGGTCCCCCATCTCACAAGACCGACCCCCTCAAGTCCAAGACGGGAGTGATCATAACAGACCAGGAGAAACAGCTGCAACGCTGGGTTGAGCATTATCACGAACTGTATGCAACCCAAACCGTCGTCACCAATACTGCCCTGAACACCATCCCAGACCTGCCAATCATGGATGAACTGGATACTCCGCCCTCCATGGATGAGCTAAGTAAAGCGACAGCATCCCACCTGAAATTCTCAAGAACAGGAAACCGGCACTACTCCAGCCCTTACACGAACTCCCTCTGCCTCTGTTGGGAACAAGGACACATTCACCAAGACATGTGGGATGCCAACATCATCACTCTGTACAAAAACAAAGGAGACCGCAGCAACTGTAACAACTACCGGGGCATCTCCCTCCTCAGTATCATTGGAAAGGCTTTCACACGTGTTGCACTGGTACACTTGCAGACACTAGCCTCCCGTGTCTACCCAGAATCCCAGTTTGGCTTCTGAGATGGCCAGTCAACTGTAGATATGATCTTCTCCCTATGTTAACTGTAGAAGTGTCATGAGCAGCAAATGCCCATCTACATTGCCTTTATAGACTTGACAAAGGTGTTTGACCTGGTCAGCAGGAGCGGACTCTTCAAACTCCTGAAGAAGGTCGTCTGCCCCCCTCGATTGCTCACTGTCATCACATCGTTTCACCAGAACACTCAATGCACAGTGTGCTTCAATGGCACAACAACTGAGGCCTTCCCATTCAGCATTGGAGTCAAGCAGGTTTGTGTCCTTGCACCAACCCTTTTTGCCATCTTCACTGTGCTCCTCCAATACAACTTCAAGGACTGCAGCAAGAAAGTGTACATTAACACCAGGGCAAATGGCAAACTGTTCAACATCAAACGTCTTCATGCAAAGATTAAAGTCACAGAGGTTCTCATCCGTGAATTGCTCTTCACTGATGATGCAGCTCTGACATCACATTCGGAAGAAGGACTTAAGCAGCTGGTATGTAGCCTCTCCCACGCCTGTAAAGAGTTCGGACTGACCATCAGTTTGAAGAAGACGAATGTCATGGTGCAGGATGTAGACTCCCCTCCAACCATCACCATTGATGGGTACAACCTTGAAGTTGTTGAGAACTTTACATACCTTGGGTCCACCATCTCCAGCTCGCTCTCCATTGATGCTGAGGTAAATGACAGGATTGCTTAGGCAGCAGCAGTTATGGCAAAACTGAACCAGATGGTCTGGAACAATCTCAACCTCACTGAGAAGACCAAACTGCATGTCTACCAGGCATGTGTGCTCAGCACAATCCTCTACTGTAGCGAGGCATGGACCACCTACACGAGCCACGAAGGAAACTCAATAGCTTCCATCTGAGATGCCTGCGGCGCATTCTGTGCATCCAGTGGCAGGACAAAGTACCCAACATGGAGGTTCTGGAATGGGCCAGTATGAATAGCATGTTCACCATCCTGAGCGAGAGGCGCCTTCGATGGCTCGGCCATGTCAGGAGAATGGATACAGGACTCATTCCCAAGGACCTGTTATACGGCGAGCTAGCAGAAGGCACACCGACTGGATGGCCACGTCTGCGATACAAAGAAGTCTGCAAAAAGGACATGGAAAAGGTCAACATCAGCGTCAACAGCTGTGAGAGCTGTGCTAACAACCGCTATGAATGGCGACTTGCTGTGAGACAAGGCATTCAGAAAGCCGAGGAAGACATATTTGCAAACCTTGCTACAAAGAGAGCCAAGAGGAAGGCGAACCAACATCAGCCACAACAAGAATCCATCTACACCTGCAGCAAGTGCAACATAGAAGGATTTTTATTTAGTAATAGGGAGGGGATCATATTGTTTCCATGGAATAATTATTGTTTGGCAACAGGGAAAGAGTCCTATTTTTTTCAAAGAAGAATTAGTGTTTTCTAATGGGGAAGGAGTGCTGTCATTTCCACAGATGAATTATTATTTGGTAATGTGGAAGGGGTCATATTGTTTCCAAGGAATAATTATTGTTTGGCAGTGGATCAGGAGTGCTGTTGTTTCCACAGATGAATTATTATTTGGTAATGGGGAAGGGGTCATATTGTTTCCAAGGAATAATTATTGTTTGGCAATGGGGAAAGAGTCCTATTTGTTTCAAAGAAGAATTACTGTTTGTTAATGGGGAAGGAGTACTTTCATTTCCACAGATGAATTTTTTTTTTTGTAATGGGGAAGGGGTCATATTGTTTTCAAGGAATAATTATTGTTTGACAATGGGAAAAACCCTGTTTTTTCCATAGAACTATTATTGTTTGGTATTGGGAAAGGAGTGCTGTTGTTAATACAGAAGATTTATTGTTCTGTAACAGGGAAGGGGTCATATTATTTCCACAGAATAATTGTTGTTTGACATTATGGGAAAGGAATTATGTTGTTTCCACAGAAGAATTATTATTTGGTAATGGGGAAGTGGTCACATTGTTTCCACAGGATGATTATTATTTGGCAGTGGGGAAAGAGTCCTATTGTTTCCATTGAAGAACTATTGTTTGGTAATGGGAAAGGAGTGGTGTTGTTCCCACAGAAAAATTATTGTTCGAAAATGGGGAAGTGGTCATATTGTTTCCATGGAATACATATTGTTTGGCAATGGGAAGGGAGTGCTGTTGTTTCCACTAAAGAATTATTGTTCAGTAATAGTGAGTGGGTCATATTGTTTCCACATAATAATTAGTGTGGCAATGGGAATGGAGTGATGTTGTTTCGACAGAAAGGTATCCTATTGTTTCTGCAGAAGAATTATTGCTTGGTCAAGGTGAAGGGGTCACATTGTTTCCATGGAATTATTATTGTTTGGCAGGGGATAAGGAGTGATGTTGTTACCACATAAGAATTATTGTTTGGTAATGAGGTCATATTGTTTCCATGGAATAAATATTGTTTAGTAGTGAGGAAAGAGTCCTATTGGTTCCACTGAAGAACTATTGTTTGCTAATTGGAAAGGAGTCCTGTTATTTCCACAACAGAATTATTGTTCAGTAATGGGGAATGGGTCATATTGCTAGAACAGAATAACTATTGTTTGGCAAAGGGGAAAAAGTCATTTTATTTCCACTGAAGATCTATTGTTTGGTAATGGGACAGGAGTGCTGTTTCTTTCCACAGACGATTTAATGGTAATGGAGAAGGAGTTATATTGTTTCTATAGAAGAATTATTTTTTTTTTGTTTTTAATTCATAGTGAATAGCAATCAATTTAATCAGATATTTTTCATTGCAATATTTTTGTGTGAGATCACAGAAAATATTATTTAACCCTTTTCAAATTGGTAGTAATTGAGTGCATGTACATTAATAATGGTGGCTTTAAATCACAATAAATAATTTGGTCTGTTTATAACACAGGCATGTCGATGTCGTCATCTGGCAGATCCTGTGATTCCAATGACAGCTCCTGTCATGATCTGCAGATTTTGCTTGATGAAGAGGGCCAACTTTTTCCCAGATAGTTACTTTTCCAATGAACACAGTTGTGTGGTTTGTGGATGTAATACTCAGGGATTACCACCCGTTGATGCCTATCTTTGTATGTCTCATTCCGCTGGCCAAACGGTCATGAGTCGATGCTTTGTATGTGGCAATGTGGTAGACAGAAAAAGGTCTGACATTGGGGGCAAACAGGCCAAGCTGTGCCATCTGTGTGGATTTGGAAACTTTGGCAAGCAGTGTGCAGACCTAGTTTTATACTGAGGCCATATTAAATTATGATAAAACATATGACACAAAGGAATATTGAATACTTTAGCACCATGTTAAACTTTTTCATATTGTTGCAATAAAAATATATACTGTACAATTTTATTACATTGCCTTCTTCATGGACACAATGGTTTTATCTACAAATAACAAGTTTGAAAATTACATGGAGAAAGGAAGATTATACATGATAAAATGTATATTTATCTGCACATGAAATTAGGTTGAAAGCAAATGGAATACTCAAAAACTGATAATAAATGAAAATATTAATATCTGGTTTAATGTTTACTATGAAAACAAGATTTTTAGAAGTTATAAAAAATTTAAACACCAGTTTGCATTGAAATTTCACTTATATTTTGTAATATCAATATATTGTTTATCTGATCAAATACAATTTTCGAAGTTTTGATGACATTTCAACTTGATGAGCAATTAGATGAAAAAATTTTTATATTTCAGAAATTTTTTTAAAATGATGAAACATTTGTTGGTCTTTAACTGTGTTTCTTTTTGCATGCCTTTGCAAATATTACATTTATTGTTGGAAGAAACAGGTCATTTTCATCTTTTATGATAACATATTGGTCAGATTTTAAGTGGAATAAGTGTTATTATTACCTTTGTTCATTTTCTTTGTTGCTTCAGGTTGGACAGTTGTTGACTTTGTCATTAGCCAACTTCCAGAATTTGTTAGTGCAGTTAGAATATATATATATATATATATATATATATATATATATATATATATATATATATATATATATATATATATATATATATATATATATATATATAGATAATTTACAAAAAAATTTAAAGCTACCATTAAAATTGAATAATTTTTTGAGTTTTAAATTACAATTGAATAAAGATATACTGTTAAATATGATTGAAAATTATTCATTCTGAAATTTTTAAACCAGTATCCAATGATTTTTTAAATGCTTCAACTCAATGGATCTTCTGTATTCAGCTTAGATTTATAAAAGCATAACTGGAAAATTTGAATTAACTTCCAAATTTCTGAAGAGTACTCATCCTTTCACAACCTTGGAACAAACATTACTTGGGAGTTAGCAGGGTTTTCTTGTTTTCTTGCAACCGTAAGGGTGCAGGTTTGAATCACCCCACATTTATTACCATGGTGTGACCTAGAGAAAAGACTTTACTCTATTTCCTTTAACATTAAAAAATAATCTGCTTCTGTTTTTTATCATAAAATATGACAGCTGGACATTGTTATTCATCAATTTTATGTAATATTTGCTTTACTGTTATTTATCTTATTCTGTAGGTTCATTAGTAATTGAATGTCTCATGTGAAGAGAGATTGTGCAGTTGTGTATTTTCTAACTTAATGTGACATTTAAACTTAATTCAGATGTTTGTTTTTATGCATTTATTTGGGCCATTTTGCTGCTTTGGTTGAATTTCTTGTAACATCTGAAGCTTTTCTGATCTAATTATTTCTGTATTTATGAAGACAATATGGCATTTTAAATTTGAAATAGATTGTTTTGTTATATTTTATATTTTTTAATAATATTATCTTGTCTTATTTCTTTTTGAAAACACCAAGTCATTTTGTAAAAATATGTTTATACAGATTATTTATATTGATCTACACTTAATAAATTCTTTTTCTTTACATATTTTATTTTCAGTAAAATGTATTGCACTCATTTTGTGTTGCTTTTTCTTACTATATAAATTGTTATGGTATTCCCATTTATAAATTACACAGGCTGTGTCTTTTGGAAACACTTTGTTCTCATTTCCTATGCACAATACAGCCAATAAGGTGTCAAAAGCACTGTTAAAAAGAAAACTAAAATCAAACAGATCAAGTAAGTTGTACAAATGTCATAAATATCTTCCTACTTTAACATTCTTATTCTTTTTTTCTTTCTTTATTCATGACTTTTCCATTTATTATTTAGGAAGATTAAACAAAATTACAGTTTAAATGTGCTGAGTTTTATTTTATATGAGCATTGACTTTACTACAGCTGAAATGTTATGTTGTATCTACTTGATTAATTTCCCCTATAAAGCCAAGCTATGTCAGACAAAAATTAGATTGATAATAGTATAAAGGAACATGATGCTAACCAGACCCCTTCAAATGTACTTATTAAGAACTCTAATTTTTTTCAACAGTTTTAAGATTTTAGCTTTTTCTACAATCCAGATAGCACTTTCATACAAATTTATATTTCCCTCTTAGTAATTGTTCTGTAGATTTTTAAACCAATTTTCCATATGGTTGACCTTTATCACAACACATGTACTCTTTTTTGGATCAGGACTTTATTAAGTAAAAACAATATAATTCAGTGGTAAAACTGCTTTCTGTTTTTTATTTCTTTTTTTTTGTTTGACTTTTATTTTTGAAAGTATGAAAAAGATTAGGAATAAGTCACACAGGTGAGATTTTAAACAATTTTCACAAATGTGGATGTTCAAATATAATAAAAAAAATTAAAATATTTATAGATATATGTTAAAACCATTGATTGTGTTCCTGCTATCCTAACAGATGCTTTAGGGAGATTACATTGTAGGTCAATAAATCTTATTACAAATACTTAGAAAGCACATTGAAATTAATATAAAATGGTGCCCACAAAATTAAGGAAGTTGAAGACATCATACATATAGGTAAAAAGCTTACCTAAAACATGTAAAGTTTGTCTGATGCAGTTCTCACTAATTGTGTGACTATATTGAAAATTCATTTATTTTTTTACTATACTCAAAACTTTGCATCACTTCCAATTAGTCCTACATATTCAGTTTCTGGATATTTGACTGCTTCAAAAGAATCAGATCTATTTTTTTTTTCAAATTTCTGAAGAATGAGATGTTGATATCATACATTAATGGAAAGGATATTAGGGCCCAAAATTGTTTAACAATGCTTTAAATAATCAAAGGTAGTAGTTAGCAGTGAATGAAGGCATAGTGCATCTAAATCAGTTTATTCTATGACTTAGCAGTGGACAAACCAATGAAAGCATAATGCATCTAAATCAGTCTGTTATATGAGTTTGCTGTTGACAAACCAGTGAAGGCATAGTGCATTGAAATCAGTCTATTCATATATCTTTTGTAACTATTTGGGTACTGAACATAAAGTCTTTAATAGAATCTGAGTATATTAATTGTAGGTAAAGAAGCTTATGACAGATGACAGCATCACAATAAGGTTTCATATACCTTACAATCTGATGTTAGGCTGTTGTTGGTGGTGAGGATGCATTTTTATGTCATATAATAAGGGTGATGAGAGTGACTAGTATAGTTTATAATATTTCACTAAAGTCATAAGATATATTTCAATTAGGGATACATCTGCTGTAAGCAATGACCTAAAGAATATAACAAAAGATAAAAGTCTGAAACAAAAAGCAGAAAAGAGAGACAACAATAGTAATGCAAATAAAATGATAGGGTATGATGTTAAGGATAAAAACAACCATGTAAACAAAATATTTTTGTATCTCATACAATATACAGATCGTGAATAAAGAAGCCTTTATTAATATCTTTAAGATTGCGAGATCTTGTCTAAATTACCTTTCCAGTTAGAAATCCTTGTACAAAATTTCATCCACCATAGCAATATGTTGATAGGTCATCTGTTGAAGACATGTAACATGATATTTAAGCAGCCACATACTGGATGTTTGCCATATTTTGTTTATGGTGGGATGTCACTAAACTTAGGACAATGATATGTTCTGTTCTGTTTGAATAGGACCATTTGTTTATGTTAGTTATTACTTTCCAAGATAGATGTCCTGTGGTTTTTGATATACCTTTCTATTTCTGACTATTTTCAAGTATATATAGGATAGTAGTATAGATATACCAATATTCTGTAGACAGAAAAAAAGAACAAGAAATAAAGCTTTCTAGAGCACTAGTTAGTGCAACACACAATAGATTCATATATGGATATGACAACACCTGGAACAAATTGACAGAAAGTTAAATGTTTTAGGAGAGCAATTCTATTGATGATCATTGTTTACGAATAATCGATGTATAAATTACAATGGATGTATTTATTGCTATAGACACCAAGAATTGTTTTCAAAGCTAGAACAGTATGAACCATTTAAACTGGAGGTCAAGTCCATGACAGTATTTCTATAGTCATGCATGATAAGGGCAATTGAATTTGTACACAGTTTTATATTCACAGGAAAGTAGATCAGCTGACTAAATATTAAGTGATGAAATATTTACATAAACACTAAATAAAGTTTGCAAATGGTACAGTCTAAATATCGGAGGAAAGACATTTACATGTATGAATAAGTGAATAGTCATGAAAGGTTTAAGAAACAACAATAAAAAAGTGTGGACTCATCATTGCATGATTAAAACAGATCAACTGAAAAATACCAGTATGTCCAAGATGCCATGAACAATGGCAATCTTAACACATGTTAAACAATAGAGACATTGATGTGTAATATTTGTGAAAAAGTTTAGAAATGTTTGTATGAAAAATTACAAAAATTGACCCTACTAATTTCTACAGTGCTCCATCGGATCCATGATGTATATTATTTTTCATATGTTCTAAACAATGTGAACCAAATTTCTGAGTAAGTGTTCCCTCTGTTTGAAGACATATCGAAGTTTAATGTTATAATTTCACTGAATAAAATTAAATCTTTGTCCTATATTTCAGTGTTCTTTTAAAAAAAGTTTTTTATTCAGACCAATAACTTCTTTTTGAACATAAGATTGATTAGCTTTAAGTTCATTGCCATCTTTAATTACTTTTAAAATTGTCTTTTTCACATTTGTACTTTCTGGATAATATTTATTTATCTATACATACACATATGGTTGTTTTCTCACCCTCTCAAACCATTTTCCCTTTGACCAGGCAATTGTTCATCACAGCCTATCTTTTCTATTTCCTTTTCTTTCTATTGGTTTTACTATAATAGCTCTGACACATTGTTTTAACAGTTTGTGTGTTTAATATTATATGCTCTTTTAAGTTTTTATTATTACCTCTCTTCATTATGCTCTAAAATTTAATGTATTTAAATCTTAATCTTGTATAATAATGGACATTTTACATAACACTCAGATGGCCATATCAGTCTCAATACTGTATTACAGAAACTTTAGAGACATCCCAAATGGTCATAATATCAGTCATTCCATTACTGTTGATGAAGACATTTTGTTTATATTCCTTATAGCCATTATAGCATTCTGTTACTGTAGGATATAGAGGTTTTACTTATCACACTAATAGACACATTAGTAGTCCTATTAGTTTGATGCAGATATCTGGCTTATAACCCTAATAGACACACTGGTAGTCCCTCTAGTTTGATGCAGATATTTGGCATATAACCCTAATAGACACACTAGTAGTCCCTTTAGATTGATGCAGATATCTTGTTTATAACCCTAATAGACACACTAGTAGTCTCTTTAGTTTGATGCATATATCTGGCTTATAACACTAATAGACACACTAGTAGTCCTTTAAGTTGTATGCAGATATCTTGATTATAACCCTAATAGACACACTAGTAGTCCTTTTAGTTTGATGCAGATATCTTGCCTATAACCCTAATAGACACACTAGTAGTCCTTTTAGTTTGATGCAGATATCTTGCTTATAACTCTAATAGACACACTAGAAGTCCTTTTAGTTTAATGCAGATATCTTGCTTATAACCCTAATAGACACACTAGTAGTCCCTTTAGTTTGATGCAGATATCTTGTTTATAACCCTAATAGAGACACTAGTAGTGTCTCTTTAGTTTGATGCAGATATCTTGTTTATAACCCTAATAGAGACACTAGTAGTCCCTTTAGTTTGGTGCAGATATCTTGACTATAACCCTAATAGACACACTAGTAGTCCCTTTAGTTTGATGCAGATATCTTGATTATAACCCTAATAGAAACACTAGAAGTCCCTTTAGTTTGATGCAGATATCTTGATTATAACCCTAATAGACACACTAGTAGTCCCTTTAGTTTGATGCAGATATCTTGATTATAACCCTAATAGAAACACTAGAAGTCCCTTTAGTTTGATGCAGATATCTTGATTATAACCCTAATAGACACACTAGTAGTCCCTTTAGTTTGATGCAGATATCTTGATTATAACCCTAATAGAAACACTAGAAGTCCCTTTAGTTTGATGCAGATATCTTGATTATAACCCTAATAGACACACTAGTAGTCCCTTTAGTTTGATGCAGATATCTTGATTATAACCCTAATAGACACACTAGTAGTCCCTTTAGTTTGATGCAGATATCTTGATTATAACCCTAATAGACACACTAGTAGTCCCTTTAGTTTGATGCAGATATCTTGATTATAACCCTAATAGAAACACTAGAAGTCCCTTTAGTTTGATGCAGATATCTTGATTATAACCCTAATAGACACACTAGTAGTCCCTTTAGTTTGATGCAGATATCTTGATAATAACCCTAATAGAAATACTAGAAGTCCCTTTAGTTTGATGCAGATATCTTGATTATAACCCTAATATAAACACTAGAAGTCCCTTTAGTTTGATGCAGATATCTTGATTATAACCCTAATAGACACACTAGTAGTCCCTTTAGTTTGATGCAGATATCTTGATTATAACCCTAATAGACACACTAGTAGTCCCTTTAGTTTGGTGCAGATATCTTGATTATAACCCTAATAGACACACTAGTAGTCCTAGTAGTTTGATGCAGATATCTTGATTATAACCCTAATAGACACACTAGTAGTCCCTTTAGTTTGATGCAGATATCTTGATTATAACCCTAATAGACACACTAGTAGTCCCTTTAGTTTGATGCAGATATCTTGATTATAACCCTAATAGACACACTAGTAGTCTTATTATCTTGATATAAAGATTGTGTTTATAATCTTAATAGACACATAATGTATTGTAATAAATTTGGAGTATGCGCATTTATTCACAGTACTCCATTGTAAACATTTGTTAGATTTTTGCGATTATTTGTTTGATTATGGGAAGTCGGTGCTGGAGAGATAGTCCTCAGACCGAAATAATTTGCCAGGTACTATTATTTTTAGCTCGATTTCCGACAGGGTTTGAGATCACTCTGTCAAGAAATCCCTTTGGTTGTTACAGTATCCTTCAGAGATTTTACTTGTCACAGTAATAGCCAATATAACAGTTTCATAGAAATTTTACTCCTCCGTCTAATATAGACGTTGTGAAATTTAAACTTAAGCTATTAAATTTAATATTTTAACTCTTTAAACTTTCACACCTTTACAAAGGCCAGGAACATCATTCTATGACTTCCTAAACATCACATTGAGCAAGCCATCCAAAACAAAAGTATCTACTAAATCTAACACACCATTTAACTTATGAACGAGCTGGTACAATTACATTTACTGATAATACGTGTATTAACTTGACGATTTCAAAACAAGGCAGTTACAGTTGAGCAAAAATGATATTTCAAAAGAAACTTAAATTTATTAACACATTCGAATTAAATGACGTATGGCAGCATATCTGCTTCAGATGACTGTTTAGAAGGCTATTTTTGTTAATTTTTCTCTTAAAAACTATGAATGAATTTTCGTATCGCTAGGAATAAGTTGAAGTTGAGAAGAGTTCTTGTGAATCGAATTACACTAAATTACACATCCCTTTCATTTACTGATAATAATGATAAAATTTTATTTAAACTACACGATTTGCTTTTAGGAACCTGGGGTGACCGAATGGTCTTAGGTGCTTGCCTTTACAGATAACTGATATCTAACCTCTGTCCGCGTAGGTTCTCGCATATTTTCGATGATAACCCTATGTACATCGGAACCTGAGCTAGCAAAAATGAGGCCAACATGGGCATGTGAGAAAGCTAGTCAGTAGATTATCGTGGGTCGTGCTTCTTCCCGTGGTTTCCACGGGTTCTTCCTCCACCAGATATACTGGCCGCTACGTATAGTCTATCCTGCACCGAAAAATCAAGTTAAGCTAATAATAACGAACAAAACAACCATCTGCTTTTGAATAAAAACACAAAATAAAAACAAAACCAAATGTCCATTAACAGACCCATTTTTAAAGAAAAACCGTCTCAAGTCACTGTTAGGATTCTTAATCATTGTGACTCCAACAATAACGTCCCATATGCATGCAGGGTCTTGGAAACATTCCAATGAACCCCAAGAACTGCAAGAAATGGGGGCCAGGGGCAGGCCAAGTGTGTGTGTGTGTGTGTGTGTGTGTGTGTGTGTGTGTGTGTGTGTGATGGGGTCTGGCAGAATTTCTTGCTAATGTCCATATATTAAGTCCGGTTGCATTTATTTATCTATTTCATTTTATCAAGTACATGTGTGTAGCAATAGGAAAACAATATCATGACGATCTTACAAATGTTATACCTAAATTGTACGAGATATTCCCGGAAGACGTTACATTCCATACTGAATCCTGTCAAAATAAGAGATAAAACAGTTCAGCAAAATGGAACGGTCTCGTACTGAGCTAGGTATAGTATACACGGTATAACAGAATTCAGTAAGTTTGAAGGATGCAAATAAAAGTGGATGTTTAAATTCTGCCTGCACCTGAGGCTAACATATAATGATGTTGAGAACAAAGACCATTTTTATAATTAAGAGCTAAAGGTCAGATATTTACAACTTGTAAACAAGATGAATATCGATCCGTATAAAAGCAAAAGGAGTACTGACCAGATATTTGTAAAATTTAAATGCAGGAGAATCTGTCTGGAAGGACCACACCTGCCAAACAAGTATGGTCTCTCAAGACAGGTGGTCTCTCATAACAGGTAATACCACTATATAATGAATAAATCTGCATTAAGACTATGGTCTTTCAAGACAGGTGGTCTCACATAACAGTAGTCTCTCAAGACAGGATTTACTGTATCTCTTCTTCAGTTCAAAGTGTCAGTCGGATATGTTGATTTCTGACAGAATGATGTCATACCACATGCAGCATACTTTTCATGTCTAAAACTATGTCAATAATGTAAACTTGCATATAATCCATTTGAAATCGGGTTATATCTGAACTAGGTTCATATGTTTACAAAAAGCACTAATCCCAAATAAGAAAATCACTGTTCACATTAACACAATGTGTATTGAGTACTTGAAGTATTTCATGGTTTTACATTTTTTGAGACCTGGTTATTTTTGTTTTGTTTTTTGTGTACAAAGTCTACAATGTTTCTTAGCTGCATTGTCTGTAAGGGCTCGTCATTTTGGCTTAGTTACTGCATCCGTCCTTATTTCTCCAATCCAATTATGGCTTTGTCACTGCATCGGTCCTTCTTTCTCCAATCCAAATATAGCTTTGTCACTGCATCGGTCCTTCTTTCTCCAATCCAAATACGGCTTTATCACTGTATTGATCCATTCTACAATCCAAAATATGGCTTTGTCACTGCATCAGTCCATTCTCCAATCCAAATATGGCTTCAGAAATGGCAACAATTGGTTCCTTCTTATCACTGTCAGTAGTAGAATCTACTTTCTGCTTCAGGGTCTGTTTTCATTTTTGCGTCTTCATGGATAATCTGGATGACTTCATTATCTGTCTCTCCATTCAGCAGCTGGGTAGTCCTCATCAGCATTGAGCCATTACTAAATATCATCAGGTGATTTCAAATGTACTCTTAGCTCATTAGTCCTGAGGGACTTGATGTTGTATTTTGCCAGACGATATAAGTCACTTTACAGCATCTAATTTATCTTCCAAGAATAAGCTTTTCCTGTTTTTGTATGCCTCCATTAATAAATAAATATTCACTATTTATCCAAACAATTTAAGTGAACTGTATATTGTCTTAAGTCACTTATAAATACAGGCAATGTTGAATTCATTCATAATTCTAAGTTGTTGCTTAATTTACTCTCAAATTCTAATTTATCTATCAGCAAAATGATATTTGTTGAATAGGCCTTATATTTAGTTATATTGTTCAAATTGGCTTCTATCATGACTGTCACTTTCTCTCCAGTAATCGGATAATACACTCTGGACTGTATTGAGTCACTCAAGTTGCTAGTTTTACATGACAGGTACCAAAGACGAGGTTATTGTGGGCCACTGTTTGTTGAGATCTGGACAGCATGCTATTCTTTCATTCAATGCAGGGTTATGTTAGACATCAAATAGGTAAATAAAAAATAAAAAGAATAAGTAGACCAGTACTTTTTGGTAGAAGTTTTGAACCTATCTTTGCAACCAAATAACTCTCTCAAAATCCCTTTGGCATTACTAATTAAGGATTCTTCGTTAGATTTTTAAAATATTTTTCATACGGTTATATCTTAATGCAGTGCTCATTTCTACATCAGGACCTTGCTTAGAAAAGCCAACCAAAAAAAAAAGCAACAAAAAGCAACAACAATACAAACAGTAAAAAAAAACACCATACCGCTCCCCGAAAAAACGCAACCATCAAACAAACAACAACAATAAAAAACATTCTAGTCACAAACCTGGTTTTTCATTTCTTTCCTTGTATTATTCCTTCTTCAGTCTTTTGCAGGAAGCCGATATTGGTAAACGACCATGCAATGTTTGTGTAAAATCAACAATTGATGCAGATTTGGAAAGCATGACAAGTAATGGCTATAAGTCCATTATTACCTGAGATTAGTGTTCACTTTAACAAACATCAGTATTCGAATTTAAAAACATAAAAGCAACAGATTAAAATCAATGATGATGTTTAATTGGGTTTAACCCAGCCTAAATTCCTGTTTAGAGAGAGTATAAAATAGGCCAATGAAAGATTTTATATAAATCTCTTTGAAAACGCATTGAAATCAATACCGAATGTCGCATTCATTTATTGATCGCGATATAGAGATATTGTCAACAACTAGGAGGAAACAGTAAGGTTATCACCTTATTGATAAGAAAAGGCGTAGACAACCAATAGAGGACATGTAAGGCTGTTCTAGGTTTTCACAGTCTGTATAATATCAAAATTTCTCAAACGTTTGCAATTATTTTCCGACAACTTCTCAAAGTTTGCGTAAAGAAAGGTTCTAAATGTGTCTATTATAATTTGGTTGGTGGAAAATAAATTGATTATCATTTCCCTTGTATTTGTGACGATTAAGATTATATGCCATACGATTAGGAAAGGTTGTATTGGAAACCTGAATTATTTAACAATTCTTGAGATATTTAAAGACAGTTTGTAATATTTGGAAACTTGGTAATGTCATACCTCGTTTAAATTTTCAAAACTAATTCATTACATTAAAACACTAACAAAGAGACATCAAACAATATTATTATGAAGAAAATTGCACTGTTCTTCCTGATTCATTTATATTTTTCGTCATTTTTTGTTATCAAATTAGAATATGTTAGTTTACAAGCTTTAGATCTTGTATTTCAAAATTAACGTGTTATATATATATATATATATATATATATATATATATATATATATATATATATATATATATATATATATATATATATATATATATATACTCTTTTAATCTTGGATTTTCATATTTCATATTGTAGTTAAAAATAAGATTATATTTTAAGCGCATCATTCTACGTTTAGCATAGCGGGATCACCACCTGTATTGATCACATCCACGTCGCATTAGCTCACCAGTCTGGATTTTTCGATGTATGAAAGAATGGTAGCCCTTCAGTAATTGACTTCCGCACAGCTGTCACCCATTTATTGATGTTCTTGTGATGACGTTAACCTCACATTCATATAACATCGAGGCTCATCCGTGAGATCAATCTCTTAAAAGTTTAATTGAATATTAATCTGAAAGGATTTCTTACAAAATGATCAAGCGGGGTACTTTTTCAATGCCTTTATGAAAAGATTTTGGAGACTTCAAAATTTAAGGATTCTCCGCAACGAATTTACGCTGAGAGGACCAGTTGATCCTGATACGCAGTAAGTTTGTTTGCTAGCGTAACTACTTACTGTTTAATAATATGTTAATGTTTCAGTTAATGTCTTTAGTGTTTGAATGTTCAGTAGATAAAACTATTTTGCACAGTTTGCTTGTTATAAACTCTTTATTTTATAACTTGACATATTCTACTTATTTAGAGTACAGCTTGTTATTGCACATAATACAATCATACGCAGTTTGTTGCGTGCAAGAAGTTTGCCAGAATACTTTCGTACATTTTTTATCGTTGGTAATTTTTTCCATATAGCACACCCTGCTTTATGGTTATTTTTTATATAATTAATTAATTAGCACATATAACTTTTCAAACAAGAAAAATAGATAAATAAATAAATAAATAAATAAATAAATCGAAGAATGAAGTCTACTCCAGTAGCACATTCAATCTTAATATTTAAGTACTGATTATATCAATAATAGCACGTGTCATCAACCTATGTAAATCGAGTGATCATGTGCGACTGTTCCTTTCATGTTTGTAGTATGTAGTATTGTTTAAGTATATATAATAAAAATTATTTATAAAACCAGGCTCATTCAGAATTTGAGAGAGGCCCGGGCCACATCTCGAATTTGATGATCCTATGCCCTGGTTAAACTGAAAAATGGAAATGAATCGAATCTCCCATATAATTTAATATATACATATTTAAATGACAACTAAGTACACAACGAAGTTTATTTGGTTTTCAAATTTCTTTACGTAAAAGACGCTTTTCGACGCCCTTATAGGTTGAGATTAGAGTCAAAGCCCTTCCCCATCTGATGGGGCCTGTGTAAAACAGCTAAATCAGTCATGCACTGAATAGTGCTTAACAAAAGCGTGGTATATTTGTGGTCTTGGGTTGATACCATTTACAGCACCTAACAAATGTGGGTGGTTTTCTCAAAGTTCCTCCAACCTCAAAGATGATCCCGAAACTTCAAAGGCTGCCTTGAGTCATAATCTGAGTATCGAGAGCAGAAATTGTTAAACTCTAGACAAAATATAAACCTCGTTTTAATATCATCTGCTTTGGATTAAGATTAAGTTTATTAAGATTAAGTAATGAAATCATGTACGTATACAATATGAAGTAAATGTTAATCCCTAAAGATAATAATTAATGATGACCTAGTGTTCGAGATAGTCCTATCATAGTGGGTAGGTCGCAAATTCTATCAGAATTTATATTAGTATTGACCGAAACTTGTCCACGATTAAGTGATATTGTATTCTTATTTCTGAAGTTTTCGCTTCAAACGTTACTGACGCAATAGATGGTTAAAATGTATGCAGGACATGTATCTGTTAGAAAAGGAGCATCGTCGCATCCCAGTGTTTAAGAGAACTACTTTTTCCTGTTGACTGATTCGCCACCTTGAATTTTAAGTTACCTTCAACCGCTGTGGCTCAGTTAGTAGAACGTCACTAGTAATTCAAGTGTTATGGGTTCAAAACTAGTCCTAGTCAGAAAGTATTGGTTTCCTCGGTGTATCATGAAGAAAGACATTTACCTCCCATTTCCTCTGCATGCCAACAATGTGTTAAAAGTGATGTTAAAACCAACACATACATGCAGCACATTCCTCCTTCTGAATATATATATATATATATATATATATATATATATATATATATATATATATATATATATATATATATATATAGATATATATATATATATATATATATATATATATATATATATTGAGCAACAACTGCTTTGTACAAAAGGTGGGGCTTGAAATATACATGTAAAGAGAACTTGCTCACCCTGACAACACATCGATGCCGTTGTATAGTCTTAAAATCATAATAGAACAGCAAATTGAAGAATATCTTACATAAAAATAGACCTAAACAGTTCTTTTGTTGGACTGCCAACGAATTGCGAGATAAATATATTTGAAAATTCAAGAGAAGGCCCGTTTCTCGGAGATAAAGAAATGATAATAACCTTAGCATAACGAGACGAAATGCATCTCTCAAAAGGTTTTAATGTTTATTGAGCGAACCTTTGATTTCAAAAGCATTTAACTCCATTTAGTATGATATAGTGGGTTTAAATTTAAAATGTGCAGCGTAACATCGCAAAATAAATAATCATTTGTATGGTTCTTTGTCTTCCATTCTTTCAGAAAGATAAAGAGAAAAGGTACAACATTTGTTAGAACTTATGACACACACACACACACACACACACACATACATAGATATATATATATATATATATATATATATATATATATATATATATATATATATATATATATATATATATATATATATATCCGGATTAGGGGTTTCGGGTCACTGTGCTCCGTTTCTCGGTTAATCCAAAATATTTTAATTGAATTCGTATTATGTTATTATGTTAATTATTTCGTTTGAGAGAGAGAGAGAGAGAGAGAGAGAGAGAGAGAGAGAGAGAGAGAGAGAGAGAGAGAGAGAGAGAGAGAGAGAGAGAGAGAGAGAGAGAGAGAGAGAGAGAGAGAGAGAGAGAGACTCCGCCGTTAGCATGCCGATCTAGAGACCAGAAGAATGGTTTAGGTTCGAATCCTTCTCAGGCCAGGCCTGAGATCTTTCTTGGTGTATTTTTGGTCAGGAAAATTTACTCTGCCTGAAAGAGCCATTCACCTTTTGATGTTCCTTGAACAACAACCAGTTATTGTCATTATCATACAGAATATCTGTAAAGAAAATTTCACATCTTGGCTTCATTATTTCCCTTGACAGAAAATGTTTCATGCTTAAAGATATAGCTTTTAAAAGCATCACAAACCATGGGAAATAAAAAAGTGACAAAGTTAAAGTTAATCGAGTGTATTTGAAGCTTATCAACTACTCAATATCATACTAATCTTTTCCGCTGTGTGTGTGTGTGTGTTTATGTGTGTGTGTGTGTGTGTGTGTGTGTGTGTGTGCACGCGCGCACTTACATTCTCCCAATCCCTCGCTGAAGATAAAATACAAGATCACATTTATTTCCCGATAGTAATTAGCAGTAAAAATTTGGTGATGATGCAAAAATTAATGAGGAAATCTGATCAAACAGGTTAGTCGAATCAAATGCCCAAGAAAGAGCTGACAATTTATAAAGATTGAACAAAAAACAAATTTCTATTTAATTTCTTTATGAATTTTAAGTTTGCATGAATTCTTAAGAACGAACATCTGGCAATGTTTCTCAATGATAGGATCACGTGGTCCACAAAAGTACGTTACTTTATACAAATTGCTGTTCATTGACAATTGTTGTAAACTGCAGTAAGTGAATTATTATTATTATTATTATTATTATTATTATTATTATTATTATTATTATTATTATTATTATTATTATTATTATTATTATTATTATTATTATTATTATTATTATTTTATTATTATTATTATTATTATTATTATTATTATTATTATTATTATTATTATTATTATTATTATTATTATTATAGTAACGAGTATGGCCATCGCATTAAAACACAGTTTAAATAATGCTGACGAAAACGTTTCTTTTTCTTTTTTTTCTGGCAACCTTTACGTAAAAGACGGATATTTTTACGAAATTTTTGTGATATTAGGTCCTCTTGACATCATCCTATTACCATGTATGTACTACTCATGTTGTTATTAAAAGTCGTCTGCTTTGAATCCATTTGTTGGAACAGCATTTGTCAATCCATCTGTTCACGAATTCAGTCATCGATTCTTTTATTCCTCTGTTACCTTTCTCCAGCCTCACTACCAGGACTGTAAATTTGTTATATTATCAAGATCACTGAAGAAAAAGAAACAAACATTAAAGAGATCAACCGACCAAAATCTCACTAACCATGAAAATATGTAAATTTTCAGATCTGTTCATTAAATGTGGCTAAAAGTACCTAATTAGTTGCACACGATATATTTAAAAAGAATGGCGTTACTTTTAGCTAAATTTATAGACGCTGACCTGAACATTTATTTATTTGTTGGCTGAAGTTCTTGAGTACCGAATTTAAGGCAAATTTTAACTAGAGATTTTGCCTTCTGGGTTTTAGGACAAAATTCGCTATGCTATGTGAAACGAACTATGACTTAATAAATAAATAAATGCGTTAAGACATAATGCATTAACCGTTCAGTGATGTCCCCAATTTAAATTCCAACTGTGCCTGTTATCATCTGCTGATGCAACACACCAATAGCTGACCTATTGAAGATCTGTAACACGTGGTTAACAGTTTCTACAGTACGCTATCTAGATCGGGTACTGGTGGCACGTCGCCCAGCTCAGATTATTATTTTGTTTTGTTCTGTTTTAAACACGATCAATCATTTATATTGTTTTTACGTTCAAAGGCAGATGTGATGTGACTATTGATATAGTTATCAGGTTTCCGATAATATGTATGTATGTAGGTATGTATGTATGTATGTATGTATGTATGTATGTATGTATGTATGTATGTATGTATGTATGTGTGTGTGTGTGTATGTATGTGTGTGTGTGTGTGTGTGTGTGTGTGTATGTATGTATGTATGTATGTATGTATGTATGTATGTATGTATGTATGTATGTATGTATGTATGTATGTATGTCTGTCTGTCTGTCTGTCTGTCTGCATGCATGCATGCATGCATGTATGTATGTATGTATGTATGTATGTATGTATGTATGTATGTATGTATGTATGTATGTATGTATGTTTAGTTTAGTTTTTATATGTCAATTACGTTTTCTCTTATTTACAGTTTCCAAACTTAAGCCACCACATCCCAAATTTCAAACTAATAAACACATATTTTTTTTAAAAACAAGAGAATTAATTATGTCCAAATATAAGTCAGGGGTCATTTACGAAACTATTCTATGCTGTCATAAAGTACTATAAATAATGTACATCATGACACCTGGTCCTGGAAATTAGCTAATTACTCAGATTGAGAAATTTGTTCACCATACCGAATAACCAAAGCAAAAGATAATCACTAAAATCTAACATAACGGAGACATCGATGCAAATTGCACATACATAACACAGCCTAGCTATGTACCTGTAATTGAGATAACTAATAGCTCTTAAATTATAATTTTGTGTTCGTTTGCCGCTAACACTGTTTCACAGATTAGTGTCAATTTTTGTTAAGCCGCTTTTCTAGTGTATACAGATTTTTATGGGACCTTAACCATGGTCTGACTGCGTTAGTGAATTTAAGTTTATAATTGGTATGTTCGAATACCTGTAAGAGTAGGTTCGTTAGTTTCGGTATAAGTTTTTTTAGTCTTGTATACATATATATTAGTATAAAAAAAATTATACATCGCCTATTATATATATATATATATATATATATATATATATATATATATATATATATATATATATATATATATATATATATATATATTTGTATATGTATATGTGTGTGTATGTATATATGTTGTTACGTATATGAGATTAAATTGATTGAGTGTAAGGTTTAAAATTCTCTTTATTTAATTTTTGTGTAATTGTATTTAGTTGCAATGAATATTTTTTTCCGATTCGGGATTCTATTTTTAGTATTAAGATATATTTTTACCACAAAGTTGATTACTTAAGATGAAATAGTAATACGTGCAAACTATCATTAGGTCCATCTTACCTTGGTATTAAAATCAACAGGAAGTTAAAATTATTCATCAGCATCACGGACATACTTTCTTCACATGATCAAAGTGTGTAAACATCTTTTTATGATTGGTTTTTAAGTAAACCTATATTGGACGACGTGACAAATCTAGTGTAATAAGAGACCACATGGCCAATCTCGCGAGATATGAAGTGATATTTTGAGTTTAAATACTTTTTCTTAATATTATGTCGGGGCAAAGTCTTTCAAAACCTTGAAGGAATAAGGTGTATTTATTTTAAATTTGTTGCCATGATATTTTATTCTTCGTCTGATATTTGGATTCAATAATTCATTCTCCTGGTCACTCAAAAAGTTGACTTTTTATATAAAAAAAATTCAGAAATTTGTTCATAGAAGTTTAATCTGGAATTATTCGGAAACAAAGACCGTAATTCAAGTAAGGAATTGCTGTTATTCATACATTGGACTACATCTGACGTCATCGCCCGCAATATTCGTACATCGTCGGGACTCGAACCTGGATTCTTATAGGACTATTTAGTGAAATGACTTGTGTTTTTATTTTTAGCATCATATTTGTATTATATTCACAAATTGTAAGTCCTATTTACCAAGTTATCCATTGTTGTCTAGGGGAATAAATTAATTTGTTTTAATTGTTTAAAGCTTGTTGGTTTTCACTCTTTTTTCTTACTGAGTACGAGCCCTTGTCACGTAACAGTATGTATGAATGAATGTATATATGTATGTATGTATGTATGTATGTATGTATGTATGTATGTATGTATGTATGTATGTATGTATGTATGTATGTATGTATGTATGTATGTATGTATGTATGTATGTATGTATGTATGTATGTATGTATGTATGTATGCATGCATGCATGCATGCATGCATGCATGCATGTATGCATGTATGTATGTATGTATGTATGTGTGTGTATATTTTGTTCGTATATGTCAATTACGTTTTCTCTTATTTACAGTTTCCAAACGTAGGCCACCACACCCCAAATGAAGACGTTTCTCCAGTTCGTACTGGTTTTTGCTTTTATTAGTGGCAGCAGCAGTGATGATGTTAAGATGCAGTGTATTCCATTACAGTTCTTAAGTAACTCTTTTCTTGACGTCACTGAATCCAATAGTGCCACAGGACAAGACGTGACAATGATGGATGAAATAATGGATACATCTAGAGACCAGTGTCTTGAAGCATGCTGCGATCTCATCAACGGTAAGATACGAAAATCTTTACCAATTTAAATGTGCAATTTCTGAATTATTTACGATTGCTGCAGAGACAGGAATAATTTGAAAATGTACATAGGTTCGCTGAGGCAAAGCTTAGAAAAAGAATGGCCGTTTCTTTAAAATATATTAATGTCTAATTTGTATCATTGATTCTGAGTGAAAAATATGAATATCTGAATACACTACTTTTTTCAAGAGAATTCTTCCAATCAATTCAAAAGACATTAAAAGAATGGCACCAGCAGTTTTCTTTACTGTTATTATATAATACTGTGAGCCATGTAATACCCTAATTTGATGCTTCTAAACAGCACAACATGAACAAGAAATTAGTTAATATCTGACATCAAAGAACAATATCTCAAATGTTTTAATTTTCAGGTTGCTATATAATAAATTATGTCTTTACAGATGGATGTACCGTTGCTGTATTTTCGGAAATGGACGCAGAGTGTTATTTATATCAATGTTCACCAGTTGATAGATGTGTGGTTAGTTCTTCTGCAAACAACACAACCATCTTCATTGGATTAGCATCTACCACATCAACTGAATCAGGACTTACAAACGATTTGAGTCAAGCAACTACGATAATTCCTCTGAGTCAAACAATAGAAGCAGGAAAACTTTCGACCACTAATCAAAATGCAAGGACCACATCAACGCTAGGAAAGGTGATACAGTATTTAACTAATTCAACACCATCGTCAACAGAGTCGCCAGAGACTATTACTACAACGAAGCAAGACTTGGCGGAAGCTGTTCAGAAAACCACATCTACTGTGGGGCAGGATACAACAAGTGCAAACCAAATGAAGGAGTCACTAAATAATATGCATAAAGATTTGTCGTCTACACCGATGCAACAAGGATTGGACAAGACAACTGTTGCTGACGATATGAGTTTAGAAAAAAGTAGCCTACCGTCAACTACCATCGAGCATGAAACTGCTCCAGACAATCCAAAGCAGACAAGCTCAACAAAAGGTCCAGCAACTCTGGCTACACTTCCAAAAATGGTTACACCAGAATCACAGATACCTCCACCAACACGTTCTACTCTGAACGGTCAGACGACGGAATCAACATTTTCTGGAAGTTCAAAGGTTACCGTTTCTAAAACTGAAGGTGTCAGGACTACACAGGCTACAGAAACAATAGAAAGTACTTCTGTTTCTAAAACTGAAGGTGACAGGACGACACAGGCTGCAGAAACAATAGAAAGTACTTCTGTTACAATGAACGTGAATGGGATTACAACAGAAAAATTATCCACTGATAATAATATAAAGACGGAGGCTAACAGTGCAAATAAAACTAACATTGAAAGTACTACTCCAGCTTCTCGCATGACAAGCTCCTATGTGACTTACACTTCAACACCGTTGACAACCAGAAGCACGACACCAGGAAAAGAACATACAGCAGCTATAACAGCAAGTAGCCAGAACATACACAATTCTAGTTTAACAAACTCAACTGATCACGTGTCCTCCACAGAGAATATTCAGCTTGAGAGTGGGACGATCAGCATTACAAATAGTACATGTAAGTTAGTCATCGTGTCTCACGCTTTTCGTTCTTATCTCTTGTTATGAATACCCGTTCCACCGATATTCATATTAAGTGTCAGTAGAAATGTAATAATTGTTCTCTATTCTCATCGGAACATATTCTGGTCAATATGTTGTTGGAGGAAAAAATCCATTTTATCGGAGCATTTGCAAAGCCAAAGAACCGAATTATTAAATAATCAGCAATTTTTACATTTTTTTAAAAAATCTCTATTACCAAACAACAACACTTTCTCGAACTTATAATAGATATTTCTCAAACAAATATAAATCATTATCACTCAAAGTTTATGGACGCATAATGTAAAGAGTCAAGTTTTCATTCTTTCTAATAGGGCCTTATTTCTTATTATTGGCGTAACTGGCAGTAGATGTTGACGTGATGATGGTCGTATTGATGAACAACAGTATCAACGTATAACGATAGTCACAACGATGATAACAGCAACAACCTAGTTATCATTAAAGTACTTAAATATATAGAGGATCTTACACGAGTGCTAATTTTAAATGAACTTATAATAGAACATAAAATAATTTCTATCCTTTTATGACCATTTTAGCCGTTTCATTTGTGACGTCATGAAATGTTATTACACTTGTTACATATTCGAAAAATATGAGATGGGCATATTAATGTCGATAACACAGTAATCATGTGATACAATTTTTAATGTGCTTTTCGAATCTCCATAATATATTTTTTTAAGAAACAAATACAAACTAAACTAATGAACCAGAACAGTTTGCCTTACCTCCTTTTAAAAGTATGTAGGGGACAGTGGCGCCGCGTTGCGGAAGGGGAGGGCAATTATCTTCGTGCGCCAGGCAAATTGCACCATCAGTTTATTTTTTTTTTTGCAGCTGAAATTTTCATAGCATTTCACCTTCATATTAGTGTATAGGGGGCGATTCTTTGCAAAAATTATATCTATGCTGGCCGGGTGGGGGAGGTGCAATGCTGGCAACCGACATAGAAATCGTTATATGTAGCAAAGTGCGATATTAACGAACATTACCTCGAACCATGGTGCCGTCATTAGTAGATTACATAAATGTTTATGGAATTTATGGCATAATCATTAAAATACATCAAACGTGGTATGAATTCAAGTTTGTAGAAGTAAATTTTACAATGCTCTCTTTTTTATTGAATGTACATCATGTTGTTTCATTATAATTCAACCAGCTGACGAATATCTTGATTGTGTTTCAAAGAAACTGACAAATAACATTTCTGATTAATATTTAGTAATGATACGTCTCTTTTTGCGTTTTTTTTAAATCAATAACTTCTGTATGTATAACTAATTGCAAAGCAAAGATAAATTCTTCAAAAATATGTATAAAGTCATAATTTTCGTGCACTGGTCTTTGAACACAGAATTATGACATATTCAGCGTCGATTCGCGTAGACATTAAAAATATTACCCCGTACTACAAATCGTCTAGACCGTCCTAATATATTTTTGGACACTGATATGTCTAATACTCATACTTGTATCCAGATGCATTATTATTGAACTCATTGATGAGATAGCCACTTGATCACATTAAATTCACGGAAGATGCAGAGAAGGTTTGGTTGATTCGTGACATAAGCATCATGATCAATATCACCACAATAGTTCGGTAGGCATCGATGTAGTATTCATTAAATTTATGAACATGTTTTGAATAACATTAATGCTGTACATCTTATATATTTTGAACGTCAAAAATACTGTCACTATTTTTTGTAAAGTATAATGTATAATTAAACAATGTCTGCTTTTTTGTAAGTTTGTTGCGGGGGAATATGATAAGCTGAGATTTTTCATGTTTTTCAGCAACCATTAGTACATCAACCGATGAACTGATAAAGGAGTTGCATCAGCTAAATAATACAGTTATCACACAAAGCAACACAAGCGAACATATTGTCATAAACAAACAAGGTGAGTGGGGGAAATATTAATGGGAGTTGCAGCCTAATTTTATTTTTTCAATATGAATCAAACAATATAACCTATGTATCTTTGTAGTCCGAGATTTTATCCACAGTGTATGTGTGTGTGTGTGTGTGAGAGAGAGAGAGAGTGTGTGTATGTGTGTGTCTGTGTGTGTGTGATTTGGAATTTTTTAACGTTGTTTTAAAACTTTTTTTCAGTCATATCGCTACGATATCTCTAGAGTGGCAGTTGCAAGTGAAGTCTAGTGGCTAGTAAAGTCTAGCGCAAGGGCATCATGCCTCAGATATGCAGCTTAATTCATGTCCCACCCAGTCACATTATCTTGATAATGGGCCGACCAGTGCTATTAGTAGCTCCTTAATGCAGTTGCCATTACTATTTTCATAATTCTTTGGGATGAGAGAGAGAGAGAGAGAGAGAGAGAGAGAGAGAGAGAGAGAGAGAGAGTATATATGATCTCGTCTTTACAAATCACTCCCACATCTCATCATTGTTGCATGAGTTCGAGACTCTGCCAGCAGCTTCCCGTAAGTGAGTTGTCTTTGCCTGCTACCTCATCATTCTTACTTGCAAAACAAACTTAGAATATGAGAGGAAAATTCCGCTCCCCCTATTAGATTCCATCGCATATTTCATTACATAATAACAACACTTGCCGTTTTAGTCAGAATTTCATTTTAGCATATTTTTTTTTCTATCTTAAAAGATGTAATTTCAGATATTTAATTTTTTGGATTTCATCTAAATTCTGTTAAATTTTCATTGTCCACAACTGCTCTTCGACATTTACGTTGTCTTCTTATCATATTCATTAACAATACAGATCAGGTCAAGCGTGTGTGTGTGTGTGTGTGTTTGTGTAAACAGTTGCTTTTTAGCGGGGAGGGGGGACTGTAGTAGGCCCTACTAACGTGATTTTGCAACAGGCATTTTTTAAGGATACACGGTATTAATTGTATGAAAAATGGGAACCAGCCTGGAATTGGGTGAATATAAAATAGAGTAAATAAGAGTTTGGTGGCCAGGATTGGTTGATAATGAAAGTTATTTTGTAGGACAAAAAAATCTTTTGAGAGCATATCCTAGTTGTTATTGAAATAATTGTTTTCTTGATGGAATTTCAGTTCTTTAGTAGTTTTAAATTTCGGAATACTCATTACTGAAATTATCACCTCTCTCTTTGATGCGGAACTAAAAGAAACCATGTTCTAAACATATGTAGATCAAGAAATTCCACGGCTCATAAAATTTTCTTTACATGGAAGCTGTCATCTAGTTATCACATATGCTGATAAATAGTTGTTGTTTTGGGGCTTAACGCCATTTTTCAGCACACGATAGGCTATACATGGCGGCCAGTATTAATGGTGGAGGAAGAAACCGGGAATGCAGCGGAAAAACCACCGGCCCACGAAAAGCTGCTGGCAAGTTTTCTCACATATCCACATTCGCCGAATCTTAGACTCGAACCCACGCAGACAGGTGAGATGGCAGTGATCCGTAACGGAGAGCGCTTTAGACCACTTGGCCACTCGGGGCCCCGCTCATAAATAGATGCCTGATCATGAGCAATCAGAAATGTAGTTATTCAATTTTAATATCATTTTGTTTACATAGGTTTACTATGGGAACTGAATTAGTCTTTAACAGCTGATGCATTGGCAGTTCGCAGAAGTAGAAGATGAATTAACGCATGCACAAAAGATGGACTGGAGAGTTCGTACCAGGGGTTGACAACATTTATTGATAAAGAATATATAACCTGACATGTGCTGATAAATGGCTTTAAACCCAACAAAACAGTCGATGTTAATGGTATCTTCCCGAATTTTTGGGGTTATTTACATGACCTTTCACTTCTGTCATCGAAAAACTTTCCCTCATAGTTTTGTTCTATTTTTGAGGAATCGTTGATAAATTAAGTTTAATGAAATAATGCAACCGTTTGCTAATGTAAAGAAATTACATTTATCTTATCCATAAACCAGAAGGCGTGCACATCATGTGCACGCCTTGTTTATATATATATATATGTGTGTGTGTGTGTGTGTGTGTGATTTGGACTTTTAACGAAGCTATAACAATTTTATTCATATCCAACGATGTCTGCAGTACGGCAGTTTATAATGATTTCTATCACTGGGACATCATGCCAAAGACACATATCATCAGTTACACTATCCTAACACCGGGCCGTCGGTCCCAACACTTCTTAATCCTGAGCACCACGCAAGCTGCTAGTACCATTTTTGTGTCTTTGGTATGACTTGGCAATGGTTCGTGTTTGCGACCTATCGCATACGAGGAGGACGCTATAACCACTTAAGTCACCGGACCTGTCATTTTGTTTATAGAAGCACTAGGCCTACAATACAAAATCAACATAATTTTTCTCTATTCCTGATATTAACTATGACTGTTTCAATGAATCACTTCGCTGATGCATTCTCTTGTCCACTACATAGTTACTCCATACCGGAAAATGGGTGTGAGGTTGGAGGTGGGGTTGGACAGGGTAGATTTGTATCAAGTAGGAACCATACCTTTAATTGACTGTTGACAGTGTTCAAAAATTTAACTGTAGTAACATTTTCAATGTAAAAATATGCATTTTATTATGTATGTATGTATGTATGTATGTATGTATGTATGTATGTATGTATGTATGTATGTATGTATGTATGTATGTATGTATGTATGTATGTATGTATGTATGTATGTATGTATGTATGTATGTATGTATGTATGTATGTATGTATGTATGTATGTATGTATGTATGTATGTATGTATGTATGTATGTATGTATGTATGTATGCATGCATGCATGCATACATATATGCCTACATACATACATGTATGTATGTATGTATGTATGTATGTATGTATGTATGTATGTATGTATGTATGTATGTATGTATGTATGTATGTATGTATGTATGTATGTATGTATGTATGCATGCATGCATGCATGCATGCATGCATGCATGCATGCATGCATGCATGCATGTATGTATGTATGTATGTATGTATGTATGTATGTATGTATGTATGTATGTATGTATGTATTTCATTTGCTTCCCTGTCTCAGAACAGAATTATTTTCTTTTATAGGATCTGATCAAATCAAGATGAACAATACACTACCGATTATAAAATTTTCAGAAGACATGGTAGTCTCTGGAGCATTAATAGCAGCCCTTTCTTTCGGAATCCTGTTCTTCTTCGCCATGATGGTTTTAGTTGGTCGCCGTTGCTTTGAGGGATGGAAACGACGTCACTATTCCCGTATTGACTATCTTGTTAATGGAATGTATAACTAAAAGATAAACCCATCATGAAAAATGTAAAGGAAATCAACCTATTAGTGTTCCTACACGCTTATAAATCCAGTCAATGCCGGATTCAGGCCTTCCAAAGCCCTAATTACTGAAAATATAAAGGTGCCCTACCCAATAAAACTCAACCCCAACCTCCCCAAACAAATACCCCTCCCTCCAAAAAAAACCCAAACAAACAACAAAACAATATTTAAAGCTAAAAAGGTGGGAAAATTCCAAGTTTGCCGTTATTTCAAATCAAAATACATTTACAAACAGATCGAAATGTTCATATATAATTCATTAAATCATTCAGTTTTATGATGAACAATTAATCTGATATTTTTCTGCTGCCCCTGTTGGGCTGGTACTCTAAGCACGATTTTAGTGTGAATATGGTTAATCCGGCACTGAGTCCAGTCCAATGCGTCAACATATCAGGGTCTATATTGTTTGCTTTACAGGTTACTCTGAACAAATCGCATAGATCTTGTTCTCTCGGCACATTATGCGATGGCATATCTGGATCTATACAGTTTGCAGTTGAACTAGACGTATAAGCGAGTATATACGATTAGGTTTTTGATGGAGAATATTAAATCAAATATTTTTGATCGTCACATTGCCATTCCGCATCATGTCTCTTGATGTTTAAAACAAAAATATCAAGATACATTTTCACAGTCTCGAATAGAATGAAAATTGCTTGCTTATCCTTGCTGGTTGTTCAGGTGTATTTTTGTGATTCGCTTGTTTTCGAAAGCCGCAATTTAACACGCGATAACAATTTTATTTATCTATTTTATTATTTTTATTGTATGATCGGTGATCGTGTCACGTGCACGCTTAAAATTATGCAACTGCAGGAGCCCGAAAATTACTTTTAAACTGTTACGTATCCACTTTATTTGTACGAATTTATCATCTTGCCAACCGTTTATTGGTTACTTTATCGTGCATGTCAAAGATGATGCTATGCAAACTTACTGGCTTCAAACAAGAAACTTTCATGGCATTATTTTTAGGCTTCGAATTCCTTCATGTTGCGGGGGAGGGGAAGAGGAGGAAAAAACCCAAGACAAAGTCAGCGTTGCTAGTGACTTTTAGTTCACAAAAAAACTTTGGCATGAAATTCAAGAAGTCTAATTTTAAAAATCTCCATTAAATATTTAGCAACTTCTGTATCACTCTCTGCTCTTTGTATTTGAAAAGGTCAGACATGTAGAAAACTCCTACTTTCATAATGGATTCCAAAGTGCGAGAGTCAGTTCCTAGTTAAATCTTTTGGTACAGTCGGCATCGTTACTACTTAGGTAGATTTTTGTGTAAACTTTACATGATATAGTTTTCCTAGTAATATCCAAAGTTTTAATTTCCAAGCTAGACATCGGGTTTCAGGGACACGTTTCTTTATATATATATATATATATATATATATATATATATATATATATATATATATATATATATATATATATATATATGTGTGTGTGTGTGTGTGTATGCATGTGTGTGTGTGTATGTATAAACACACATGCTGGATCAAAGTTAATCAATAGTAGTTAATTGTACAAGCTTTGTCAGTTTCATTGAATGTTCAAAGTGTTTGTTATCATAAATATAAAATCTCTTTAAAATGAATTTATAAGACTCATGCCCTATCAAGCATTATGTACATTTTTCGCACACGTAATCAAGCAGGCAGTAAATAAATTTATCACACGTGTTTACCACACGTGTACTTTACGAGGCAGTACTAAATTTATCACACGCATACCATACCAGGCGTTATGTAAATTTATTACTCATTTACCATATCATGCTGTATATCAATTTCATTTTGTTTGAGGAAATGGAGAATAGATTTTCTTGGGGCGATCATTGGTCGAGTTTTTGAAATGTTTATTAATATCTTGAGTTCACAATTTTTATGAGTGCTGCGCATTCCATGCGCTATCAAGATGTAAAAATAACTATTGCTTGCACGAAATTTAACGGTATTTCTTTCTTTGCTCGTGCTAGCCTGCATACCAATAAGTTAGACCATCTGTTTGTTTGATATCATTTATTCGTATTTTAGTTGATGCATCGATAATGTAATATTTATTTTTCTTGTATAATAAACGGTACCAATATCTATTAATGTCACTATTTTTTCTATTTCCATCACTATATATATATATATATATATATATATATATATATATATATATATATATATATATATATATATATATATATATTCATCCTCAGGATCATAGTTGGTTATCAAAGCAGAGGTGACTGTCATTTAAAGCATGTGTAATGTTTTAGTATTTATTAAAACGGATACGGTTAACCGTGCTATTTTCAAATAAAAGGTGATATTAATCAAGATCGTGTCTGAGATAATTGAATTTATCTGAAATAAATTTACACGGAAATCGAAGGAGGTAAAGAAACAATAGTTTCATATCCATTATTATAGTAAGATGTTTTGTTAATAGAAAAGGTGTATATTTTTAAATTATAAACTTTACTAAAAGTGCTGTTTCGGGACTATCATAATACAATGTAATGGTCATTTCGATTAATATATTGTCATTTAATATGTTAATTACATATAATTTTCAAACAAATCGTTTGTGTGACCTAAATTTAAAGATAAGATTTAAGGCATTGATTTGGACTTTTATAAAACAGAAATTTGAATAGAATGCCAAATATTACATGTAAAAATGTATTCAACCTCGTATTAATCGATCGTTTCAATATATATATATATATATATATATATATATATATATATATATATATATATATATATATATATATATATATATATTATAACACCTATACATATCTTTCCATCGCAAATAAGCAAACATTAATTGTATGCTTTCTGCCATCGTCTTTTTGGTGACCTAATAAATCAAAATCCTCATTTTCATAATAGTTTAGACAATTTGGACTAGCTTAGTATGTAAGTTAGTTTTGTACAAACTGATGTTTAACGTTCATGTTTATTTTGGTCCGAATTTTGCAGGTGTTGATTGGTAATAAAAAAGAAGTTTTGAAGTATGTTATATGAGTAGATATTTGGAATAAACAACACGAATGACCGGGTGTAACTAGTGGCTATCGAAGGTCAATCTGCTACGTTTGTGAGATAGGAGAACTTAATCTTATAACAGTATTAAATAACATGCGGTACGCACATTGTGCCTATTATTGGAAATGTAATTGGATGTTCTTTTTATTTGCATTACTAATCTCGCTATGGATGATTGCAAAAATAATGATATAATATTAAAAAAAAACATTTCTTTTAGTTGAACAATCCAATACTGTACGTGCCAAAGCACAAATGTTAGATTTAAGTCTGTTGTAAAACTTGCAAATATTTACATTATGTTCATGAATAGTTTACTTGTATGGACAGTTGAAGTATTTCCAACATAAGAGGAAGGACAAAGCATGTTTTTTTTTTTTAAAAACTCGTCAGTCAAAGTGGATATACTATTCAGGTAAATACTGTATCCACAACAGAGAGACAACAATCAAGTTTTCTTTTAATCTTTTTAATCACAAATAAAATATGAAATCAAAAGTAATCCGTTACAAAAATATATTTTACAGAACAATAAGACTTTAATCGTTCGGAATGCAAATTCATTTATGATGTTCTTCATGCAAATGCTTATCTCATTGATATTTAACATGTTTTGAAAATGTTCCTTTGAAAATATTTCAAGTCAAAAAGTATACAATGAAGGCACATACGTGCAAGCTATGAGAAAGCTAGACTTACATGGTAACAATTTTTACATCTTTTAAATTGAAATCAAAAGCGCAACACAAAACAAAGAGCTGAGCAAAATATGAAATATGAATAAATAGATGGCAAAATTGATCGCCCACCATTCGTATAGTAAATCTTAATAAGTCCATTAGTTGATTATATTATTCTTATGTATTAGCTAAAGAAACATTTAAATTACCACCTTATTTCTACAGAATTATGCCTTGAATATACAAAATAGAACATAACCTAGGACTTCTTTCCAAATGCGAATTCTTAAAATTATTAATGTAAACAAAACTGGTAGAGCGAGAAAAGCCTCCTTAAACAGTAAGTCGGGCTGAAGACAAACCACTGTCGCATTTGTATTTGAAGTATCGTTTTCTTAACTGCTAATAATAGAAGATGATACATTTTATTCACCCCTAACGCCATATTTGACATAGTTTTATTTGTTGGATTTGTCCGCATGAGCTTGTCAAGGGTCAAGTGACAAATTTGCAATGAAACAATGGACATAGAAGATATAAACAAAAATAAAAATGACAAAGATCTTAATCCAATGGAACAAATAAATTTGCAAGACTCCCGAATTGCATGTATGCAACACATGTAAATTAATGAGACAGAAAATATAACTTTGGAAGCAGCAATTAACAGAAGGCAAGACGTGAAGCATATATGCATAAATACACACACGTAATAGAAAAATTATAATACAATATCTTTTTAATTTCTTAATAGATTGCAGTTGTGTAACTATATCAATCATTGGCACATTTTATTCTAGTAACAACTATAACTTTATTTGTATATTCTAACTATTTCAGACAGAGAAAATAATTAGCACCCTTATGTGACGAATCTTCAAACTCATTCAAATAAACTGGTAACATTTTACGTCCTTGAAGTAAATTAAGTTTTATTATAATTTAACAATACTCTGTTAAATGAATTTTATAATAAAAATTAGGTTTACTTTCTGGGAGTTTAGAGATGAACTTCGATACAAAATTGTTTTTAATTGCTCTTTTCCGCAAAATAAATACGAAGAATCAAAGGTATATTTGATAAAAAGCAATTAGAAAAATCCTTTATGTCAAACTTTTTAATTTTCATATTGTTCCAATTTCACATAAACGAAATTCTTAATATTTTTAAATAAAAGATTGTAAATGTGTTTTATAAAGTTATACACACAGATTCACTTATCATTTCATGCCTGCAAATATGTGCAGGCCATTTCAATTAGAGGGATGTTACTTCTTCCTCGAAAAACTCATTATCTTTGTCATCAACTGTCATAACATCGATTGGGGAATTGATTTCTTCTTCAAGCCATCCTGATTCATCTGAAACATTTAATTTGGGTTCATCATTATCTTCGTTACTCAGATCCAATGGTGGCACAACGTGTTTGCTTGAGTGTTCATCTTTCCTTTTCTCTGACGTGGCATCGCTTGTCTCCTTGGTGCCACCATCTTTCTTTTCATTGCCATGTTTCAAAGGAGTCATTTTGTTCTCGTCTGGATCAAGTACCTGGTGCGCGAAACGGACCTGCTTTTTATTATAGTCCGGTAGCGGTTCTTCTTGGATGTTTTCGTTGTTCTTCTCACTATCTATATTGAATGAGTCCGCCGCAGTTTCAGAATCCTGTTCTGAGATAACGTCATTGGGTTCTAAATCTGTATTTACCATCTCATTGGAATTGGAGGCATCATGTTGATCATAGTCTGGGGTTGGACTTTCACTTCGGACCATCTCCACATTGTCAAGCTCAGAAGAGGCGATAGGCACTTCTGTAGAAGAAAGCTCTCCCATAACTGTTTGACCTCGATCTTCCAATGTTGAAGGTACGTTTTCATAGTCAGGTTTGGGTACATTTTTATTGACACTTACTGAAGGTACATTTTCATAGTCCGGTGTGGGCACGTTGTCTTCTTTATTTAAATGGTCTGATAGTTCACTGAGGCTCAGCATAGCTTCTGCCACACTGGTAGAGGCAGTAGAATCCAATCCGTACATAGGATTCAGCGTTGATGTAAGAGCTCCTGTCTTGTTTTGATCAGAAATTTCAAGATCCTGTGTGTTAACTGAACCATTGTAATCAGAGGTCTCGTCTTCCATTCTCACTTTCAGTTCTTGTGATTCGTACAACGAACTATGGCTTGTAAGATTCTGGTATAACCTCTTGTACCGTTGATGTCTAAAATAAGAAAAACATTTTACTCAACATAACGTTTACTTGTCCTAAGTTTGTAAACTCTGCTTGTAAAGGGGCAATACTAGGCCGGTGAAACTCATATTAATTCTACCCGGTCTTTTTTAAAGCAACATTTATAAGAAATTATTCAAACATTTGAAAGGTTACATAAAGGTATTATTCGTGGCTAAAGAGTGTTTTTTTTACTCATATTAATCAATACAATATGAAAGAAATCGCGATCGTTTTTATCGTAACAAACAAATAACTGGCCGGAACGTTTTTCATTGGAATTTTACACGAAATTTAACAATACAATGTTTCAATTATTTCAGCACAATAAGGTAACATCTAGTGAACGACAAACAAATTTAGCAGCAAATAAATATAATATTAAATTATGCCAACAAACCCTTGGTATTGCTTGCGGATGACAATGATCGCTACAAAAGCACCGATAAAAACGACGCAGGCGATTGCAATAAGGGCTATAACTGGAGCGGTCATACCGGAATCGTCGTTGTTACCACTAGTAGACTGAGACTCGCCACTAAGATAAGACATCAGTGGATCATAATGGCGGAGAACCAGTCTATAAGAGAAAGACAAAGGAAATACATCAGTGCAGAACGAATATTGAAACAAATTATTTCAACAAGAGATCAAATAAAGGATACATATCTAATTAATAATTGGCATTATTATATGATTAGCTATCGTAAAAAATTCCACTTTAATTCGCGAAGAATCGCCACTGTCAAGTTGATGGTTGTAATTTTCAGTGAGAGGTCTCTTTTAAATGTCATATTTGCTTGGACCAGACCATATGGAACTGCAATTAATATGAAATAATTCTTTTTCCATTAGACAACAAACATATCAAAACATTCATGAGAAGACACACATCTTAAAATACATGGCAGTAAGTCAGACTCTTATATTTTCTTGAATCGTTTCCAAATTTAAAGTAAGCATTGTTCAGTTCTTCCAGATTAAATTTCATTCAATACGTAGAACACATGTTCAGATATAAATGTTTAACAGTAATGTACTTGGGAAGATAAGACAAACAATCTTGGAGGTTGAGTTGTGGTAGGACATCAAGGTCATTAAGGTAAAATAATCGCTGGCCAAATTTACAGCAACATTTGTTCCTTGGATAAATATTGTTCCCATATTTTGTGCGACAGAATATTAAAACAGAGTATTTTATGTTCTATTCATCTTTAATAAAAGTTTTAGAGGAAGCTTTCTTTATTATTTGCACCATGAGGATTGATAGGAATCGTTCTAAAATAGGATAAAGTTGATATAAACTTTGCAATTCCAAAAACTGTTTGGAAAACAATGATGTCCTTTTACCATATATAAATCTATAACAGAAGAGAAAGTGTGACATAGGATTTCAAGGAATAACTATGACATATTTATACAGTAATACATTGCATAGTTTCACATACCTCAGTAATTCCTCAAATGACAGAGCAGAGCCATTCTTATTTGCAGAAATGTAGATCTTGTTTCTGTAGAGAAAATACAGATGTATGTTAATATCAACTAGCCAGGCGATCCAACATACATTGTTATGGAAATTATTATTACGGCTTTTAATTTTGTTGCGTACCTGTAGATTACAATGAAGCTAAACCTAGGTGTTTACTATTCTTAATATTAGTATTTATATTAAACCTGTTTATAATTTTGAGGTGATTTCCCTTTGGTTGGGTTGTTCAGTGATTTTTGTTTTTACGACGGTGGCTATTGGAAGAGAAATTACGTGTCGAGTAGGAAACAATTGAGATTTAGAGCTTCATGGGTATATATATATATATATATATATATATATATATATATATATATATATATATATATATATATATATATATATATATATATATATATATATATATATATATCAGAGCGAGGAGGTGGACAATTAATTTATTCTTCTTACCTATGTTCTTGATTAAGCATCAGTCTATATACTTTGAGAAGAAGCATTTGTTTGGATTATTCATTGGAATTACAAATTGTTCATTTAATGTGGACACAATTTTTATTGTGGGATTGTTGTGAACTTATTTAAAGAAAATGTTGACAATGCCATTGTAATACATGAAGATCTTAGGCACATTGCCACCAGATGACTGGTATTCTCACAGATTTATCTTCCAGTAAACAAGTTACTGACATTATTACTCAACCTTAAAAGATAAATATTAGACTGGCTCAATGACTGATTTTGTTACCTTTATTATTTTAAATTACATTGTTCATATTAATAGTTAACACTATCCTCATTTATGTGAGGTAAAATGCAAATAGTTATTTTTAATATTTAAAATTATATGCACTTACCCCTGAAGATCTTCATTCGATTTTAGTTCTTGCTTCTCGATTGTTATATCCACTTTCAAAATCTCACCAATATTTCTGCAAGTAGAACATATCTCGAATACTATGTTAGGATATGAGTGTTGCAAAAAAACTGAAATTTATATACAAAACCTTTTTAATTACTCACGAGAAGAATACAAAGTATCTTTGTAGTTCATCGTTACGCAACGTTCCTTAAATATAACTTTAACAGAAGCTTCAATTATTGCACAGAAAAAGCTAGAAGTATCTGAATAAGTTCTGATGTTTTTTCTATATGTAATTTATTCGAACACTTACCTTTCAAAATTTTCCTTCTTTGATTCTATTTCATTTTTGCTAAACTTAGTTCGTAATGGAAGCTGGTTGTCTTTCCTTGCAAACCTGGATAGCTTTACAAAATGAAATGGAAAGGAGAATTATCGCTTTCATTTTAATAGCAATATGTTACGCATTATATTTTTTCTTCTCTTTCAAAAATAAATTTATACCTTTGTACAAAGCATATCGTATAAGCACTTTCATATGACATTATTTTTTCTTGCTGTAAATATTGTCATCTGAACATCAATGACGCAAGTGCGAGGACAGTATTAGATTTGAGTAAAAGTACCTAAAATATAAAATATCTGAAGAAAAAAGTACTGTACAATTGGAGTAAATTCATAAATAAAAACCAGAAATTTTCCACATTTATGGAGAGTTGTTGAGCTGTATCTTTCGTCTTTGGAGACTTATTCATAATGTGGTACTCCTGCATTTTTTTTACTACAAATATTTATCGACTCATTACAAAAAATACAGCTTCTTCGTGTAAACAAATGGGACCTCGTGCTTGCTGTCACAAATCCTTTAACAGTACCATATTTTATTTTTGTGATATACGAATTTGCAACAAGAGCATCATTTTTATTATCATACAAAGTATAATTATCAAAATATAATCAATCAAAAGGAATTATATCGAAGAGAGTTTCTTGTTGTAGTAAACAGCATCCAAATTAAAAGTGTTGAACAAGGCACCATAACACCAACAATATTGTTATATGCATAGTAGGAAAAATATATTAAATTCTTTTTTAATATATAAAAAATAAAAATGTATATGGAATATAAGAAAGAGAAAGAAAACAAACTCACCAGCACAGTGACCTGCGACATCAGAGGCGGTTTAGCACTGTCACTAGCCATGATACTGAGATGGTAGTAATCCCGGCTGAGAGCCTTGACATCTCTTGCTTTTAACATGCCATTCGTTGAATTTAGCCAGAACAAATCAATTTCCCTTAGAAAATCAAATTTAAAGTGAAAATAAATAAATAAATAAATAAATAAATAAATAAATAAATAAATAAATAAATAAATAAATAAATAAATAAATACATAAAATAATACTTGCAGTTATTTATAGACAGCACCATTGTTTAAAGTTAAATAATGCCATTAATAGGGATGTGTGAAAACGCCTCTTATGATGCACTATATACATAATTAGGTAATAAACTGTACACAATTTTTTAACAATTATAACATTGTGTATTTTATGGGAAATCTTTACGTTTGATACTACTTCTGAATAGATACTACTACAGCTACTTATTATTATTATTATTATTATTATTATTATTATTATTATTATTATTATTATTATTATTATTATTATTATTATTGACGATGATGATGACGATGATGATTTAAAAAACACAAAAATATCTTATGCAACAGCCTCATGCGAAAACTTACGAAGATTCTTGGATATCAAACGCCACAGCTTGTTGTCCATCTTCGTCCTTATCTTCGGCCTATTCATGACATATTCGGTGGTAATTATTAAAACAAATTTAAAAATTATAATAAAATTGGTATTGAAAGATGCAATATTTATGAATAATACGCCAAGATAATCTAACAAATTAAAAGCAAAAAAAAAATGCTTTAACCTCATTTAAGCCCCAAAGAGACAGGGACAACAAAACTGAATATTGAACATTAAAGGGTGATATAACTAATGGTTTGATTTATTATTTTTTGTAGGTTTTAGAGTAGACAACCACAGTTATATTTTAGGTCAATTTGTACGTTTTGAAGTTTTATTTTACTCCAGATTATCTCACAAGTTTCTTGAAATGATTTTGATCGTGTCATCGCAATTTTCAATCATTATTATTTCATAAATTTATTGTACTTAATTAAACTTACATGAACCTGGCCAATAAACTCTGATCCGTTGCTTGGAATTACAAAGAAGTAATATTCTTTTGAAAAAATTGGCGCATTGTCATTTACATCCAAGACTGTGATATTGTAGATCACCGTACACATTTCCTGAAAGTAGAGGTAGAAATGAAATTGACATTTGGGGCTATGTATTCCGCAAATCTTTCTGAAACAGTGCGTGTGTTGCATTCGTTTGTAAAAATATATTATGAATTTATCCATAGGTCAGGCAACATCTTTGAGCGATCCATTCATGATATTTCGCTATTCTTTGCCAATTTCATAATTCCATAATAAAAGATAAACCACGATGCCACTTTGTGACAACAAATAATGATAGCAACTGTAACAACTGCAGCACGGCATCATTAACATAAAATTAAAAGCCTTATGTAACCAACAATTATTAGAGACTGGAAAGTTTAGACAATCGATATTCACCAAGCTACACACATATATATATATATATATATATATATATATATATATATATATATATATATATATATATATATATATATATATATATATATATATATATATATATATATATATATATATATACGATTTTCAGTTTTGAAGAACTTAGGCACTGACTTACCGTTTTATCGGATGCAAATTGAACAACCGAACAATTGTAGCTACTTGTGTTCTCGTAATCAAGGTGACCATTGGTTACAACCATGTTACTGAAAGATGAAAAAAAAATGATTGATTGCATTCCCACAGTCTAAATTGCCAACTTGCATATTCCACTCATACTACGGAATTTTATAAAGGACACGTAAAACCTTCAAATCGACATTGATATATAAGGCATTTTAAAATAATATCTAAAATCTTGTCTACTTTGTGGTTAAATAATGAACACTAGAAATTAATATTAATTAGATGTTAGTATTCAAAACAAGTCCAACCAGACAAAATAAATCAAAAATATAAAGAAGAGCGGGCCCGTTTTGTCCTAAAAATGCAGTGTACGATACTGACCCTTTTAAGTTAACTAAACTAAGTAGTAAATAGGGTATTTGCTTGATGTCATAATAATGTAAACAAAAATTACTTTACCAAGGTTATTTTGTTGTTTCAGAACTCAGTAATATGTGAATGCCCGACTCCTGTACTATTTGCTAGACTCCTTCTGAGATGCACATCTAAAATTGCATCAGCCATACGTTTATTGTATTTGTAACACTTGCCGAAAAAGTCTTCTATTTCCTCCAACACGATTAATTATTTTGTTGACATGTATATTTATATTTGGACAGAATCCTTTTTAGTCACAATTTCTGTGCAGACTTACAGATGCGGGTAAATTAACATGAATGTCATTCTACGAAAACCTTCATTTTCCACTTCAATTCAAGGGCAGTAAAACTAGTATTGCTCATTTTACTCTACTATCCTCATATTATATTTATAATGAATTTAGAAGCGGTAATGATAACTTAAATATTAACAGTTTTTGTACCATATACAGCAGAGGCGTGTAGTATACAGGAACTGAACAGCGGATTGTGCTCTTTCGAGGTCTTATCTGTAGAGAACTTTATCCGACGTACATCAATGTTCTAACAACTTCTGTGTAATTTGTTGAGACACATTAACCCATATACATTGGACAAATAATTTTGTAGCATATGCTTACCTTTGTGTGTCAATCCTGAACACAGCCTCTTTATCGCCATTATCGCAGACAATCGACGCACCAAGGCATTCTGCCTAAAAGACAATAATAAAATCTAATGATCATATGACTTAATTATGGGTTGTAACTTTCTTTCGTTTTGACACAGAAGAGTAACTTCAAAATTTGGAACCTTTTCCAGAATTCTGACCCACTACTCCTCCATTGTAAAATTTTTTATTGTTGGGTGCCTTTCATTAATGCTCCAGTCTACTTCTAGGAGGGGCCGTTGGGGGTGGTAGTCGCATCACTTCTTTGAAAGGTCTTGAGAATGATTGCAGTATATAAGTCTGAGCTACTCTGTCCAAGTCTGCAACCTTTCCTTGTCTATACACACACTATCATATACACTTCCCACTATTGCATACCTATCTGCATAATGAACTTAAACACATGCATCTGGCCACGGCATTGTATATAGAAGTTAAGGTGAGTTATTTTTTTTAGAAAAATAGATCTAATGTATAGCACCATTCTAGTACATTTTATAAACTATTTACAGAAAGTTGCTTTAATTATTTAATTAAGTGAAATGTTAATAAAAGTGAGATTTATGCAAAACATATTGATAGCAAGACTTATTGTAAATACTAGTAACATAACGTCTAGCAAAATATAAACTTAACTTCGATTTGCTATTCACTGACAGTTTTCCAAAGCGAGAGATAGACTTTAGGCGGGACAGGCATAGGCGAGGGAAAATATTCTTAAAAGCAGCAATTTGGTTCTTAGAGGTAAAATAATTGCATGTATTTCTTTCATGAGTAGGACTTATGCAGAAATTCGCAAGTGTAAAACAAAAACAAAACGAAAACGTCAGAATCACAAAATCTTGCTTAATTTAGGCTTGAGATTTGTTAGGTTTCTTGAATCTTGTGATTCAGTTTACTTACCGGGATTTGAGCAACCAGTGAATTGTTTGCTGCATTTTCCGGAACTGCGCTTGTTTGCGTTACAATATTGGTCATATTGCTCACTACATGTATGATTAACCGGGTTGTGGAGCATCTACTAAATAATAATAATAATAATAATAATAATAATAATAATAATAATAATAATAATAATAATAATAATAATAATAATAATAATAATAATAATAATAAAAATAATAGAACTATTGTTGTTGTTGATACAGATATCTTTCAATATACGCAAAATGGTTAGTAACATACCACTAATTCATACAATATTATTGATAAAAAGCGATGTTTTATATTAATAAAGTATGGCACATACAAAGATAATGTACATAGCAGCCTTGATCAAGAAGCACACTTTAAATGTTCTTTCCATATCCAGTGTTCATCATTAAAAGGAAGTATTTAACTTTGAAACAATTTCATACTTAATTATAAGTTTTATATGTTATGCATAACACATTATGCATAGTATAGAACCAATGAAAGAAATTAATTCAATTCACTCGTTTCGTTGGGTGTAACATTTTGTAAAGAATAATAACACTTACCTCGTGGAATAATGTGGCGAATCACACACCGAAACCAGTGCAGAGTATACACACGAGGCACTGGAGTCATTCAAGGTTATATTTCCAAACTGGGGATCAATTCGAAACGGAAAACGACATTTGCTACTGCCTACAGAACATGAACCAGTATTGGATAAACACATGCCAATACTATAGTTCAATTTTTTGTTATCACCCTCATCCAAATCAAAGGCGTCGATCTGAAAGAAAAAAAAATATTTTCACCCTGTTCAGGTTTGCATGTCCAAATATTCTCCAGGAATGAAGCGTCTCATATTCCTATTTGTTAGTGTTCTTGAAACATTGTGGGGGATTCAAAATATAATTACAGTGATTGTATAAAAATAAAGATATAAATTAGTGTGCTACATGCTGAAAAGCCTCTTACTTTTTGGTGTATCGCAAAGATAACGTTGGTTTCGCATTATGTTTTGACTTTCGAAAAAGTAGGATCTTTGGATAGTTTTAGAATCATTAAAAATTTATCGGTAACTCATCCAGGCAGCGAGAAAAGTCTGCACACGAATGATATGTCTTCCAAGAGAATTGTGAGTGCATCTGTGCTTAGGATGACATGCACATCTACACCTGCAATACTCATGCATTTAGCTGCCGCCATACCATCGCCTTAAAACCTGTTCGACAGCATCCAGAGCAGCATTTATAAACTTGTGGGGCCGGTTCCTTATCAGACTCTATGAGAAATTGAACATTAGGTGGTTCTATCACAGCTGGTATATCCTCACGCTACTCTGGAGTAAGGAAGATCTCCAGATCCTCTCGAGTTGGAAGCAGGTGCAAATAGTTCCATTTAGATAACAGTAGTCTTTCTATCCTCGTAATGCATCTGCTATCGAAGCCATCGCAGATCGGTGTGTCTCAAGGCTTTTCCAAAACCGATATAGATTGCCTCATTAAAAGTTATTGTACGTATGTATGGGCTTATACTGTGGGCCGGAAAGGCCTTTGACGTGAAGAAGCAATTTTACATAAATAAAGAGGCTAACATTGCATACGATGAGGATATATCAGAATTAATACCATTTTATCAGGATATGTTGGAATTTGCCAAAAAGAGGCTCTATTATGTGATAGTAAATTGAAAATTATAAAGCCTTTATCGCCATCAATATCACCATTCCCAGTTGTAAAACAGTCCCCGTTTGATATCATAGTTTCCACAATCCTTGTTGAGGGAGTGTCCAGATGGCCGTATCGAATCCTTTACGACAAAGCAAGTTTTGAATCGTCTCAGAAACCCAGAAGTTATTACGTGTTGAACGTGTGACAATGAACCATGAAGATAATAAAACGGCACGAATAGGGGGTGGAATATCTACAGGTCTCATATATATGCGGGTTTTAAGATGAACACCATATACTATGCCGTAAAACAGTCAAAAGACGACAATAATGGTTACGATAAGTTCCACCACATTACTAGTGATCCGGCTCTAGCAGTTTTATGTACGAGAAAAAAGGGACTACGAAAGAGAACAGGCACCTTTAATGACAGAATGCTTAGATTATCAGCCAGATGAATTAACACCTTATTAGCCACTATTTAGGAGGTGAGTAGGTGGGATTGTCGTTGGTGGTGGAACTATCGCTGAAATGGAAGCGTCAGCGCCTCCTCCACTGACAGAAATTACATTTGTGGAAATAATAAACCCCTAGATTGGCGAGGATAGAGGTAATGTTGATGCCTTATTCCTGAAAGGGATCGGAAGCCGTTTAGCCAGATTGTGTATCCAACCGTAATTGGAGCAACAATGTACCTGATTACTGTCAATTAGCCTCCTACTCTAAAGTTTAACATATTTAGTACCTTCTCATGAGAATCTCATTGATTGAAAGTAGCTGAAAGCTAAGCCTATATTCACGGTTGTCTTCGGTTTACACGCGCTCAATACTTTGTTAAAGTTCGGTCTCCTTAGAGTCAAGATCAAACACATTTTACTACAGTTTCCTAAGTCGTTGATTCAAACCTATGATATCATACAGCAGCTGAACGATTACATGATATATATCCCTACGTTTATTGCTATAGCCTAGTGAAATTCATTTAACAACATAACAATTCGTCGTTCGGTATCATCGGTGAGCATGTTTTTTATTTTAGAAATAGTTATTTCGTTCTCTGGAGAAAATGCTGAAGATAAAAGAGCAATTACAAAGGAAGTTCGATATAAACTTTGTTGATAACCATATTTTGCTAAAAAAATTAAGAATCACTTACGGATGTTTTATAAGATTGTAACGTCATTGAAGTCAATAACCGCCAGAAGGCACTCACTTTTTTAAAACTCGAACGCTATATTAAAAAAATATTGAGGATAGATCCACCCATAGCATGTTTGTTTTACGAAAAAGACCATGTGGTGACTTCATCTATTTTATCTACTGTTTCACGCATAGAAGCTCAACCGTCGGTTCTACCTGGTGCGTCAGTTAAAGGTTTTCACATGATAAAAATGTCATGGCTCGCATAGACGACATGATGTTGCTAGATATAGGAATCGGTGGACAGAAATGGTGGCGGTCAGAATGGCAAATAAATATCTTGGCTGAACTCACACTCCTGGAGACATAACACGAATGAATGAGATTGAGGTTATAAAGACCTATGAGATCAGTCAAGCTAGGTTTGGTGCAGGAATGACTGTTTCTCCGCGTGTGCCCCTAGTTAATATATACTAAGAATCTATGACACTTTCTTTTTTTTTTATGAAAACTTGCAGTTTGCTAAAGACCTGAAAAAAGGCTCATTCTTGAGAGTCTTCATATCTCAGCCCTCTAGTGAGCTGTATTTTAGATATGGTGTCATGTTGCCCCATTTTGTGCCAGGCATCATTACCTACCGGCACAATGAATTTGAAAATAACACTGACGAAGAAAATCATGGCAGCGATCAACGACGTACCGAGCACTGAATCGACGCCAGTAACTGGATCGGTTTTGTCTCCTTTACTCGAAGCATGAATCAATGACAAAACCGAACAAGGTTGTGTTAGTAACCACGATAACACAGAGATAGAGTCGTAGCTGGGAATAGTTTGTCGGAGAAATGCAAAGGCCACTATAGATTCCCAAAGTGGATAAACCAGATTATTATAATATTATCTTTTGGGCAGCCTGTATTTGTTATCAAGCATTAGCCATAACAAATAGCTATTAAATCAATTATATTTCTTCACGCCATTCCATCCAATAATACCATCGGTTGTCCGCCCTAACCATATTCATAATGAGTAGTAATTTCTATTCGACATGTCCTTATCTAATAAAATTAATGATTATTAAATCAAAGACTTGCGCAAGCTTCTCTTTCACGAGTGAGAACCTGTTGGGATTGAAACTAGGTACTCTATTCTGGCAAAACATTTTCTGGTTGAGACTCCCAAATATTCTTGGTACGGATTTTGTGGACGCTTTGAAGGCCGTCATTATTTATGAGTTGAACTCGTGGACTCAGTACATGATGAAAGTAGAGCATCCCTAATCATAGCAGCATAAAGGGCCGGCATTAGGTATGATGGTGAGAAACCCTCGCCTTACCTGGCTCCAACTATGCCTGTACCCAAAAAGACAATAAGGCTGTAACTGAAGAGAGTATACACTACCTTGACTCTTTGGAGTACTATCAACGTCTACGAGCCGAATATCATGACTACATTCTAAGTGAAAATAAAAAGCATGACTGGTTGAAAAGATTTACTTTCTGATTAGTGAGTCCGTGAGAGTGTATACACATGCCGTGACTGAAGCTGCCCCAAATGAGGAAACATGAACTAGTCAAAATAGAGAGTTCAGACAAGAATAAAATATTATGACCTTTGTACGCCATCCCCAGAGCAAGAAAATATGTGTATATTTTTAATTTTGGTAACTTGCCTGTTGGTTATGTTGTCTAGATCATTATAACTTAAAGCATAACCTTGAAAACGAATTAACGGAGAAAAAGATTGTGCGTGATTTGTTACGGAACGGGTTGGTAATGAAAAAGTGATAAGGCCGTTACGAAGCTTGCAGGAACGTTTTTGGTGCCGCAGTATAAAGATAGGACATGTTAGAAAAGAGCAAGCATAAATGCAAATTTATTTCCGACTCCCGAAAGTATTATCAGGCCTCAACATGGTTCATCCAATGAGATCGATGAGATTGACGCACTCTAGCTACAGCATAAGCAGATAGCAAAGGCGGATAAATACGTCGTGACTGTGTTAGATGTTGCAAGTCGATATAAGCAGGTATTCCTGCTGCATAGAAAGAACCATCCAAAGTTAATAGCATGTTAAAGTCTGCCTCTGAGAAGGGTCTGATACGGTGGCCTAATTTCCTGTAAATTGTTCCCAGTTAAGGATTTGCGGGAGCAGTGTCAAAGCTGTCTTCTAAACACCGAGTCCGGGTAGGAAGATGTGAGGTACATTTCCACCGTGCCAGGGTTATATTAGAGATCTGTATAATCACCCTAACATAAAGATTTTCAGTGCGTACAGAAATGTTACTTCGGTGAGTGGAATAAATTCTCGCCGTGACGAATGGGTTTTATAGGTTACACTTCGTGAGATCAAATAGAAAAGATTCGACACCTGTGTTGCAAGATTAAGATGTGGACTTTCCAAACTCGTTTCGATACTGATGACGGCCAGGTTTTTAAAATATGGTAGTCAATACAGAGGACAAATTCGCGTGATTAATATATTATTCCTGCGCAAATAAAATAAATTCAGTCTCATCGTTACGGCAATGCAGATGGTCAGAAGTTTGGCATTACCGCGCGTTGAGTCAACATAATTTGACCAGCACAAGAGACAAGAGGCAAGGTATACAAGGTATTAACCGATGAGACCCTGAAAAAGACTTCTTTCACCCGATGAGCTAAATAAAATACGAATACTTTATGGTGAAAAACTATGTAGATGAAATTACCTATCAGTTTAACATTAGATCAAGTCACCTCTACAAAATACGATACGTAAAGGGGATTCCAATATTCATGAGGTAAAAAAGCAACTAGAGGCACAAATAATTATTTATATGATAACAATATATCTAATCTGAAAGATCTTTCTCGGAGCAGATAGAAAACGTTATGCTCGTGCATGGAAAGGTGTCAATATATGTTATTAAAAATGTTTAAAAGATTATTAGATCGGAGTTCGATTATTTAAGCGTCGTGATACACACGTACGTACACACAATTATATTATTCGGCTGAAGGTACATTTAGACTTTTCTGTAATTGTTTTTATTGTATACACAAGGTCTCTTAATAAAACACAGCTGCAGTTGATAAAAATATGTAAAAAGTATTATAATGGATGATATTAAGAAATGCCTTATTAGTTACACCTGCATGTATAAATAAGAATAATTTTCACGAAAGCTAATGGGCAAATTTACGCCATGCGGCTTATTTGTTTTATGCCACACACCTATGGCTATATGTATAAGAATAATGGATATACATCGCTGCTTCTCAATTCATAAAAAGTAAAAAATAAATAAAATAAAAATGTAATACCAATATTACCTTTCCAATGTAATCTCCAATACTTTTATTCCACGCTAGAAATTCAAATGACGAGCTGTTGAATTCTGGACTATTATCATTTATATCAATCAAGTTGATAGTAACGTTAGCAGTGCTAGGACCGTCTGAATCATTAACATATTTCGTAACAACCTGTAATTGAAAATACCAAATAGTTAAATCTTTCGTGGAACAAAGCTAACCCTTTCGGAACAAGCCAAGTATCGCCCTTCTTGGATAATTGCTGATATAATTCACAAAGGTTTTACAACTATATCAGTTTTCTTATGTTTCAAAAAAGCCCTTGAAAATGTAAGATGCATAAGAGTGCTTTTTATTTCAATGTGCTACAGACTTGGCTTCGTCGTAATAAAGAACTCTCTAAATATCGTATTCCAAATGATATTGTCAAAGATACTAAATAAGGATTCATTTAAGTTAAGCACCATATTCAGTATGGACAAAGCGTCGGGAAATAACAATACTGTTTGATTGTTCCCGGAAAAAACCCCAACAAAGTAAGCTAAATTGTCCGAGGACCACAGTTCAATGTCCACATATTTAGATACACCTTGGAAATAAAATGCCGCACTGCAACACATAAGACGTATTGTAGAATTTTGTTGAGATTTCCTACTACCTGTTGTTGAGTTAGCGTGACACGTAAATATTATAGTTGATATATTGGCTAGGATAGCTATGGTTTGGTAAATTGTAATAATTAATCTGTCCTGTTCGGGGCATAAACAGAGCTTAAATTAGAGGCCGGTTGGTTAACGGTTACACAAGAGAGAAATGTTAACGCAAGGTCATAGAGGTAGATTCACAAGAACGGAGACAAACATCAGATTTTAAGGTTGTGATCCATTTGAAACTGGTGTAAAATTAAAATATTTAGAATAGCTATTAATAAAAGGGAACTAAAATTAATTATTCTGACTTTGTTGCGAGTGATACTAATTTAGGTGGGTAATGTAGTAATCATGATTGGCTAAGCTATACGAAGGGGGTGTTTCCCCAGACAGAATTCAGGGTATAAAATAGTTCCTTTCATAGAATTAATTATAATTTTTCTGCCGATTCATAAATCTTGACTCAGAAAGCATTTATCGTTTGAGGATCCTAAACGGCGCGTGTCGAAAACAGAGGGACACAGAAAGGGAGAAATTCTACTTAGGAGATGAGAATCTCGAATAAAGCACAAAGGTTAGTCTTACCTACATACAATGTGTTCATTGATTTAAATTTGTAATTGTTTAATTAATTCATTTTAAATTTATTCTGAAATTTTTCCTTGAGTTCAGACATAATAGTGCATGTATTATAATTCATATTTGTAAGAATGTGATATCATATTTCGCTATATGAATTAGTTCAGATTTAGAGGTTTGGTATGTAACAGAAATCATGTCTCTTAAAGATTTCACACATTTCTTTTGAATAAAATATTGCGAGACGTTAATTTTTTTGTCTTAACTGGTCTGTGTCATTTATGCTGAGGATTGATTTTCCTTTGTAAACATATGTCAAGGAACCACTAGCACTAGAAACGGTCATCTGGTTGATTTATGGCCACAGAGATGCAATGATAATGTCATTGAAGGCTATTTAGGTCAAGGCTCTTAGTTATGAATGCAGTATTCGGTAACAAGAAATCGCTTTACGATAATAGGTTGTTTGTGTATTAGTGCGAATGACCATAGCCAATTCTGTTGTGATCGTTAACAAATGAAATGAGTGAAATATTTGCTGATCTCTGGAGAAGAAAAAAAAACAAACTTATATTTAGTTTGGGAATTATGTTTTATTTCAAGGAAAAACAAAATAGTTCCATACGAAATTAGTTCTATCAGTAACTGAACGGCTATCCGAAATTCGCGTATTTTTCTAATTCTACTTTTGGGAGAAAGCGAATCATTCACATGTCATGTACGACTTCATTCTTTATTATGAAATTGATTACATTTGTTTCAGATACGAGACACGTGTTATTCTATTCAAAATCTATGCTCAGATCTATGCTATTCCATCCATTATTTTCATATTTTATGCTATTATTTACTCGACCCGGGGGAATAAGATCGTGGTCGATCATCTCCTAGGTAACGATAACCAATAACCCTAAGGGGTAGGTGGAGAACTCTCACGCATCTATCACCCCATGACACTCTGATATGTTACCTGAAATAAGGAACGTACATTCTTTGAAGATTCTTTATAAAGCTGTTTTTGCCGAGAAGATTGATGTTAAAAGTATAAATATGATTGAATTGTAAATTAACAATATAGCAAATAATGACTGATGGCAAACATGACATTACTAGAGTATAATGATGAGATTCTACTAGGCAATAAAATAGGCGCTGTTTAGAAGCATTACAGTTGCAAAAATAGTTAAACTTTCAAAGAAAATTTAACAAAGTGGGTATCATACAAAGTACACTCTTCTCTACCTTTTTCTTTTGTTTATTTGTATCTCTGTTTATTTTGTATGCAAATTCTTCAGACATTCTCTAATGAATTAAAGCTTTGAATTACGAATATACAGAAACGATACAAGAATTAAATAAATAAATAAATAAATAAATAAATAAATAAAATAAAACCCCCAATAACCATTCAAAAATCCCCACAAATAAAACTGACCCATTATTAGCAATAAACTAACTGCCAATCGCTTTCTAAAAGAATTTGTCGAGTTCTGAAATAAATGTACAGTTTTCAATTATAAAACAAAGCAGTAAGAAATGTTCATAAACTAAATACACATGGGTAAAGTAGTAAGTGTAAAAAATGAATTTATACTACCATACCTGTACATTTATGATGGTCTCCTTTTCTCTGTCTAACATCTGTGAGTCCTTTACCATTATGACTCCTGATCTTTGATCAATATCAATCACAGTACTCGTGTTCCGAAAATGGTAAGTAAAATTAGCATTTTCACCCTGTAAAATAAATTGAATTACGCAAAGAATGCACATATAGCTATCAACGGTATTATCAGACTTGTATGATTCAAAATAAATACATTGAAAATAGAACACTGCAATGAGACAAAGTGCAAATATGTAGATGTACATTTGTTTACGATTATGACTGTAATGACTGATTATTTTTTTATTCTTGTGCGCGCATTTACCTCTGACTATGAAAAAGTATGATTAAGATAGATATATTTTCCTTCCTTTTTGGCAAGTGCATTCCTTTATGGTATGTACAATTCCATTTTCCCGTCTCTTCATGAGTGTGACCTTGCTAAACGCATCAAAACGCATTTACAGACTTTGCTACCAATAATCGCATATCAGGTATATAAAATTAGAATATCTATATGACTACTTAAAAACTAACTTTAAAAGTAAAGTTGTATGTATGTATGTATGTATGTATGCATGCATGTATGTATGTATGTATGTATGTATGTATGTATGTATGTATGTATGTATGTATGTATGTATGTATGTATGTATGTATGTATGTATGTATGTATGTATGTATGTATGTATGTGTGTGTGTGTGTGTGTGTGTGTGCGTGCGTGCGTGCGTGCGTACGTACGTACGTACGTACGTACGTACGTACGTACGTATGTATGTATGTATGTATGTATGTATGTATGTATGTATGTATGTATGTATGTATGTATGTATGTATGCATGCATGCATGCATGCATGCATGTATGTATGTACGTACGTACGCATGCATGCATGCATGCATGCATGTATGTATGCATGTATGTATGTATGTGTATGTGCGTGCATGTGTACGTGCGTGTGTGTATACAAATGTACAGTCATATCAACTGGAACAGAATTAGGCTGTCAGTGTTAAATTTTACACATTTTTGCTCCGTAATCTGAGGAGCTGTTTATGGCCGGCTTTAAGAAAGGACGGCTATGGCGTCATATATTTACAATCGAGTGCACAACAGAAATATAATCTGGTCAGAAACTGCATTTATCCATTGCGGTATACAGAACGGTACATCAATTTTGTGCAATAGGAGCATCTCCAGTGAAAAAAACACCCCATAGACGATCTGAGGGTATTCAGTTTTTAATATTCACTGTATCTCTGTTGATGAGTCAAAATGCATGAAAAAGGAAGACCGTATCTACGTGCCTACACGGGGAGATGTTATGTCAATGGAAAATTTGCTCGACGTTGTCACTTGTAGCAGACATTTGGACCATGGAGATAGAAGAAATGTGCTAACGATTATTTCAAGGAAAATTAACAATGAAACTGTGGCCAGATGACAGCTCAACTTGGAGATTTGTTGTCCTAAACAATCCTCCTTTGAAAAATGAAAATGAATCCCAACGCCAGATAGATTACATACAAAACTAAGAACACTTTCTAAATCATGAGGCAAAGTGTGAAGAATAGAATATATCCTAGTGTATTTTGTTTCTATTTAATTTACGTATATGCCTTCGTAAAAGTATACGTGAACACTTAATTCTGGCCATGTACCGATAGTCAGGGACAAACTTTTTATGTATCGGACTAATAGTCAAGGACAATCTTTTTATGTATCGGACTAATGTGGTTTTCACGGGCTAAGAATTTCAGACTTTTGAAGAAAACATTTTAAAATACTAGAACGGAATGTCGCATGACACATAAAAGTTTCGTGCCAAGGCCAATCTTATGCAGTTATTTATCACTGCAAAGTGCTAAACATTGTGTTGTTGGAGTGTAGATAAGACTGATTTAAATAATATTGAAACTCGACAGCATATTACACAACTATGTTATAAATGGATCAATTGAGTTTCAACTAAAATACATGTATTTAAGTTGCTAGCTACCAAGGCATGTTAGCAGTGTATTTATCTGCTCTTATTCTTAAATAGATGTGGTATATTGGAAAGTAATTTATTCAAACTCGTCCAAAATTATCTAAGTTTCAGGACTGAGGTTTCTATTGTATGTCATATTTGTAAATTTAATCTAATGATATGTTTTGGTGATGTGACAGGAATATGATGTGATGAATTAACACAATTGAACAAGATCAAGAATATAATGGAACTTTAGCAGCTCTGTTTCACTTGAATTATTTAATTAATACTTTCTAGCCTTTATAAAAGTGTTTGACAGATATCATACATGCATGTCTTCCCTCCTACAGGACTAAAAAGTTCACATGGGCACTCATTTATTAAACCACTTTAAAAGCTATATTTCTTCAACATTTGCCTTTCTTACTGCTATATGTTAGCATACATGTAAACTTCCAATATTTACAGGTACTAAATTTAAGATAATAACCGTCTCCCTGTTTACTTGGTTCTATACTTTGGTCTATTAATGTCCTCATATTATTGTTAAACCAAAGAACACATGGTTTAACTAAACGTGTCTGACGCAATCCAAGGGAGGATGTGGTGAAAGTAAAACTGATTAGACTTGACAAAATATGGTCACACAATGATACATCTCTTTAAATTCTCTCAGTGATCATTCCACTTTGGGTCCATACAAAAAAATCATGCCATTTAATTTCACATATCAACAACTGACCTTGCACGTGATAGTAATATGCAAGTTGTAATGATTTGCGATTCGTTAACATAACAAAAGAAGATGCCCTGCTGATCTTTCAACGTGGCCATCCTTCTGTCCTTCTAAACCCTATCCTCAGTGAAATTTCAACCATCTAATTAGCTCATCGTTACTGAGATCACACAAATTTCTACCTCCCAAACGCGTTCCTGCTATTAAATCTGAATCAATCTACGTCGATTCGACCTTCACTACTTCTGCAATGTCGTCAGATTTACTGTCCGCCTTATTGATTTTATTTTGTACGATTGAGTGATACCAAACTTTTACTCGATGATGTCACGACATTTTTTAATGCGGTTATAGTGGATAGCCTTCTTGGTACACTGCCATATTTTGTAGAAGAATTTGCGATATTTACAAATCTGGACCAGAGAGCTTTGCTAATGTTGTTCACTGTAGCTATTCTTTTGTTTTTGTCTATATGTGTGTGTGTTTGCGTGTGTACGCTCTATCAATGATATACCACGAGATGTGTACATTTTTCATTAGATGAAAACTAAGCATGATGAGTTTTATTTTATTGAAAAAGTTATACGAGCGGTATATCATTGATACAGCGTACATACTGTACACATATTTCATATATATCACATACAAATGCATATATTTTCCCCTAAGAACTGATCTCAGATTAACTACAAGCAGCCGTGTATTGATCTAATGAACGAACTCATAAACTCCATGTGTGTGTCAACAACAAAATGCGGTTCCATGCCTTTAGTAGATATTCACCTCTACATTCATAAGTTGATTGTTTTCATTTCTTGGTGTCCATTTTTCTTTACATCGATAAAATCAACATAATACACTCTCATGATTTTAACATGAAGGATGGTTTTAATGTTTATATATGCTTATTATTGCGCCATGGAGGAATCACAATTTGATATACCAACAGTAATGGTATATCAAATTGTTTTATTCCAACACTTTAAATTCATGTTATTTTATGTGGAATATATATATATATATATATATATATATATATATATATATATATATATATATATATATATATATATATATATATATATATATATATATATATATATATATATATGCAATTTAGTTGCTTGTGTGATAGTTTTAAATTCTCTTTTTCATTTCATGACGTGTTTATAATGATAATTTTATTCACTTGATTTGAGTTTTTCTTGAAGATTAGCTTCTCTTTTTGACCTGATAAACAACGCATTTCGATGGCTACATTTTATTTTTTAGCTGACCTAGTTACTAACCTTGTTTTAGATATTGGTAAACAAAGACTGAAAACCATTGGTCGCAATCAAGGTCTTAGATCGCTTGCGTGAGCACTCTATTTTGTAAACAAGACCTTTTTATTTATTATAGTAAAGATTGGTCCGTAGAGTTAGTTCTGCGTGCAAATTGGCATTATATACTGCATTGTTCCGACTAAGTGACCACGTGAGCCATCATGTGATCTAAAAATGCGGGATAAAACAAACATTTTGTAGAGAATTTGTCAGTCGTAAATATATACTTTCGGGCTCAAAGTATTTGTTTTGTTGTTGCCATCTGAGTTGCAATCTATTTAAAATTTATTCATCCTGGAAAGTACGTGTGCTCATCAAATTCAAAGACAAAGACATTCAATGGAAATACTTTGGAATTCTAAAACCGGAATATTATTTTTGTTCATAAAATTCAACAAGGAACTGTTGACGCTTCAGCGAAAGGCAGATTATAGAAGACGTTATCGCTTTCCATATTGGGTTTACAACGGGATTGAAACTTCGATTCATTTAGGACTTTTAATGATAAGCTTTATATATTTAAATTTTCAGATCAATTTGTGGATTATATTCAGAAAATGTAAGTCCTTTTCAACATTTGTATCTTTTTACTAGTGATATAAACCATTTTGTTTACATTTACAAAGCATATTGGCTTTACTCTTTTCTTTGTTACTTCTGTACGAGCCTACACGTAACAAAATTAATTATCGGCTCGTCCAGAATATATGAATTTTGGCTAAAATATTTTTTAAAAGTCACGTTTTGAAATTTAAATCTACATAGTGTTCAGAATATTTCAAATTCCAAATATTATTTCACACTATTTTTGAAATCTTTAGTGAAATCAACAGGCTTTTTCACAATGTCATTAAAAGTGGAGACGTTCCTTGCTAGTCCTACCCAGGAGCAGTTGGACTGTTTAAAAAAGATGAATTGCTTGAACTTGCCAGAAAAATACGATCTTTCTGAGTCAAAGTCTTCCTTAAAGAAGCAAGAAATAAACATTTTTTTTTTCTAGTAGTTGGTCGATAGTATTGTTTTGATAAAATTGTTTTGGTTTCGATCAGCTAGTCTGTATCAGACAGATATAAAAGTAAGGAAGTTGAAATTAGAATGCAAGTTGGAATTAGAGTTAAGGAATATAGAACTTCATAAAGACTGAGAAGAAAAACAAATGTAAATGCAGTTACAGTTGGAAAAAGGAGAAGAACAAATGCAGTTATAGAACGAACAAATGCAATTACAAAAGAAAAAAAAATTGCAGTTACAATTTGAGTTAAAAGAGATAGAGACAGGAGAAAGATAAACAAATGCAGTTTCAATTGCAAGAAAGAGAGAAACAAAGACAAATAGAGTTAAAGAAAGAATAAATGTACCTACAGCTACAAAAAGAGAAGGATGAAAAGGAATTTTAAATTAAAATGAAAGAAATGGAGCTGGCAAGTGAAAGGTACTTCACATACAAATTTAAGTTTTGATATTACAAAGTATTGTAAGTTATTACCCCCTTGTAGCGGAAAAGTAGACAAATATTTTATTTATTTTGAAAATGTTGCTGAAAATTTGAAATTGACAATGGAGCAGTGGGCTCATTTATTGCAGTGTGTAATTTAAGTCAAAGCCCGAAATATCCTGTCAGTAGATCAAAGTTCTGACTATGAGTTGGTTAAGGAATGCACTTTAAAGGGTTACGAGTTAATTCCTGAGGCTTATCGGTGCACATTCAGGAACTATACAAAAGAAGCTGGACAAACTTGTGTCGAATTTCCAAGAGAAAAGAATCAGTTATTTGAGTGATGGTGCTTAGGCAAGAAAGTTGAACATGAAAATATCAAACAGCTTGTATTTCTTAAAGAGTTCAAGGACTTTGTCCCTATTGACATTAAGACTTATCTTGAAGAGCATAAATTGGAAACATTGGAAAGGGCTGCTCTTGCTGCTTATGATTATTTCTTAACAAATAACGTTCTAGTTCTAAGCAAGTTGTTCACTCAGTAGTATACTGGTAAAAATGTATTATAACTTAAGACGACTACTTCCTAAACCAAACAAACTCAACTTTTAAAAGTCAAGCTTTTAATAAACTTGATTCAAAATGTTTGTGTTTTCCTTCGTGTACATATTGCAAGAAAGGACATTTTATGTATGATTGCTTCCAATTGAAGTATAAATATCAGAATCAAGATAGACCTATCCCAAATAATCTTATTTTTAAGATGTCAAGGTCACAGTAATGTTTTGAAAGCAACACAATGGTCTCAAAATCCAAGTCTGATTTTGTTTAATGGAGAATTATGAACCAATCATGTCGAAGTGTTCTATATCACTCTTGGTTGATTTTTCCAATCCTACCCCTATTAAAATTTTGAGGGATACAGGTTTTTCTCAGAGTCTTTTATTATCAGGTATTTTCCCTCTTTCTGATAAGTCTTCTTCTAATGTGAGTGCTCTCATTCAGGGATTAGAGTGTGGTTTTGTTAATGTTCCCCTCCATTGTGTAAATATGTCATCAAGCCTAGTTTCAGGATCTGTGACAGTCGTAATAGTGTAAAACCTACCCGTTGAAGGCATTCATTTATTACTAGGCAACGACCTAGCTAGAGACACGGTTGTGGTTAATCCACCTGTAACTAACAAACCTTCTTTGGAGCAGAAAGTCAATCCACTTGAAAAAGAATTTCTTGAATTATATCAGCGTTTGCAGTTACTAGAGCTATGACAAAAAAAGCTCTCGAGAATGATTTTGATAAGGAAATTATTCCTTTAGCTGACACTTGTATTATTCAGGCTTTTAATGAGGTCACTTTCACTCCGTATTTGAATCAATCAAAAGGTATTGATCACAATGATTGTCTTTAACTACTCATTCTCTTTTTATAATCAGGTTGACAAACGACAATCACTCGTAGTAAAAGCAGAATAAAGATCACGACATCTCTTGTTTGTTTTAGAAGGCAATCAGTGAAACAGAAACAACTGAAGTATCTGTCTGTTATTTAATTAAGAATGGAATTATTTTGTCATATATCAAATTTCAGCTACCAAATCTTATAGACTGGAAGTACTTAGTTTGGTTCATGAAACTCATCTGGCTGGTTATTTAGGAATTAATAAGACTTATCACGAGATCTAGACTCAATTTTATTAGCCGAAAAACAAAAGTGATGTTTGTAAATTTTGCAGATCTTGTCATGCTTGTCAAATGGTAGGAAACTCTAATCAGAAAATATTTAAGGCTCATATGCACATATTCCTGCATTTAACGAACCATTTAGTAGAATAATGGTAGATTGTGTTGATCCATTACCTAAGACAAAGTCAAGAAACAAATACCTACTGACCATTTTATGTGCGCATCAACAAGATTTTTAGAGGCAACAACAAGATTGTCAGAGGTAATTCCTCTGAGGAATGTTAAAACAAAAACTATTGTAAAAACTTTGATAATTGTTTTTTTTATACTCACTTTGGCCTTCTGAAATATGTTGAATTTGCTCAAGGGTTAAATTTTATGTCTAGAATTTTCCAACTAATTATGCTTGAATATTGCATTCAACATTTCAAAGGAAAAGTGAAATAATGGTTTCACAGAACTTTAAATGAGAGACCTTTTGAGTTTTGTAATAGAGTTCATTCTTCAAAATTTTCTTTTTGACTATATTCACAAACTGTAAGTCCATTTCACCTTTTTAATAGGGAAACAAATTATTTTGGTAAAATTTTAAACGTTTGTTGGCTTCACTCTTTTCTTTGTTACTATTGTACGAGCCTACACGTAAGAATATATATCATTAATAAAGATTATATACCTCAGCTTTACTTTGTTAGCCAGCTCAGGGTGCAAAAGAAACCAAGTTGTAGCTGATGTTTTTTATTTTTTAATAAAGGGTGTTCATATGTGCAAATATAAAAATTTAAAGAATAACTTGATACCTTGTCCTTATCTGTAGCCTTGACTGTACATATAACCTGTCCGACTGCACTATGCTCATTGATGCTGCAGTTATAGTGGTTAGGTGAAAATATTGGTGTATTGTCATCTATGTCAATGACACTTAGAGATAACGTAGATGTAGCGGTTCTCAATGGATTGTCCTCTTGCGATGCCTTAAACATTGCAAAATATTTATATGAGAACTATATACTTGATGTAGAAAGCTTTAAAATAGACTTATTGCTCAAAGATTTAGTGATTATTTTATAACATAAAAACAACAGAGTTGAATCCACATATAATTTAAATATTTAATATAGTCTCTGTTTCCTTTAGTCAGTGTACCACAGATGAGCTTACCATGGCACATTAGGGACTCTCTCACCATGTATATATGATGAAGGATTTTAATTATAGTTGTGGGGTTTGTCATTGAAATTACTATAATTTATCATCCTCTGCACTGGTAGCGGGAAAGAGCAGTAGCACAGGCTTAATTGCTCCAAAATTAATAATTAGTGTATTGATGAAACATTTTTAACATATTTGTTTTGTTCAATGATTAAGGTGTCTAAATCACACGGCAAAAGTTATCATTAATACCATTAAAATATCTATACGCTCTCGCTCCAAAGAGAAACAATATATTGATGCAAGACTTGCCTTTATAATAATAACATAGATATCTATTCCTCCGTCTGCATCCAATTCATGATAAATCCTAATCTCCCCACTCGTGCTGTTAATGCCGAAATTGCTCTTCATGCTATCTGTAAAAAAAATTCTCCAATTAACACAAGAAACGTTGAACAGCTGACCTTGTAAAAACGTTCTACCGTAATGATATGCTGTTTCTTAGCGATCTAAAGATAAATTTTTACTTCCGTGTTCCTAAACAAGCACGTTGATTTTGCTTACAAAATGTATGATTAAAATGTATTAATATTTTTTTCCCTTTAGGTCCATCCGTTGAATATGCATTCATTTTGTGACAGGTTAATTACGCGTTTACCTGATATCTACGTCAGTAATTTAGACAACTAATACATTTTAGAATGATAAATCTTATCCATTACAAACATTACAAATAAACACGCTGTTATTCATATTAGGTCTAATTCACAAAAAAAAATATCTGTACGATAATCACTAGAGAGAGGTCACAAGATTGTAAGTCTTTTATGAAAATAAATAAATAATTTCTCAGTACGTGAATACAATTTAATGTTCATGATTCATAATTACTGAGGCTTCGGGTTACTTTTCATTGAGTGACCTGAGCAACTTTGTGTATACATTGTTTGTTTATGAACATGCTTTAACTACCATAGTGTTACGAATGAAAAGTGAATTTTCGAAATTTATTTTCATGTTCCTGCAAAGAGTTATTAATTGTGTATTTTGTCCTTCTGTTTTCTTTTATTTATGACGATGCAAACTATGATTTTAAAGAATTACAAAGAATGTTATAGTTTATTTTTCAAATCCTTTCTTATAAGCAGCCAATGGTGCTCTAAAGTAATTACAAAGTAATTGATCAAAGAGAAAACGAAAATTAAAATTACGAACATTTATCAAGAAAACATCTTAATACTGAGTGAATATATTTTCTGTATATTTACCTTCAATGCTGTATTTGATAGTCTCGTTTATTCCTCGGTCTCCATCGTATGCGTATATCTGAGGAGTAGTTTTGTATGGGTTACCAGATAATCCAGACTCCTAGATGAAATAAATGATATATTTAAATGTGTTGCTGGTTTACACAAGAAACATAACTATTACTTTGATACTTAATCAAGTGAGAAAAACGGCGTTACGGTTTAGTTGGAAATGAAACCAAATAATCTGAAATTCAGGAGAGTAGTTATGAAACAAATATAAGGAAACATAAGTATAACAACAGCAACATTGTAGTTGAAAATACTATAAAGTGCAATGCATGAGGAACCAAGCCATAAGCCTTCTGTTGCCTTTTCAGAGCCAAAAAACATGAACTATAGTTCCTAAAACGGCTTTATTTGGCCCACAACTTGAGACCAAACAAGCAGATACATTTATTCGTTGAAGAGCGCTGAATCTAAATGAATAAAGATAATCTAATGAATCATTTCTTTAATGATACAGCGATATTAACCAAATGCATATTTTGGGGTAATTCCGTTTACACATGTGGTATTGTAGGCAGTTAAGTACACGACTATTAAGGCGGCACCATTTTCTGTGATTTCACTAGTTGTGTTTGTGTGCCTCCCGGCCGAGAGCTCAAGCATCCAAGACGACATTAAAACAGGTGGGATTGTTTGAAGACGCTTGGAAGCTGCTACTAAAGAAGCAACTCAGAGTGTTAGTACATATTTTTTGCATTTTTATTTAATTTCAAGGGTGATATCTCAGTTCAGGATAATAAGCAACGAATGTCTTCCATCTTAGAGATCACCATCAGGCAGTCAACAACAAAGTAGAACCCCATTTGACACACCACCTACACGAATATGTTGTAGCACGGTAACAATATTTCCATTAACAGTATCAGCAACTGAGTTTATTTGTTTAAAGTGGGCATAATCCACACCTCATCAATACACAATGAGTATTTGGTGCAGTGTACGCGCCAGCTACTTAACGCCAGTGTAATTCTTTAAATCCAAAGATGGGGATGATCGCATCGTGATAAAGCTGAGAGTTTGAGTCATTGAGAGTGACACTGACCGGTTCGTTGGCCGCGTTGTCGCTAGCAGTCCAGATGGCAGTCTGTGTTAACTTTTTGTGTGTAACGGTTCTACAAAACCCAATGGTGACGTCAATGGCTATCATCTGTCTATTAGAAGACGATTTTATAACAAATAGTTGGTTTTCAACGTAGTAGAAACATTGTAACATCCTGGGTTGAGCAAAATCTCAGCACGGATATAATGACAAATAATATGGATTTCCTTTTCGAAATCACCCGTCCAAATAGAAGATTAGTCAATGCAATATTTATTTAGAATTTTGCAACATGCACAGCAATAATTTCGCTTCAGCAGCGAATGCAAATATAGCGTCTAACTACACTAATGAGGAAAAGCTTGGCTGAAGACCAAATTTTTTGTGGGAGAGGATATTTGATTTAAAACCAAATAAAGTGACATAACAATGAAGTATGTGCATTCTTCTGCCAGGTCAGATGAGATCGGGGACCGCTACTAAAATACGCCGATGACAGTTTAACAAATCACAACAAAACTTTGTCTTTTTGGTGCGCCAGCAGGTGGTTGATGGGTATGTGTTTGTGACCACATTTTCTTGACAACAGTCAAATGTTATCATTGTGTGATGTGCAGCTTATTTTCAACAGACGATAATGGTCTTGGAATAGGTGTTGTATGCTTTTTTGTTCCCAACAGAGTGGAATGCATTTAACATGGTTGCCTAAATGGAAACCTACAAAAAGGTTTGCAATGCGTCTCATATGGATAACACAAAGACGAGCGACAAAAACGCTTACTTTTAATTCACCTTTACGACGCCAAGATCGGGGGAGGTCTACCTTGGACTTACCGTTAACATATTGAGAATAATATAAAATTCAGATATCGAACATTGTTGATAAAAATTACCATCTTAAAGCAAGACTAGGAGAAGTGTGTTTAAAGGTTGAGAGAGATAGAGAGAGATAGAGAGAGAAACCGAGAGTGAGAGAGAGAGAGAGAGAGAGAGAGAGAGAGAGAGAGAGAGAGAGAGAGAGAGAGAGAGAGAGAGAAATACAGATCACTAATAAGGTGGTGGATATTCACCCTCAGTGATATATATTTTGAGCAGGACCTTGTCACCCATGCAGAACTCCAACACATGATTAGGCAACAATACATGGAAAAAGTGGCATGCCTATACATCCGATTGCTGTGCCATCACTTGATGTTAAGGAATAAAAGCGATCATTCAAGGAACATCAACCTGAGCACATTATACTAACAGAACATTAAGGTTATATATTTACTCTTCGCGTATACCGCATAGAGTGCTGCGTTTGAGCCTGGTAACAGAAACGTCTATATATCCGTTATTAACAAGGAACTGGGTACAACCCAGGGCATTTTAATCAGATCTTTGATGAGTGTCATCCGATATAACTTCAGCAGGAAGAGGTCCTAAAATAATGAAGATCAACTCTTGTTAATTATGAAAATGGGCTTTGCTTTGTGATCAATATGAATTCAAACGAAGACCACGGGGTTCACGGGTCAGAGATACACATCGAGAACAGAGGAGAAGATGTAAAGCTGCAGACTGATAAGACGGTTTGGACGGCATGTGTGTTAAGCAAGTACACGCAGCTTAACATACTAAATATCCAATTCGTACCAGAAATCTACTACCCTGCCGTTCGCAAGTAGTCCTTGATAACGTACGGCCACACAACGCCATAATCGAAGTCAAGAGTGTGTTTGTATGTGAACCGCTCAAAATGGCTCTTACTTTTCTCCCCTAAGCCAAGCACAATACCATCGTTCGTGTATGGTCTATACTGCAACAGTACAAGACCGTTGCCTATGGCATTTGTAATTAAACATCATTGGTATCCATTTAATGTGAAGACGCGCTAAGAGAAAACAATATCATTGAAGCATAGGGTCGCGCAAAAGTACATGTGTTTCTAAGAAAGCTATTTCTACACATATACAATAGTGTCCTACCAGTTTATATTACGTCATCATCCTCTTATGTTGATATAATGTGGTACCTTCATATTTTGTGTGCCGGGGACATCTTGCGAGTGATTTGAAAAATGAACCGCTCTATGTTGAACATTACGATCAACGTTTAATTTAGGTATGGTGTATTACTAGCATCATTGCAAATATCATGATTACGTATACACAAGTAAATTTTGAAACGCAAAAGCGACAGGGAATCATAAACATAAATTACGATGGATTTATTAGCACAACTGACAAAGGATGTGACAGCAGAAATGACAATAGCCATCAAAGTTAAACATCCAGTTAAGCTACTGCTGGTTCAAGACTTGCCATAGTGATGAAAGAGCGCCGGTTTGAAAACAAAAACCAGACTGTTGACACACACCGTTTACTCTGCTCAAGAACTAGTAGGCGGTACCATGTTATATTGTCTTGGACGGCTAAGGTCTGATAGTATCTAGCCTTCTTTACATCTAATCTCGCTAGCTAGCGCAAGTTCGTGGATCACATGAGCAAACATAGCCACACCATCTAGAGAAAAGCGAAATATAAAGCCTGGAATCTTGTGGATCCGTCGGAACCACAAGCACAGCAGGTACTTACAACATATTTTAGACATACAGCTGTCACGTTTCATATAGAATAGAAGCGCCTATTGAATTTGTCATTGAAACATAGTAGCAAACACTTGTCAGTCGTAGAATGTATGGGTCAAGTACCTCGGAAACCTGGTATAATATAGAACAGAACGTGGAGGCTTTGATGTCGGGTATTCGATGATTTTCAGACGCTTCTTCAAAATGAAAAAAGCTGACTTTGGTCGTCAATATTTAGAAGACGCAGAAACGCGGTAACCATCACAACAGTACATATTAATTAAACAATGTATCAAGCCTGCTAATATCATCAAGTCTGTATAATGTGCGCAGTTGCAAAGTTGGTCTTCGGGCCAATCGTTATCATTCCTAGAATTCGCCAGCTAAAACTGCCTTTTGATGTCATTCATGTCGCGTCTGCATCATCAGTGACGCGTTCGGTCGGTCCGGATGAGAAACACCAAAGACCTTTGTACAATACCCATATTAACCTTGAGAGCTGGAAGGCTGGCAATTCTGCGCTACCCATCCTATATGGTCCATAAAGGTCTATAAGTTAGAATGTGCGATTGCTAAGACTGACTTGCCCAAATTATATTATCTACTTAGCACTGACGGTGCAGGCCCTAAGCTTGCATTTGTGCGTGAAGAGCTTAAGGTTTCACTCCATGACACACAACTACCACCGGACCGGATCATCACACAAAATGCACGTGGTTGATGCTTAAATCCGCCATTTCTCGTTCAGAGATTACGCTAATATGACGTTTGCACTAGTAGACCCAGTCATTATCGCTCTTCCTGTCATAGCCCTTTGAGTGTCTGGGCGTTGTATAAGCGGTCTACGTTGAACTGCAAGGTGCCTTTTTGTTCGTAGTCCGTGAAGATTTAAGTACTACAGGCGGTTATTTTACTGGTGCTTAAGGCGAACGTTACGCCTCTATCGTCATAACTTATGTAACAGAAAGAAGAAAAACCAACAATTTGAGCAAAATCAGCAAATAATTTATTTCCCTAGGATACAAAGTAAAAATGTCAAATGAACCTATATTGTTATGAAATAAACCCAATACAATCATAATGTCATATCACAAGACTAGATGAATAGAATGTTCCCAGTGAATTCCAATAGATTTGTATCGTCTTGCTGTAACAGACGATATAATCCAGAATTGCTTTGAGTGAGTCCTCATTAATCCCAAAGTAGTATTTTAGTCCAAACGTTTGCGCACTTTGTAATTCCAAAGAATAATATAAATAAATCCTCTCCAATTGTAAATGAATACTACTACTGGGTTATCCACAGACTGATCATGTACCATGAATGAATAATGATTTACCAAATCCTTTATATGCATATGTCACAAGAGAATTTACTAGGGAAAATCCAGATCTTGAACTCAAATACAAGTAAATATATTTAAAGAAATGATAAAAGTTGGGTAAGCAAAACTTCTTCCCATAAAAACAAAGGTCAAACAGATAATGTAAAACTATATATAAGACGGTGTACGCAGTCACCCAAGAATGTACTAGTGCCAGCGCGGCCATGGTCTTGGTGTGTATATGCAATACACTTTGCCCTAATGGCCTCGTGAATATCCTACTCAAATGCCGCATGCTTAAACGTGTGCCCATCAGCCGGTAGCACAGAGACACGTTTTAGTTTAGACAGATAGTCCATGAGAGATACAGTTCAACATTAACGTTGAGCTGTCCCCCTGTATAGCATATACATTGTATGCAGTAATTACAAGAACAAAATGCCAGTCTCCAGTAATTACAAGAACAAAATGCCAGTCTGAACTGTATATCAGCAGCGTACGTAGGAAATACAATTGGCAATTCAACGATGTCGTTTAGCACAAGCTATTGCTGATGCTTCTTGCTTCCTCTCCTTGAAATATATATTTATAGTAGTCTGTCCAGTGGGTGATACAGAAAGTAAACGGCATGTCTGGTAGGTGTATTGTGTGCAAGTCTAATACAAACTACTGGATTCGGTCACACACCACCGATTGGGAGACCACGAATGTGTCAGTAGGATTACACTGCTCGTCAAAGGAACCCGAACCACGACAGGTAGGATTGACCATGTGCCTCTCCTGACATTATACAGATTTGAAGAGCATCGAATGTTTTTGTTTTTAATGGTTATATCCTTGGCACTTTCATGGACCTCATTGTAGTAGACAATATGACTGCATGGCCAGTAATGCATAAAATCTCCGGCTCTGGGTGGTGGTTAGGCTTGGTCATCGCAGCAGACAAATCTGAGTAATCTTATCCGCCTTGATGCTCTTGAGTTGTACTGTCTTCAGCCTGTCTTACTTTTCTAAATGAAATATATTTTCTCTTGGTGTTCACACATAACTATTAAACTGTCTCCTTGCTCTATCTTTTTTCTCTTCTCATCTTTTGCACACATCTTTACCACAACAACTCACATATATCTTCAGATTTTCCATTGAGCATCTACCATTTATCCAGCACGGATTAATATTTGATCTCATTTTCTAATATGTGCCTTACGTGTCATATTCTTCTCTAAACACTTATTTTTGTAACAAAACGCTATGCAAATGGCAAGTATTATAGCATATTATTCATAGGTTAACCATTGCAACATGACTGGCGGATCGCCATATGTACCAGACCGCTTATGTCTCACGTTGGAAAGCATGGTGGGCATACTGTTGCCGTTGCAATATAATTCATTTTTGTCATCATGCTGTGCGGCTTTATTTTTTTGAAATAAATTATCTTTCCTAAAAAAAGCTTTATAGGGCTGTCCAACTCGCCAAACACATAAACACACACACACACGCACACACACACAGACACACACACAGAAAGGTGGTTGGAGACTTGAGACCTGGTCGTTACGCCTATCATCATATAATCTGTTCTAGTATAATTTGGAGATATATGAGTTATGCGAAAAGAAATATTTTACCCAATCGAAAATTCATCAAAGCTGCCATCACACATTTATTTTCTTCTAGTTTACGGATCATATATTTGTAATATATTAGTCTTACAATATGACACAACTATGAATTTCTGTGCTTTCTTTCAAAATAATCATTACAAAAATATTTGTCAATAGCAACATCATTATCCCAAATTCAATTCATAATGCCTTCATCGCAAGCTACAATGGCTAATACATCTAATTATCACGAGTATTGTCAATCATTGTGTGTTAGTTGTTAAAGAATACATACCTATTGAAATCATGCTTTAAGAAAATCATATCTATTACTAACCATACATAAAGGTCACGAAATGTATGAAACATATTTCGCTTTATTAGCATATACGTTAAGATAAGTAGTTGTGAGTAATGCATACCCCTTCTGTTATATTAAGATGATATACATCTTCAGTAAAAACAGGATTCATATCATCGACATCTATAATGGTAACGGCAAAATTCGTGTAAGCCTTTAACTTTGTAGAGCCGGTATCCTGTAAGAAAGAATATATATATATATATATATATATATATATATATATATATATATATATATATATATGTATATATATATATATATATATATATATATATATATGTGTGTGTGTGTGTGTGAGTGTGAGTGCTTAATAAATTCTTAATATTTTTATTATATTATTGAGTGTGTGTGCTTAATAAAATCTTAATAATATCATAATATATATTCATTGAATTTTATCCATCACTTAAGTCACTAATATCAAATTTGTTCTGCTAAAATATGGCTATTAAACTAGATTGGTTATCATAATGTTTTAGCTTAACTTTCCTTTAACACCTTCGCAATACTCCGTTCCTAAAACACTTTTAATAAAGTCTTTAAACACTCTTGGTATTCCGATTCCTATCGTTGCATCTGTTTAAAAATAAGTAGGAAAAAATGAGCTTTTTCCTCCACTTCTATCTTATTATGGACTATTCACGGCAAGGTGAGAATTTTTCCAACCGACTGTAACACCAATGCCACTATTTCTCATGTTTCAAATACGATGTATCATGTAGAAATTATTTATCTTACATGTACTAAATATCGTTTATATTGGTGTGATTAAAAGAAGTATTAAAAATCATCAATGATGACTGTATTCCAACATGTAAACAATTACCGTTTTTTACTTATGTAGGGTTACAAGTTCTCTGTCCTTCTAAGACAAAGATGATTACGATATGAACAGGTTTTCTAAATTGTTTTGATAATTGACGAATTTTCATCTCTTACTTCCTTTTCATTAATATTGTTCTTGATAAATATTTCTTCCTCAAAAAAGTAGTTATTTAGCAAGTATCCTACGCTTTTACATACCGTGTAATTTTCATGTTTTAAGGTGTCATCAGTGTTGACATGAACTGAAAAACTCAGGTAGCTCTATTGATATAACACATTAATGTCAACATCCTTATTATCAACACAAAGAATATTCCTTTCAGGAAAACAAAATTTGGTAACTAATCCTCACTCTCATAATATCAGTAAAAGTCATTTCTAAAACGCTACTATGCAAAACGACATCAAAATCACTGCCTTTTTTAAAACCATGCACTGTATACAATAATACAAAATAATGTGTATCTCTGGGAAATGCATATAGCTTCCTTTTTCACTGATGTTACATATGTAGGCATACCCATTGTTGCCATATGAGGAAAGCATAAGAAAATGAGAGAGAGAGAAGAGAGAGAGAGAGAGAGAGAGAGAGAGAGAGAGAGAGAGAGAGAGAGAGAGAGAGAGAGAGAGAGAGAGAGAGAGAGAGAGAGAGAGAGAGAGAGAGAGAGAGAGAGAGAGAGAGAGAGAGAGAAACAGTACCAATGTTTGTTCGCCAAGTATGGTCATAATTACTTCGGTAGTACCATTTAATTGTTCGTAGTCCACTAGTGGTGTTGAATAAATAATTCCTGCAGTAGTAGCTTGTTTAGTTGTGAACCAGTTTGGCTTGGTACTCTGTAGGTTGAAAATTAGTATTTTGAACCAAGAGAATCCTATGCCGGGAAGGTTAATGAAATAAAATGATACTAACACCAAGAAGAAAAGCACGACTTGAAACAAAATCGAAACATTTATTTCTAATTTCATATTTATCTGAAGTCAAAAGCAAAACAATGTTTTCATTTCAAACTTTTTCTAAACGTTGATGGAAAAATTCAGTTATTGAGGCAAGCGGACGTGCAATAGTGTAAATTTTTAGTATGCTCTTGTTTTTGAGGTCATTTATAATATGCAAGTTCTTACATATGAATGTGAAAGTAACGTCCAATAGGATGAACACCATGCACATATTAATTTTTTTATTCTTCGGCTTAAAGAGTTAGATTGTGGATGAGGATGAATATATGATAACATGGCGCTTCTACTTATTTTTCCCAGCCCTTTAAAAAACATGAGACACTGCAATAATCTAAAAAAAAACAAATCTTAAACCAGATTCTCAGGGAGCTAGTAGAAGTCATATATTTATCACCCTATGCCATCTAATACGCTGTTTATCCGGTTTAAACATGATAAGCAATTTCATACATTTTAAATCTGTTTTAAACTAACAGACTGCCTTTGGCCATTTCACAAAAACCCTTGCTTACCTCTTTCCAATCAACAGAATTTACTAAAAGATATTGGCCACTGGTTGTAAAATGTTTACTGGTCATCACATTTTACTATGGTCCTGAGCCACGGTTCGTCAACATTTTATGAAAATATCTGGGCTACTGCTTGTCTACATTTTACTAAAAACACTGGGACAGTGGTCTTAAATATTTTCCTTTAAACTCTAGGTCAGTGACATTCACCATAGATCAATGTTTTTATAATAAATAACTAATAAGCTTCAGTGACATTCAATAAATTCTATGAAAACCCTATAACTTTACATCTTCCATAGAACGCTGAATTTTATAATTGTACGCATTAAATACCCATTTTGGTATAAAAACTTATTGCTAAAACTTATAATCTAGTATGAAAACCAACAGCTATCGACGTGCCGTTTATGTCATTCTGATCACTTATATAATGTAATGAATTAGATTTTTTGATGATTTGAAATGTTGTAATTACTAACTACAATATATGTCCATTGTAATGAAATATGTAATTTACCATATCTTGCCTCAAAAGAATTTCAGAAATAAATTTATTTTGTCACACTGTCCATCCACAAATTTTTCAAGACTTTTAATGTAGGATCTTAAGATTTGGCTTTAGGCAGGGTCAAACTAAATAAACGGGTCGATTTTTGAAACCATTTGGTTTGATAAGAGAAGAAAATATCCGATATTCATCAAAAGAAAAAAAAAACCTATAATATTACCGCAACATACTGAATAGTCTCTGAATCAAACAGTTACAATAAAGCAACTGATACGATCTATTGGGAAAAGAGAAAGGCAATTGATTATTGAAAATGAGCCCCTGGACCAGCAATGATACCTAAATAGATAATGCGATGTAATAGTTGATGGAGAGCATCCTTATATATTATTAATAATGCAAGAAGATAATTAATGGTCAATGTGAATACACTAACAGTAGCCATTCAAGAAACTATTAATTACAATATCCCTTAATCCATTGACCGACAGATGGAAAATCATAAAAAAGACATGGCTAAAGAAATATATCCAGATATAAAAGCAAAATTGTAACAACTTTGTAAAAGAAGCAGCAAACTGAATAAGATAAATAATTGGAGATGAAAGGGATATGGTAATTAAGCATTATTGATATTGTCAACCAAATCCTTTACAAAGTTAATGAAAAGTTACCGTTAGGTGAAAGATTAATACGTATGTTCCGATGTAAATTTAATTTGTGTAGTGAGAGTGACCTATGTCCATAATTAAGGGTAGGTGTTTGGGCTTACCTGACTAATGCCATGTTTGTTGCAAAAATCATATTACATAGCTAATTTTTGTTTGTGATTATATATTGTATTAGAGGATTATTATTATTTTAGGTAAAGATATTACTTGAAATTGAGTTCAGAACATTTGTCCCCCCTGATAATTCCTTCTGTAATGATGTTTTCCATATTTTGCACTAGAGTTTTATTAATAGACCTGATCTTGTTGACAGCTTACAATGTTCTTGAAATTAATTTCTGACCCTCATCCAAGTCCTTTTATTGTGTTTTATGTTTTTATATCAGGGTCGATTACATTATAATTACCCATACCTATCGTAACATCTAAACTAGAATTAGTCATTAAGTTTTGTTAATTTTAGTTTTAGAAGATTTTTTTATTTATGATTATTTACAAAGTGCTGATTAATACAGTCAGATTAAGTCGCTATTTTGGAATATTGTGAATTTATTTAAAGATTTTCGAAATATATCAGTGTGATATATCAAGACTACAATAACATCAAAGAGAATTCTGTACTATTGGTACATCAGGACATTAAATACTGTCATGTATTCAGAACACAACAGGAATTCATTCGAAATATTCTAAACTTTTTTGACTTGTGATAGAATTCCTTTGACTATTTGGGATTTAATTTACAATATTATGAGTTCTTTTTTAAATTTTCACTTTGCAGTTTTAAAAAATAATTTATTTTTTGAAGTATACTAAATGGTGTTGAATTTTGCTATTTTCTATTACTTAGTCTTAATCCACGGAGTCGAAATACTGTTTAAAAGGTTTAATAATTACCATTGGTTTTATACATATAGGTCTGATGGCAAAGACTCTAAACCTAACATTAGTATTAACCAAATAATGTAATAAATTGGTTTTTGATACACACCAGAATGCCAGTTAATGATTTATTTTAATTTTTGTATGAGTGTGCTTGATCTTTACAACTGTACTAAAAGTTCACCTGAAGTAACAAAATAAAATAACATGTAGCAAAATGAAGTAAATAAATATTGGCCAGTTATTTAATCTATTTCGAAAGAGCAATTGCTCCAGTTGCTGCAGCTATAGACACAAATATAAACGCTAGTTTATTTGCTTCTTGATCAGACTTTATTTTGGATGTATATACTACCATTGCAGAAGAAACTGTAGGTACACGAATTCTTCACGTTTATGCTTTTTGAACTTAATTATTGCTTATCTTTCCTTGTTTATTTCATGTCCTATCTAGTCTATTTTCTGACAGGATGTTCTTGCCTGTGTATTGGCTATGACATTATATTTTTTCCACACTGGCACTTAAAGTAACACTTATTCATAGATTAATGAATCTAAAACTTTTGCAAATTATTATAACAACTGTGAAAATACAAAATATACAAAATGGAAATTTTAAAAAAATTCTATACTTTCTATAATATTTATTTCTATAATTCTTTAGTCCCAAAGTCGATATATATATATATATATATATATATATATATATATATATATATATATATATATATATATATATATATATATATATATATATATGCCAATTTCAAAATCCCAGATAAGCCCCCACTTTTTCACGTTCCTCTCTATGGAATTTTAATAACCACGGAGAAAGACAGACAATGTAGACAATGTAAAGGTTAAATAGCTCTGATCCCACTTCAGCAAAGCACACAGTTAAAATATAAAATTAAAAAGGAGAAAGGTATAATAATTTAATAAACTATACCACAGTATTCTACTTTTACAGGACACTTTTCAATGCAATTGCTTCCAATCAATCCAAGACCTATATAAATTTCATCCCAAGAAATGTAAGGTGAGTGTTTTTGTATCCGTGTCCGTTCTATGTTATTCATCACTAATTTCTGCCTTGTATTCTTTCCAGGCTCTCCTTGCCGTTCTTCCGGTACAATCGTGTCGGTTCTCTGGACCCCTCTTGTCAGTACTTCCGGTAACCTCGTTTCTGTTCTCTCGGCTTTCCTTGTGGGGACTTCTGGTACCCTTGTTTTCGTCTCCGGCCCTCCTTCCTCACACAACAATCTCTACGTGCTCTCCCAGTTGTCTCCTCCCTAATCTTCACGTGGCGGAAAAGTTTCTGAGGATTAGAAGGGACGTACAATTACTCTTCAACGAACACAGGAGAATTAATGCACTATCACAGATCTTTCATCTACATAATGGCAATTAACTCATTAGGTCAACTCATATATTAACATCTAAATACTCCACCCACGCTTGTTCTGTACTAAAGGATATAACAACAATATCACAACGTCTGGCACATACATACATACATACATACATACATACATACATACATACATACATACATACATACATACATACATACATACATACATACATACATACATGCATGCATGCATGCATGCATGCATACATACATACATACATACATGCATACATGCATACATGCATACATTCATACGTACGTACGTACGTACTTACGTGCGTGCGTGCGTGCGTGCATACATACATACATACATACATACATACATACATACATACATACATACATACATACATACATACATACATACATACATACATACATACATACATACATACATACATACATACATACATACATATGTATGTATTTTCTGTATATTAAACAAACAAAATCAACATTAGTCGTACGCTTTTTTACCTTAGAAATTATAAAAAACTCATGCAAATATAAAGGTCTAATTATGCATGCACAAGGCCATCAATGTCTAACTGTGCAAAATCCACAATTATATATTCAAGTACAAACACGTACAAGGTCCTACTACTCACTGTTAAATTCAGTTCTGCACCACGATGCAACATCGTAGCAGATTACACCATACACTCCGATTTTATCCTAAAAAAATATACATTAATCTTGATATTACTAATTTTCTAAACTCTGCATTTTTTGTACGTTGATAATTTAGCTATACATAGGAGATTAAATTTCTACTAAATTAAATGCACATAATAACACATAAATGTTACGACAGCTAGTTAGGAACGTAAGATAGATTCAGGCAAAGCTATTTTACCTAAGAAGCCTTTGTTCCAATCTCGTCTGAAGTTCAGAGAACCAACTTTCCTCCCTTTCTAAAGAGCTTAAATCTTCGTCAGTATCGTCTCCAATTTCACTATGACCTGCTCTCTTCAATGTCCAGACATGCACTGATTCTGTCACAATGAATTAAACAGAGTAATTTCACTCTGCTTAAGAAACCCGCCAAAACTTCGACAATCGTATTTCTGATTGGATATCAGTGGTATCTTTGAAAACAGTCTGGTGTGGTATCGCTGAGGTGTTAAAATGTCGTATTTTTTTTGTCTCCCAAGCCTAAGCCGACCGGTGATATCACTGCTTCCTTGTTTTTCTGTCTCCGCGGTAAGTTTCTTTATAGGAAGTAACCACGAATTTGAAGTTAACGCAAGGACTTATTCATGGACAGGTATTTTCTTTGTTTCAGAATCGGTCTAAATATATAACATTATATAACAAGTATTGACATTACTCACAGTACTTTCATTTACAAATTGACAAATACAAGACATTTATAAACATGAGCAGGAATTGATAACAATTTTTCTCACACAACGTGACAGCAATTGGCTATGCTATTTACATTCAATACCATATTACTTAGTGACAAAAGTATAACATGAATATTAAATACATTAAATAATTAAACATTTGATTTTGAATTAAAATTGTACTTTAATGCTTTCATAACTTTATTCACCTTAAAATAATGTTGCTTGTAACATTTTGAATGTCACCTGAGAAAAAGTATAGAAGTTTCAGAAAAAATTTTGATAGTCCTGAATTTCTTGGGCTACCAACAGTCGTGAATATCCTGATGTGCCAAACGTCTTAAATGTACTAATATACAGATAGCAGAGTGCCGAATAAATTGATTGAATTCACCATAAATACCAAAATAACATATAATAATCCAATAAAAAAGGACTTAGTAATTCCTATGAATAATCTAAATAAATAATTTGACGAGAATTAAATCTGATCTCGATTATAAAATCTGATAACAAGTGGAACCCATAGACGTATCTTAAGATAGGAATGACTCAATTCATCGTCAGTTCCTATAAATACCCATTTTCAGTTGACCTGCTTCAAAATGGAGACAGAAAACTAATAATTTGTAATGGAACATTCCAACATCTCGTAAAAAGGTTAGGCCTTGAACGTAGAATTTTAGTCAACACCTTTTTAACTACTTAAATAATGACAAAAGTCATGAATGAGAAAAGTACACAGGCAGCCCATATATATATATATATATATATATATATATATATATATATATATATATATATATATATATATATATATATATATATATATATATATATATATATATATATATATATATATTGGTGTATTATATTTGTATTTCATTGAATTCATTTGATATTTAGCAATTCGTGCATAAATATATAATTAGGACAGGAAGATAACGCAGTATCAATTGTACGTTTTAAAAGACTGAATTCTATAATTTAATTATACAAAACTTTTCGTGGTTGTTTGGTTGCATGTCCAGTGCATTATGATTTAGAAATAATATAATTGGGGATAAGCGTTTCTAATTTCGCAGATTTTGATTTAATAATTTTTAGGTGTTGATGGACAACGTGCTAAATAATTGAATGGACAGTGTTCATAAATTCCGTAACCTAAGGTTATTGTAATGGCCTAGGTTTACAAAAAATGGATTCATCTTGGAAGTTGTGTGGTGTTTGTAGGGGTAGGGTGATGGTGTAAACAACATTAGTGGTCTGTGGGGAAGATTAACGGCCTTAATATTTAATAACATCTTAATGACCAGAGATCTAGGAGTTTTGGTAAAAGTGTGAAGATCAATCGTTCAGTTTTAATAGCAGGCTTTAGAAAAATGTTTCAGTTTCCGTGGCCCAAGCCAATACAATTTAGACGACCAGTGGCGGGAATTTTGGGCACCATGCTTGCGATTAGTGGCCCAGGTAATTAGTAAATCTTAAATGGCCAGCGCCCTTGGCTTTAATGTCCCCTATGCCCATATACCGTCACGACTAAGCACGCATCACCAAAAAATGATGGCACTGAGTCGGTGTTTTATGAGCTCGTGCATAGCAGTCACACTTCCATGACGACCTAGTAAATAATTCTCATCTATCTATCTATCTATCTATCTATCTATCTATCTATCTATCTATCTATCTATCTATCTATCTATCTATCTATCTATCTATCTATCTATCTATCGATCGATCGATCGATCGATCGATCGATCGATCTATCTATCTATCTATCTATCTATCTATCTATCTATCTATCTATCTATCTATCTATCTATCTATCTATCTATCTATCTATCTATCTATCTATCTATCTCTCTCTCTCTCTCTCTCTCTCTCTCTCTCTCTCTATATATATATATATATATATATATATATATATATATATATATATATATATATATATATATAGAGAGAGAGAGAGAGAGAGAGAGAGATTATTAGTAAAATGACCTAAGTGATAATAAAAATTAGTTCATAATGAGGGTCATCTATATTAAATATTCTTGCGTCTAAAAATCGTTCACATAATTGCTTAGCATGACAGTAAATAAATTAGGTTATCAAAATAGAATCGGTTATTAGCATCTGGTATTCTTTGAACCTTATGATGTTAGATACATGTCTTTCTTAAATTATGTCATCTCTTGTCATCACCTTAAAAAAATACATATATTTAAGGATAACGCTCTCTCTGTACCGTATAATAATGATATTGATTACCAAACAAATTATATTAATTATTCCTGAACTGTGCCTCTCGTTTGAGACATTTTAGTGTGTTTTCTCAAACTTGAAGAATAAATAGAATAAATAGGCCATACGCATATGCATAATATCTAGCCAGTAATTGCCGTGCCGTGACACAAAATATTTTGAACTGTGGACAATCATTTAAAAACTGTAATGTCTAATTTGTTTAGAAAAAAACTGTATAGGGCTCGACACAAAAAAGATAACTATATAAGCATTAATTTAAAAAGGATAACAAGCCTGGTTGATGTAAAATGATGGCGATGATATCAGTGAACCCTCATTGCATTTTCTAATGTTAAGCTGGTTTCTGAATGATGGAAGAATTGCAGTCTCGGGTGTCAGCTGAAAAGGTAAACTATAAATAGATTTTCAAAGTAATTGAATCAGCAGCGAAGCTTCATTTTGTTAAGAGAAATCACTCATTTGTATTATTTCAGGACACTAACGATGGTGATGGACTAAGTGAGTTTCGAAATGTAATATTAGTGATATTATTATTGTTTAGTTACAGTCAAATATTGTGTTGCTAACATAGCAGAATATCCATGTCTTTAAAATATTTTGAACATTTACTCATAAGCATTTACTTATATTAGAAAGCACAATATCAGCTCCAATATATATTACCCGAATTAGTATAATAGCACGTTAGATCTCCATTCAATGGAAAAATCAATTATTGTTTTAATAACATCGGTTGCAGATTTTGAAATATGTGTTTTGTATGCATATTTCCATATATTAGGAAACGTATGTGTCATTCTTTTATAAGATTTAGTTATTCTTAGATATAAATGTATTTGTAAATGTAACTACGAAAGTTTCCCCATTAAGCATTAAATACATCTACTCACTTCTCGGATGGTTGCGTTGTAGACTGTCTGGTTAAATTCCATGGTGTAGGATGCATTCCTGGTTATGGTTATCAGTAGAGGCGTTCTATAGTCGGCGCCCTGTTTAATTGATTTAAAACATAAGCAATGTCGTCAGCCAAAGCGATATCAAAAGTGATAATTGTTAAACAGATACTAGTTTTAGACGAATTGTTTGACACATACGGTCAGATTCATCAAGCTGTTACGTCAAGAGTAATAGGTATCACAATGAAGAGTCCAGTTTTGATTTTTAGAAAATAATGACTTGCATGTGAAAGAGCAGCAGTAGAGCACAATCAATCATCAACGATGCATCGGTGAAAAATGACCATTGATTCCACCAAACTATGAGAATAAGCAGTAAAATACTCCACATGTTAGATTCAATGTCTCTTATAGCTATTACTACAGAATTTACTAATCAGTAACTACTTCTTTTAATAGTAACATATACATAGTAATGAGAAAACCTTATTTATTAGAAAATTAATTTATATTTTCTTTTTGGGTCTACATAGTCCATATTGTTTGATAGGACTGAGATTTTCCTTGCACTGAAACAATAGACAGTCAATTTATTATGCGACCATAAATTATTCTCGTCTATGTAATATATGACTTTCATAAACTTAACATTTGATAGACTCGGTTTATACCAAATTAGTGAAGACGTTCGTCACCATCTCATTCATTTTGTGATTACACTGTCATATTTGAGATGTTGCCTGGATAATGTTCCTAAGAAGAAAAAATCTTTCATAAAACGTCATATACTCCATAAGTAGTTGAAATCATTTATGTCGTTGTCTAATATATTACATTAACACTCATGATAATAAAGTTTCAGTGAAAAAATGAATAAAAGTGACGAGAAACGTTAGATTGTCAGCAAAATACTATCACACATTAATTACATTTATATTGTATGCATGGAAAGGCGACACATTCATACTCATATGTCGAAATATGGTTGCTTCTCTAAAGAAAACACTGAGCTGAATATTGGCTCGAACAGTTTAAATGCGAAATTTACTTTAAATTGATGTAATTTTAAGGGTTACCAAAACTACACAGGTAATACAATTTGGGTAGTTATGGACCTCAAACACCGGACATATTTCTATCTGGTGTTTGTCTTACCTGTTTGCATTGGATTGTGCAATCTATGGTAGGGTTCTGAAAGGTTCAAGGAAACAAATTAAAATCAGTAAAAATCAAAATCATTAGCATTGTTATTTATATGTAGTTAAATTCGGGTATACAAACAATATGCTTCAGTCAATCGATAATTATTCAATGCGTTAGAAGAAAAGAGACACAACATACATACACACATAACATATACTAGGAAGTGGAAGGACATGGGTTATAGGGGTATTGTTTGGATAAAATAAATACAAAGACTACACGAGGCCACTTTTACGCGCCTTCGTTTATTGTGATAGAAAGTAAAACATTGCTTTACTTTAAATATAAATAAATAAATACTACTACTACTACTTCTACTACTACTACTACTACTACTACTACTACTACTACTACTACTACTAATAATAATAATAATAATAATAATAGAGCTTCTCGTTTTGACAAAGTAGAAAATAATTTTTGATAGCTGATATAGAAATGGTAACAGTCATGTCCCCTATTAAACCCTTATATAAATATATAAGATGACATTAATTCGAAACTGATAATCGCAGTTTCAGACCAAGCCGCAATTTGTTAACAATATTCGCGTTTCATTTACTCTCTTAAGTAATCAGGCATTCTCCTTATGTAAAGAAATATCTATTTCAAGGTTTCATCACACGCATTTTCAAATTAGATCTGTTTTGAGCTACATACCAAAGAATGTCAAGATTCTGGGATATCTCTTCTCATTACAGTATATTAGGCTCTGCCCTGGTCACCTGACAGTAATTTCAGTACCACAGATTTACTAATACATAGTCACGTGATATTGATGATACATGCAGATATTTCTGTAATTCCACTACACAAGACAAATACTGCTAACTTATATTCGATAGAAGCATTTTAAGTGTCAATGTCGATTCCACTAAGGTTCACACAAAACAGGATGTTATAATCTGTTTAGAACACACATAATGTTGAGACAACAGCTAGGTCGTCTATACTTAAAGCGGTCACGACAAAATCATCATCCAACACGTTTGGTTAATTAGAATCTTTGTTTTGATTCTAACCATGACTATAACACTAGAAATGTAGGTTTTGCAAGAAACTGATTGCTGAGTTCAAACGTTAGGGAGTCCCTTGGAACTCTTGTTTCAAATGTAAGTTTGGAGAATATTTTTTGTGAAATGTAATAACACACTTATGAAAATATTTGCTGGCACCTTCGATTTCGCTGGACAATGTATCAAGAATGCTGCAAAGTATTGAAAATACTTGTGATCTGGATAGAGTGCAATTCTGTTTTACCAGATTTAAAATCACATAATTTTGCGATATTCTGTCTCCGGAATTTCATTTTATGTAGCTTGTGTGAGCTGGTTTGAAACGAAAATTTTTCCACACTAAAATGACACCTAGATTATTACAAAAGCTTCTATAATCCCCGAAAGAAACAACTTTATCGAATCGTCGACTATGTGCAAAATTTCAAATTTTTGATTTACAAGTAATCCCATTCTATAGGGAACGTTTTGCAACATCGCTCCTTGTAAGAAGATATGTTCCTGACTCATCGGTGCTGTCTATGGAATGACATGGGTGGATGTTATACTAGTTATACCAAGGAAACTGTAAGGGCGAGGCTAGTGTATATGAGAAACAATAAACAATAAACTTTGCAGTACACAGTAACATTACAGATTTAGGTTGCAATGGCTATCTATGTAAGAAATACAGACAATAACAGCTGCGTGTGCAAAACGTTTTATATTTTTACTATAGTGCAAATCTTAAATTTGTTAATTATAGGTAATGTTGTAATCATAAGAGTGTAGAAAGAAAATAACTATAACATGATCCTATGTCTAATAGGGTAGACATTTCTTTCAAAATTAAGAAACTCTACTCAATCCAAATTTTAGAATGGCTACGTGTCTAGGATTTCAAGTCTAATGACTTAGTGAGATAATTTGATACGTATGGCCTCTAATTTTGTTCAAGTAAATTTCAATTTAGGAAAAATAATTGGCAAACCTACAGATCAAAAATCTTGCAAAAGAAATGACGAACACTGGGCAAAAAACATTCCAATTTGGACAAGATTAAATATTCGTTTTGTTAATTAACTTGTTATCTTTGTATCTCAATGGACACAGAAGCTGTGTCATATCCACGCATCTTATATTAGCTAGATTCAAGCAGAAATTATAGAACATTCCATTGGAAGGCTCTTACCACAAGTATCTGAGGAATTAGATGAATGAGTGTAGGCATCATGTGTCAAAATAAGATCTATTTACATTTTGTGTGTGCGTGTGAGAGTACAAAGGCCATAACACGGGGAAAATATAATACAATATCTTCAGACTTCACCTAATATAAATCTATTGCTTGCAACTTTGAACTTGGTAATAGACATACAAGATTTAACGACGACCTTTCGATTAGACTCGCTGATCAAAAATAACTTATCGAAAAAGTCAGATAATTGCCTTTAAAAGACAGCAAACGCAAAATGCTAAACTCCTTGCAGGTGTCAATGTCCTTCCACATCTCCTATATATATATATATATATATATATATATATATATATATATATATATATATATATATATATATATATATATTTGAATTTCGATAGAATTACATCTGAACTAAAATGGGGGTGAGAGTAATGATTTATCCGCAGTATAATCTTACGAACGATTTAGGTTGGTCTTTGTTTATATTTTTTGAGGGTGCGATAGCTTTACGAGACATTAACCTGATGTGACGGGACGTCTCACGGTGTACAAACCCGAAGTAGACACAACGTTGGAAGGGCCGAAAGAGGCGTGATTCCAAAGAATTTAGAAGAAAGGAAAACATGGAGAAGACCCAAACCTACCGGCACAAGAAAGTCGTAAAATAACAGTCGCTTTAGAATTTGGACTAAATCCAGACATCAGGTCACGAATCGGATCAAGGCAGTGTTTTCCGATCTGTCACTCGATTCGATGATGATTTAATTTTATCGTTGACCGGATGGGTTATGTTGTAATCATATTTGTATTAGAAATTTCTTGATTAAGTTATTTCAAAAAGAAAGATGTGTATATTTCAAATTGTAATGCATTATCACAGTTGTTTATGAATTTTAATGTTATGAATTTTGATTACATTTTGTCTTTTTGTAATGGGGGCTCATGTCATTCTGTTCTATGTGTTTGCTCAGATCTTTATTTATTTATTCCACCCATAAAATCCACACTTAATAATGCTATTTACTCGTTCCGGGAAAATTACACCGTTGGCGATCGCATAAAGATAACGATAACCAAAACCAGGTAATCCACCACAAAAAAGTTGAGAAGGGATGTCTGAAACATACGTGAAATTGAACTTTGATGTTGTTGTGATGATACCGTTTGCTACCCAGTCATTTAATTAGGTACAATGTTTTTAAACGATGCAATTAAGATAATAGTCATTTAATACATGCAGTTGGGGTACATAATCAGTTATCAGTGAGATTCCAAAGGATGATGATGAAAATTGTACTAGTACGACAAACATTAGTTTAAATCAACCATTGAGTAACACTAAGGTGTTACCACTTATATATATATATATATATATATATATATATATATATATATATATATATATATATATATATATATATATATATATATATATATATATATATATTTATTCCTGCTTTGGGGTAAGAACTTTACATCCTACACTGCCAACGAACGTGAATAGTCTGATTTTAAACTTCAAAAAGCAATATGAACTAACGATATTTAAAATGATTTATGCACGGAAATGGAACATTGTAATCGTATCTGGAATACAAAATAATGCAGCTGTAAAGTTTAATTTGGTAGAAGTAGAGAATTTATTATCTTTAGCCTGTATAGGTGCTTCTTCGGCTGATCAATATTTACTTGGAATAGTTATCGGAATGGTTGATCATTAAAGTTAGCTGAACTTTGGAATTGGAAGAATACAAATAATAACGAAATAATTATCTGTTGTTTGCCTGTTTGAATTTAAGATTATCATAGAAAATGATATCAATAAGGAAGCGAGTAATTTAGATACAGGGATACCAAAAAGCGCTTTGATGCAAACAATGTCATCTAGAGAGGCATATGTAAGATTTCAACTGGCTTAAATAAAGATATAGAAATAGTTTTAAAAACTATGTTTGAAAAAGATGAATATTAAAGAGAAAGATATAAATAAATAAATATGATCTTACATGAAAGGATATAAATTATTTGGAAAATACCTTATGTTCGGTATATATATATATATATATATATATATATATATATATATATATATATATATATATATATATATATATATATATATATATATATATATATATATATATATATATATATATATATATATATATATATATATATATATATATGCAATAAACTGACGACGAACAGTACGAAACTAGTAACTAACTAGCCTAAGCGCTTTCGACTCTTAATGAGTCTTTTTCAAAGGCAAATACAACACATAGTTACGACAAACAAATAAACACAAAAACGTTGTGTTTGTAAACCTCTACATTTCTGTCTTCACATGTGCTAAAAACTATAAATACAACCAGCTTGTATAGACTAGTTGCGGAAGGTAGACTTTTAGGGAATTATACAACGTTTTCAGTTTCCGCAACTAGTCTATACAAGCTGGTTGTATTTATAGTTTTAGCACATGTGAAGACAGAAATGTAGAGGTTTACAAACACAACGTTTTTGTGTTTATTTGTTTGTCGTAACTATGTGTTGTATTTGCCTTTGAAAAAGACTCATTAAGAGTCGAAAGCGCTCAGGCTAGTTAGTTACTAGTTTCGTACTGTTCGTCGTCAGTTTATTGCATATATTTTAATTAATCCCTGACACACGTGATCCCTTGGTCGATCCAGTCCGCTTGAGAGGGTTGTTATTCGCCATATGATTTGTATTCTTTATATATATATATATATATATATATATATATATGTGTGTGTGTGTGTATATATATATATATATATATATATAAAGAGAGAGAGAGAGAGAGAGAGAGAGAGAGAGAGAGAGAGAGAGAGAGAGAGAGAGAGAGAGAGAGAGAGAGAGAGAGAGAGAGAGAGAGAGAGTATATAAGGAAAAGTTATAAGCAAAGCTGTAACACATAGGGGAATATATCTTCACAGTCTGACTGACAGCAACATAAATGCCAATTTACACATTTTATTATAGAGAATATTTATTGCAGAATATTTCTGATGAAATCAGAAATATCATTAATTACATCATAAATATCAGGAAATAAGGCACAAAAAATAATATGGTAATGTCATGGAACAATTTAAATGTGCTTGGTTTCTTAGACTCACAGAGCGTTTGCTAGAATAGTTCATTTTTCATTGCTTTTTGTGAATGGGAAATACATGCATTTTTCCGTAGGTCGCCCGCGTCAAGGGACCCATATAGCACGATATGCAAAAGCACTTTACTCCTGATCGTGTACATTTTATTCTTGTTGTTATTGTTGTATGGTTTAACGCCATTTTTCAGGACAAGATAGGCTATATATGGTGACTAGTGGAAATGTTGGAGGAGGAACCCGTGAAAACCCAATAAAGAACCACCGACGTCCAAGACGCTACTGGCAAGCTTTGTCACATACCCGGCTAAATCCGAGACTCGAACCCTCATAGACAGAGGTGAGATGGCAATGATCTGTAACGGTGAGCGATTTAGACTAATTGGCCACTCAGGGCCCATTTATTTCTGTAATTAAAGGAGATATTGATTAATGCGACAAAGTGACAGCTTGGATATTGTCAAAGAGCTTCAGTACACGTACGGCTTTCTACAGCAATATGGCTGGCTGGCTGAATGGATGGGCTGAAAGAACCAGAATGGTGGCGCAATATCCTGCAGTGTGACAGCGAAACCATTGAATTACGTTCAACCCACAGTGTATCTGTTACATGACTGGAATTGTAGGATGGAATTCCGGATCGTAGAGAATAGTGATGTGAAATCCAAACTCCGAATAAGGACAGTATACACTGTGTATTGTTTACAAGTACAAATGGTTGCGTAAACCATACTTTAGTTTTCTTTCTGTGATATGGTTCTGTTAACCATGCTTAGTATCGTATGATTCAGTTAATCATACTTTTTCCACTTTTATACTGTGCTTGCATGAACCATATTCATACTGTTTATACATTAATCTGTTTTACTTTTATAACATGTTCGATATGGTAGTCTTATATGTAGTGGATGGGATTGTTAGTCTATTTGCATATGTATTGTCGCGAGCATTTTTCATTTCATAAACTTCCATTCACTCTTGTGCTATCGTTCAGTCCCTACATATACATTTTTGTTTTGCTTATATTGTATTAATAGCAAAGGTATGGTTGACAATTGTAGTTTGACGACCTTTAATATCTATTGTACAAGTTTGTATAGATTAGGTAACCTTATTAGATAACAGTCATGTCATCAATTAAGGACTTTGTTGATTTTGGTAAACAACTTAGATATGAGGGAGAAGTCTAAGACAATTTATTCAGGAGAAACAAGCAGGGGAAGGGGACGAAATGACAAAGAAAAGGGAATTAGGAAAAGAAAGATTAGAAATGGACAAAAACATTTCGATATAATAAAAGAGAAGTAGAGAAGGAAAGCTGAGATAAGAAGGGTATAAATTGCAAAACAACTGGAAAAGGAAAAAAGGAATAAGAAATTGAAGGAGAATAAATAGGGTTGAATTAGAAAAGCGGGCAAGATTAGAGATTATTGAGACAGAGGAAAGAAATAAGCAAAAAGAAGTTGACAGACAATAAGAGTTTGTTAACCGCTAGAAATGGAGAACATGAATCTGCCTCTAGCAAGCTAAAGGGCCCCAAATTGACTCTCTTCGACGATGAAAAAGATACCATGGATAATTAGATCCATCTGTTTGAGCGATATGCTGAGAATCAGAAGAGGGGAGAGATGATTAAGCTCTACAACTCTGTACATTATTAAAGAGCAAAGCGCTGTATATATACTCTCGACTTCCCAGACGAGGTGTTTCATTACATCACTATAAAGGAAGCACTGTTGAAAAGGTACGAGTTGACTGAGTAAACAAAACAGGTATAACAAACCCGAGATGGGAGAAACCTTTGTCTAGTATATTGTCAGAATAGCTGATTATTTCCAACGGTGAATTGAATGTGTTGAAATGCAGAAAACGTTTAAAGGTTTAAACGATGTCTTGTGCAGAGATCTGAAAGAGAAAGCATTTCCAGACGTTCAAGACATAGCTAAGCAGGAAAATTACATTGTCGAAGCTCATGGTAGAACTAAGAACTTGGTTTCAAAAGATAAGTCTGGAAACCTTGTCCAAGGAATCGACGCCAAGAGAGCCCGTGAAATCGACTGAGGTAAGTAGGTATGGTAAAGGTACAGGTCGTCAAGGTACTTGATGTTATGCAAGTAACAAATGGGATAACATACAATCAAAGTGTCCTAAAAAAAGACTCATATACACATGATAGCTGTGGATATAGAGAACGAAAACAGGTTCACTGGGGGGTACTTAGGTCGAACCCCACATACCATCTCTATGTGTCTTTTTCCTGACGCTTTGGTACCAACATCGAAAAGCACCATTAACGGGCAAGAGGTCAGGGTTTTGAGTGACACAGGTGTACAGGTGTGCGCTTGTCAAGCATAGTCGTGTGAAAGATAGTCAAATGCTCAAGTGAGAGTCTCCCTGTATGCTACTCGATCAGCCGATAGATTGGATACCTGAGTCGCGATTGAAACTTCATTCTTTACTGGAACAGTTAATGTCATCTGAATGGAAAACCGAAGCTACGATCTGACGATCGGTATTGTTGAAGATTCACGTCTTCTGACCATGTCAGATTTTAGAGTACCTTTAGCCCAGGCAGCTAAAACACAAGCGGAAACCCGGCAGGATACAAACGTGTTTCAGAAATTAAAAGTTCTCGAATCTATCGACAGAATTTCGCGTGACGAATTTATACGACAGCTAGACTGACGAATTCTTGAAATCGATTGTTGAGAAAATCGCGTTGGACATTAAACACTACAAGGGTCTTGCCCACTCAAAGTTTGTACGGAAGAATGGGGTTAATCCACAGGGAGTTTACAACACAAAAAGTAGGAAATATTGGAAATTGGTCGTGCCCCAGAAATACAGATCCTGACTATTGAGGGTGGCGCATAAGTCTAGCATGTCGGGAAATGTGGTTAAGGGGACGACCACCAGTAGAGCCCTGGTAGAATTTTTAATGGTGGGTGCCAGAACTACTTGGTTTCGCTTGATTTACGGGTTACTAAAAGATGTAGTAAACGTTGATAGCTTTGTGGAAAACACTTTTGTGTATACAGATACTTTGAACAAACATCTATCCATTCTGACGAATTCTTCAAAAGACTCCGCAAAGCAAATCTCACAGTGAGACCAACTAAATGTAGTAACGTCTATACAGCTTTAAAGTGATTGGCTCACATAGTCATTAGATTAAGGTAGTTAAAACCCCACACAAAGCAAGTACAAGCAATTAGAAAATCACTTAAAATTTCATGCCCAACTTTGCTGCCATTGCTAGCCCTTTGTCTGACCTGACAAAGAAGGGACAACGAAATAAAGTATCGTGTTGACCATCAAATGAAAGAGCTTTTAATGCACTAAAGGGAAAGCTCATTGTTAGCGAAACGTTTGTCCTAAGAACTGATGTCTCTGATAATGGGTTGTGATCAGTTTTGCTGTAGGAGCAAGGAATGACTAAGATGCACTTAGCTTATGCGAGTAGGATATTGCAGCTCAGGGAAAAATGCCCAGTAGTCGAAAAATTGTCCGTGGTTTTTGGGATGGAAAATTTCATGAATATCTTTATTTGGGAGAGATTTTGTACAATAAACTGTCCACCAACCCTTGTTGTATCTTAAAAAGCTAAGGTCGCTAACTCTCGGTTGATGTGATGGGCACTATAAGGTTATCGTTTTCGCGCTGAGGCAATCAGAGAGGTCGGAAACTTCGGTAGAGACAATTTGAGTAGAATATGAGTGGCAACTATGAGTGGCAAATATGAGTGGCAAATTGCATTCTAGGTATTGCAAACCATGTAGGGTAAAGACGTATTTTCTTTTATTCAGTTTCAGTAAATATTCAAATCAAATATGTGTCTATTTTCTTTAAGGTGCCAGATATTGTCACGGACTAAGGCAAAAAAATAATTTGGTAATGTCTTAGAACAGTTTGGGTAATTGGTTCCTTCGACATATACAGAGTTACCATGGATATTTAATACTTGTTTTCACGTTTCTGTGGTGATACGGCAATACATGTCTCTCGCCGTTGGCCGCTGGCATCGAGATACCCATATAGCACGATGTACACAGGTTCTTTACTCCTGATCATGTACATTTTTTTCTACACTTATAGGAGACACGTTGTCTAATGAGACACAGTGATCGCGTGGATCTTATCAAAAAGCGTCAATACAATTGCGACTTTCTACAGCTATAGGGCTGGATGGATGGACTGGAAGAACCAGAATGGTGATACAATGACCTGCAGTGTGGCAGCGAAGCCATTGAGTTACATTCAAGACACAGCGTATCTTCTACATGACGAATTGTAGGGTAGAATTCCTAAATATGCAAACGACCAAAGAATAGTGATGTGAATTCAAAACTCTTGTTAAGAACAGTATACACTCTGTTTTGTTTACAAATACATATATTTGCGTAACCTGTACTAAATTTATTTTGTATAATTTGGTTGTGTGAACCATACTTTATATATATATATATATATATATATATATATATATATGTATGTATATATATATATATATATATATATATATATATATATATTTATGTTTATATATATATATATCTATATATGTATATATATATATATATATATATATATATATATATATATATGTATATTTATATATATATATATATATATATATATATATATATATATATATATATATATATATATATATATATATATATATATATATATATATATATATATATATATATATATATATATACTTCTTAATCCAACTCCTGGAGCTTGTCCTAAAACTCAACAACTTTGAATTTAATGAAGAAAACTACCTACAAATCAATGGAACTGCAATGGGTACTAAAATGGCCCCTTCGTATGCTAACATTTTCATGGGAAAACTTGAGGGAAAGCTCTTAGCATCGGTTGAGCGTACACCATACCAGTGGGTACGCTTTATCGATGATATAGAAATGAAGTGGCAGTATGGAAGAGAAAGTCTGGATGACTTCATATCAAAGGCAAACAACTTCCATCCTTCAATAAAATTCACGGCAGAAATTTCCAACTCAAACCATGTTTTCCTGGACACAACAACCAGACTGGTGGAAAACAAATAACACACAGACATCTACTCGAAACCAACCGACAAACACCAGTATCTTCTCCCAACCAGCTGTCATCCAAAACACTGCATTAAGAACATTCCATATAGCCAGGCACTGAGGATACGCAGAATTTGCTCCGACGATGAAATATTCCTAGAAAGGTCTGAAGAGCTGGCTAAACATTTAATTTACCGAGGCTACGACAAAGACCTGATTGCGGAGGCAATCCAAAGGGCCAAACAAACAAACCGTGATGACCTACTCAGATATGGACAGAAAGAAAAGGTTGATAGGATACCATTTATTCTGACCTATCACCCAGACAATCCCAAAGTAGGTAAAATCATCGCAAACCACTGGCCAACCGTGCAATCGTCAGACATACTAAACCTAATACTTCCGAACAAACCTGTAGTAGCTTACCGGAGACCAAAAAACCTAAAGGACATCCTAGTCAGGGCCAAGCTAACAACAATCGCTAGTCAAAACCAACCTAGTCAATCTGGACCCTGTGGCGATAAAAGATGCAAAACCTGTCAACATATGATAGAGACCAAGACATTCACTAGCACAGTGACTAAAGAAAAACTAAACATACATGGTCCAAACAAAACGTGCAAAACAGAGAATGTGATTTATCTCATCACATGTAAGATCTGTGGCCTTCAGTACGTGGGAGAAACTGAAAAGCTACACATAAGGATAAACCTTCATAGATCTGATTGGATGACAAAAAAGCTGTACAGAAGCCAGGTCGCAGAATACTTCTCCTCCCCTAACGACACTTTCAGTGATATAATACTTATCGCTCTTGCTAACAACCACAGCTGGAGTTCCGAAACCAGGAAGGAAAAAGAATCATACTGGATACGCCGCCTTAGAACATTGAAACCAAGCGGTCTAAACCAAGAAGACTAGAAAATGAAAACTATGCACTAGTAGAATTTAACATTTTCTAGATCTTCTTATTATCCTTCAATTTTTACTATAAGAATAACCGGTATAGAATCAAATATCCGGGATATAATCTGCGTTACATATGTACACAAGGTAAAAATAGATGTCGCTTTGGCTTGTAGACTTTTAGGGAATTATACAACGTTTTCAGTTTCCGCAACTAGTCTATACAAGCTGGTTGTATTTATAGTTTTAGCACATGTGAAGATAGAAATGTAGAGGTTTACAAACACAACGTTTTTGTGTTTATTTGTTTGTCGTAACTATGTGTTGTATTTGCCTTTGAAAAAGACTCATTAAGAGTCGAAAGCGCTTAGGCTAGTTAGTTACTAGTTTCGTACTGTTCGTCGTCAGTTTATTGCATATATATATATATATATATATATATATATATATATATATATATATATATATATATATATATGTGTGTGTGTGTATGTGTATCTATACATAGATACATAGATACATAGATACATACATACATACATACATACATACATACATACATACATACTCCGTGTAATGATCAGTGGAGCATAAATAAGAATGTAGCTTTTGCAGGAATCCACAGTCTGGTCAACTTATTTGAATCACTGGTTTGAACCAAAAAAGGCACAACAGGAATGAAAGGATCTTGAAAATATGCTAAGAAAAACTAAAGAGTTCTTTAATTACATTAATACACGATGACAGAAAAATGTTTTTGACATAATAAGCACCCAGGATTAAGTTCTCGCTCCACATGATTCTGTTAAATGTATCATATCCAACTCATCATGCAAATGATGGAAAACTTGCAAAGAGACATGGGTCACTAACTTGTTCAACAATCACAATCAAAACTGGATTGTTTCGATAACTCTTCTCACAAACCGGTAAACAGAAATATATTTTAAGTGAACTAATGACGTACGGTTGTGAATATGTTGTTTATACATGCAGAGTTCACGTGTTGACGTATGATGAATATTACAAATATGTATTTTGAAGCATGTATCACAGGGGTTATTTTTTTTCGTTCAACACGAAATTGGTTTACACGCACACTGAATGTTACAGATTTATTCAGGAAAATTATTAATTGTAATAGGTAAAGTACTAGTCTCCTGCCATACAATCATAACAGAAGATAGCGATGAAAAGTTTTGGGTACTTCCCAGTGTTGTGTTTTACTATAATGTAAGTTTAATTTTTGTCCCTGACTTAGATTACAATGATGATTTAAACACAATGTAATAGGTAACTATATTTTATCAGTGTAGATTTTATATTAAAATGAACAATAAATGGGTTGTGTACTTAAGTTAGTGTTCTAGAAAATGAACCAGTGCACAGTTTTAGGGTCGTGGGGATTTATATTAGGAGGAGACGAGAACAGTTATTTATTCCTGTTTAATTTCTAGTCATGATTTTATGTTAGGATCAGTCTTTTGCACTTTTTAGATTTAAGTTGAGAGGAATCATTTATTTAAATTATTTATCGGAATTACTAAGTGCAAATATGACTATTTGGATTAAACACTTTCTTAAGATTATTGTGAATTGATTTAAAGATGTTCTTGACAATGCCATTGCAATGCATAAAGAATGTTGGCTCGTAAGCTCATTCAAGGCTATTGGTAAATTTGCACATGGAAAGCATAGAATTGATTCTGAACGTTCTATTCTTTTAAACTTGTTATAAAACTTTGAAGATTATTTTGGATATTACTCACAATACGGTAAGTTCCTCTTGAATTCTCACTTCATAATTTAGAGTATTAAATTATTCGTTAAGTTGTACAAAAACGAACATATGGGAAACATATCTTCAATAAGAGTTGAATACCTTTTTGGAGCGATTAAAAGTTATGTATGTATGTATGTATGTATGTATGTATGTATATATATATATATATATATATATATATATATATATATATATATATATATATATATGTATGCATGGAACATTTATAGGGTACTGACGTGATCGTAAGGTAATGTGTCTACGTTATCAACAAAACGTATCGTTTATACATTTTATACATTGTTCATTTTTAAGGTGTAAGGTATAATGAAAGATATGAGTAAATTTAACTCGTGATCAGTTTCCTTGTGATTGAATAAACACTTTCGTCACATGCGGAATTATTGAATTTCATTTTTGTTTTGTCAGTCCTCCGTAGATAAGACTTTGACCGACAAACATTTCTAACTCCAATTCCGTGCAATCAAGCCTTAAAACGAACGGGAACATTATTTGTGTGTGCTATAAAAAACATGTTATCCTTTAGTTAGTCGCTATTGTCACAGAATTTGATGTTACGCTTCATGTACATATAAACTTTTTCTGTCCATCTGTGCACAGATAATCAATAGCAATCATTATCAGTGATGCAATTATGTGATGTGATTTTGATTTTTAGCGTAGCTTTAACAATTTTTAAGTCATATCGCTACGATGTCTGCAGTGTGGCTGTTTATAGTGATGTCGAGCACTAAGGCATCATGCGGCAGACATGTAGCAAGATTGATGTCCCAACCAGTCACATTATCCTGACACCAGGTCGACCAGTCGTAACACTAACGACTTAATGCTGAACGCCAAGCGAGGCAGCTGTTAGTACCATTTTTGTACGTCTTTGGCATGACTCGACCGGGACGGACGCTCTAACTACTATGCCACCGGAGCAGTTGCAATCATTATCAGTCTTAATTTACAACAATACCTGTTGGTTTAACATGTTGTTGTACATTTCGCAGATGAAGTATTCGGATAAATATAACATTGATAATCCATCGTAATATGATGCGGTTGCTTTAGTTTTCTTGCTTTGCATGTTAGTCTTTATTGATGAATGTTATCTACATTGTCAAATGTATTTCTGATACATGAATAAAAAGTATTTTTCATCTCTCCTGTAGCCGAGTGGTATAAAGCGCTCTTCGTTACGGATCACTGTCATCTCACGTCTTTCTGGGTGGGTTCGAGTCTAAGATTCGGCGAATGTGGATATGTGAGAAAGCTTGCCAATAGCTTCTCGTAGGTTGGTGGTTCTTTCCGCGGATTTCTCAGTTTTTTCCTCCACCATTAATACTGGCCGCCATATATCATCTGCTGAAAAATGGCGTTAAGCCCTAGAACAACTACAAATATATCTTCCTGATATTTGAATTAAAATATTCCAATTGCTTTTCTTGTCATCAAATCCTACATTTGTTTACCATACAATTTCCATTCCTTCTTTAACTTTGATCAGTCATATTCACTCTTAGTAAGTTCATTTGGAGTGAATGTGAGACTTTAAAATAGCCATTTAAATCAATGGAATCTTTAAAACCTCATTTAAAAGGCAATCATATTTATCGGCATGTATTGGCCAATATCCTATCACAAACATTGTTTGTTTAGATCTAGGTTTATAATAAACAGTCCTGACCGGTCATTTTCTGTACTTCGTGAACTTAAACTTTTGTACTTGCCATGTCGATTTGCACGAGTACCAAAAGGGCTAATTAATGACACTGTGCGATACAGTCAGTATTCCGTTCTCCATCTTTGATCATATCCTATTCATGGTTTGCTTTAGCATATCTATGAAGTATGATGGCATATTTACCTCTTACTCGACTCTTAATCATCATAGCCATTTAAAAGTTAATGTTATACTGGATTTTATCATACTGTGAAGGTCATGGTGGACTACAATACTTGGGTATAATTTGAAATTTGCTATACATACATACATTTCTAAGATACATGTAGAGACACACACACACACACACACACACACACACACACACACATATATATATATATATATATATATATATATATATATATATATATATATTCCTTGTTGTTTTGCAAGAAAGACTGATAGCTGTTCTAGTTGAAAAACTATGAGTAAAAGAATAAATAATTGTATGCAATTTAGATATTTATATTCAAGCTGCAGTTGTGTTATGTGCTGGATCTCTATACATTCCTGCGAAACCACAATTTCCTTTAGTTTGCTTTCAGTCAGATCTTTTGAACAAATGTAAGCTATGCTAAAGAAATGAAAATATCTCTTATCTTCCTAAATGAAGACTATAAGTTTTACTGTTTCTATCATATTCCCCGTCCACTCCTTTTGGATCGAAGCCAACGCATCGTTAAATAATTGAATACAATATATACCACTTCAAACTATTATCCTATACCTCTTGTTGATTTAGTTAAGGTACAAAGAAAACTTTGAACTTTGATAAACTTTGATATATGATCCTTATAGGTGTTATCCAGTGTAGTTCCTCTTTGGAGTTGACGTGGTGTTCCAAATCAACACCACATTTTCAAAAATAAATTCTACCAGACAAGAACCCACTGTTAGCTGGTGCCCTTCACACAGCTTCGGTATAATTCGCACCAATGACACGAAGATCCCTCTGGCAACAACACACTAAATGTCATAGGGGACTTTTTCTGGCTTTCATGTGTTGTTAATTAATTTTACAATGGAGCTCAAAAAAGTAAAATTGGTGTACAACGTATGTTTGGATCGCATAGATACTTATACCAAGAAATATTCGATACACTTACCTATCATTTATGAATATTAATAATGGGTACTATATCTTTAAATAGAAACAATGTATTTGGATTTAATGTAAATATCATGAGTGCATATTTAGTTAGAAGGAGAAGTAATGAATTTCTCTTAAATTACAATTAATATTAGACAAATTTGGCATACGTACACAATACTTCGTTAAATTGCTGTTTAAAACTAATTCTGAGGCTGAGCTGTTGATCCTAAAGTATTCCGATTTGCAGGTAGGGTGAAAGGCTACTTCGATGTCACGTTGGTAAGAAAGAAGGACTGTACCTGAAATGGGAAATGCACTGAGATTAATATATCAAAATATGAATTAGAGCTCATTAAGGAAATATAATAAGGAACAATAATGCACTATATCACTCACAGAGGAATTAAATCTGACGCACATAGCACAGAGGCACTTAAAGACTTGCTCTAAATTGTAGAAGAACTTAAATCGTTGGACATCGTCTTCTATAATATGGCAGAATGAGTTTATACATGTATTGTCAATGTGCATCGGGAATATCCATGTAATTGTCACAGGCCATCAGCGGGATTGATTTTTTTAAAGTAGTACGAATAAGAACAAACGGAGAACGAGAAGAAAAGGAGACTGGATGAGTAAGTATATTAAGCAAAGGCTTGAAAATAATCGATGATACGATATATTATCATACAGGTTAGATAAGTTTTAATTTAATGCGTACTCTACGTAGAATTGAACCTGGGTCCACGGCCAAACGGTACCAATCGCATTGCCTGTAAGTACTAACCCCCTATACCATCTCTATCACGCACACAACAACTAAATTTATGTTATAGGACACACATCTCCTTGCCTGTAAGCACCAACCCCTGTGTTCTTAGATAAGAATTAATATTAAAGCTATTTCGACTGATATGTACATAGTTATCACCTAATAGAAGTCACTATATTTATGTCGTCGTCATAGCTTTACAAATAAGACATAGCTAAATGTGACAGTAAAATACTTAAATTACTTATATGTACATATGAGAATAATTTGTGCTGAGATTTATGCTAATATCGGAAGGCAAATACTTTCTAATGCTTCAGCATAAATTGTACACGACACAAACTTGATGCATGTTTCGTACAGTCGAATTCAATTTTCATAGTGATAAATTCATATCATCTTATATGTATTCTAATAATAAATTCTATTTCTTTTGTAAAATAAATTACCTAAATAGTTTAACCTCAGTTAGCGAAATACTTTTGACGTTTAAAATTGTATACATGGCACTTGCAAATACTTAATGTATCCATGTTAATTGGTCAGTCAGTTCTTTCATTAAAAATTACATCACTGTGTTCACGTAACAAGAAGAGATTGAAAGCCAACACGCTTTGAAATTGTAACAGAACAATTTATATTCCTAGACAACAATGCAAACATTGGTAAATTTGACTTGCAGTTGGTGAATATAATCAAAATATGATTCTAAGAATAAAAACACAAAGTCCTATCACTAAATAGTCTTATAAGAATTCAGGTTCGAGTCCCTACGACGTACGAATATTGAGGGCGATGACGTCAGATGCAGTCCAATGTATGACTAACAATAATTTCTCACTTGAACCACAATCTTTGTTTCCGAATAATTCCAGAATTAATTTTTTGAATATTTTAAAAATTTTTTTTAATAAGAAAGTAAACTTGTTGAGTGTCCAGAAGAATAAATTATTGAATCTAAAAATCAGACGAAGAATAAAATATTCTGGCTACAAATTTAAAATTAAATCACCCTGTTTCTTCAAGGGTTTGAATGACACTGCCCCAACATAATATTAGGAATGCGTATTTAAACTCAAAAAAATCACTTCGATTGTTTTACGAGATAGGTCATGTGGTCCCTCAGTACGCTAGTTTTGTCACGTCGTCAGTACAGACCCACTTAAAAACAGTCATAAAAAGGCTGTTTATAAACATTGATCACGTGAAGAAAGTATGTCCGTGATGCTGACCAATCATTTTAACTTCCTGTTGATTTGTTACCAAGGTAAGACGGACTCAATTATAATTCGCGCGTACTACTATTTCGTCTTAAGTAAACAACTTTGTGATAAAATATATCTCACTACTAAAAATATAATCCCGAATCCGAGAAAAATATTCAATGCAATTAAATGCAATGAAACAAAAAAAAAAATTAAAAGAATTTTAAACCTTACACACAAGAAATTTAATCACATATACGTAACAATATTTTAATACATTTTTTTTTGTTTCACGTTATTTGCTCGGCAATTATAGTTTCACCACATTTAAGTTGATGACTGTAGCAATGTTTTGTCAATCTATTTCCTGTCAAAGTTAAAATCCCACTGCTAGACATCACTATAAACTGTTACACAGCAGATATCGTAGCGATATGACTGAACATTTTTTTTTAAATCTCTCTCTATTTTTCTCACACACATCTCATACACACACACAAACACATACATACACACACATACACACGCACACACAGCTGTCTCGATGGCGCTCAGCATTAAGAGGTTAGTGTTAGAACTGTTAGGCCTGGTATTAGTATAATGTGACTGGGTGGAAAATCATGCTACATGTCTGCGGTATAATTCCCCAGTGCTAGACATCTCTTTAAAGTTCTACACTGCAGATATCGTAACAATATGACTGAAAAGTTGTTATTGCTACGTTAAAAATCCAAATCACACACACAAACACACACACACACACACTAAAAAAACCCAAATGCTATCTTTATACATAATAACTCATCTCATGTGGCATGAATTAATTATATATCTTCAGCAATAGAACTCTTGAAATATAAAATAGTAATCTACAAAAAAATCCCATTTCCCAACCGTTTCTTATGAAGTGGATGAATGACAAACACGCTAAAGGTTATAACACTCTTTAACTCCATTCGTCTAAGGCGCATTAAAAGGAATTATGCTATTGATTTGGAACACAAATTGAAAGTTTCGTAGTAAATATGTTTCCATGGCCTCATTTGAGCCTCATTTGAGCCTCTTTGTAAATTCACCATAACTATTTTCATAAGACCTTCTCCCCTATTTCCATATCGATTTTCTTCAGTGATGGCCCTATTCTTGTTACCTGTGGCTTTGCTGAAAATACATCATCAATACAGTGTTTTGTCTTTCTTAATTATTCCTTGGAAATATTCTGACCAGGTAGTTTCTTTAAATAAATAGGAGTATCTAAAATATGTGCTTTAGATTGTCCAAAATTCGTACATGTTTTCAATAACTGATATTTTAACATTACTTGGCAAACATGTCTACTACTAAATGTCATTAAATCTTTGAGACCTTGATAAAGAAGGTAATTAAAATTAATAAGCTGGAATCAGTAACAGTAAGTTTTCCACTCATGGTCCAGATTTGGTCTAATATTTTCGTCAAGATTGATACCCATCGCAGCAAAATATGTTTGTATCACTTCCGGGAATATATTACAAGTAACGTATTGAAAGGTAGAAGAAACTTGATCATCTACTTTATTTGAGCGGTCCATTGTTCAGTCTATCATGAGGAATGCAAACAACTCACTGACTCTTGATCAGAATGACTACCATTCCCATCATCCATATTGCCCCATATTCAAGAGTTAATCATTGATTAATTTGACCCAGTCTCAGTACCTATAGCGTTGAAATCTTCCACTAATAAAGCAACTTAGCTGAAAACATACAAACGTAATTTGCAGTGAGATTGGATGTCTTCTCATCATATTTCTAGTCTTACAGATCTCATTAGGACAACGGATATGAATTTGCTCGGATCTGTCCGCAAGATTTTTAGCATAATTCAGGATAAATTCGGAATAATGACAATACCTAATCACAACAATTATAGGACGACTCTATCCTTTATGGTTGCTAACAGAACCGTTTGACGCGTACCTCCAGAGACATTGTCTGGGTCAGAGTCAGGTCAAAGGAAAATGTAGCAGCAAAAAGCCAATACAAGTTTCCTTCACTGAACTCGCGTATCCCCTAAATAAAAGTTTGTTTCACCTGCTTATAGCTTCATTATGTATAGACTTACAATAGAAAAGTATTAACCTAGTATCTGACTGTATCGTAGTGTACATTTCATTCCACCTTTATATTCAGTTTATAGAGTTATGTTATGTTTTAAGATTTAATTCGAAATGAAGCGTTTATTTATATTACTAATTGGAATTATAAAGTGCATATTTACATTTAGGACAAAAATTACTTCGGGATTATTGGACATTCATTAAACGAAATTGTGATACATCAAGATTATTGGTACATTGGCTAGTCCAAGACTATTAATTCATCTGTACATTCAGTATTGGGATTCATTAAGAACACGCGTTACGTTTGGACTTGTGACATAAAATTTACCATTATTTGAGATTTAATTTCAAATACTCAAAGTGCTTCCTAAGTTTCCGCTCTGCAACTTAGAGCAATAAATTTATTGGTTGATTTTAATAAACATGACGGTTTTGCTTCTTTCCTAGTTTAAGTCTATAGTATAATAACTAATTCACCAAGTGGATGTTCAGTTGCATGTGCACGGTTACATTTGCTCTCAGTGTTGGACGACTTCCAAGAGAGCATCTGATTTTTCATAGTCAAGCTTTTAAACGAATCTTACCCATAGGATTATTAAGAATAGATAAAGACGAGGTATTGCTGTCTTCCTCTTCGTATAGTTTGCCAACCTACTTCCTGTGGTTTGACAGCGAATTCTGCAGTTTGCCAACCTACTTTCTGTGGTTTGACAGTGAATTCTGCAGTTTGTCAACATACTTCCTGTGGTTTGACAGTGAATTCTGCAGTTTGCCAACCTACTTCCTGTGGTTTGACAGCGAATTATGCAGTTTGCCAACCTACTTCCTGTGGTTTGACAGTGAATTCTGCAGTTTGTCAACATACTTCCTGTGGTTTGACAGTGAATTCTGCAGTTTGTCAACCTACTTCCTGTGGTTTGACAGCGAATTATGCAGTTTGCCAACCTACTTCCTGTGGTTTGACAGTGAATTCTGCAGTTTGTCAACATACCTCCTGTGGTTTGACAGTGAATTCTGCAGTTTGCCAACCTACTTCCTGTGGTTTGACAGTGAATTCTGCAGTTTGCCAACCTACTTCCTGTGGTTTGACAGTGAATTCTGCAGTTTGTCAACATACTTCCTGTGGTTTGACAGTGAATTATGCAGTTTGCCAACCTACTTCCTGTGGTTTGACAGTGAATTCTGCATGTGCATCTTGCCTCAGTACAGCCATGTGAGGTGCCGGGTTAGAGATGTCTACATATTAGTGGTATGTGAAAAGGTGCCTATAATTATCCAAATTACTGTAAAGTGCTAAGTAGACCAATCCTCCCCGAACCAAAAGAGTTATATAGTGATGCAAAACTTTTCTGCATCAGCAGCAGGGAGGGTGAACCCTACAAATTTTTGCGACAAAATCGATTAAAGCCTCAGAATGCCAAATGGAACCTTCCTACGAAATCTCATATTTCAACCAAAAAAAAAAAATAAAGACCCCATTTTACAAATGGAGCCTTAGCGATTTTGTCGCAAATAAATTGTCATAACCACCCTCAAATTGCTGCCATCTACGGTCGCAAATATGTTGTCATCTCACCCTCCCTGCTGCTGATTAATACAAATTATTTAACCAAATATTTGATCAAGTCCAATACGATATCGTGACCGAGGGTCGTGTAAATTTATTGTTATAAATCCATATGGGACAGACTGAGCATGACCAAAGTAATTTTTAAATCCATTGAAGTCCATATCGGAACACCATGTTTGCCAAATATTTCGTAGCGTATGTGTATCAACGCCATTGAATACAGCAAGAATATTGCAGTTATCGCGAATCACTTTTGGAATTTGAGTATATCGTTGAGTGACATATATCACGTCAGTGTTTTTATGCCTACCTCGGGAAAATATTCTAGCAGGGTTCTTTTGATTATCTAACATTACATCATCGTACACTACAAGATTGTTTATGTCTCCATCGAGATCTTCTACTGATGGTGCATCATTAATATCAGTAATAAAGTCGATTACACTTTCACCTTTAAGTTCTGATGCATTTTCATTAAAATCTTTTAGCACTTCATAGCACCGTTGATCATCTACGGATGGGGCAACTAAATATAATTTATCCCACTTCATAAATCGCACTATCAAATTAAGCAGCAATTGTGTTTTGCCTGATCCAGATGGTCCGATTATAATGGCACGGACAGAATTCGGAAGCGCTGCGTGGTGTTTTACCGGTTCTCTTCTTTTAGTCGCTGAAAAATCAATTATATTCATAACGCTATATATAAATTATGGATCTATATTGTGTTAAGTGTAAACAGCGTACTGATACAACCGATCAGACAACCATTACAACTAAAAACAATAGACTAGCGCTTACTGGTAAGTGTGTAACATGTGGTACAAAAAATTTAGATTTTTAAAAAAAAGCAACTCGGAGGTGATATTGCCGCAAAACTTGGAAAACTCCCCGGAACCCCATGGGCAAAATACCCCGGAGAAAAACACCTTCCAGGATATAGCTACTGTGGTCCCGGAACGAGATTAGATATCAGACTTGATGATCAAAATCAGCCCCGGCCTGGTGAGTATCCGATAAATGCTATTGATAAGGCATGTCATGCTCATGATGTTGCATATAAAAGCAATAATTTGCAACAAAGACATATCGCGGATGTAAAATTAATTCATGCCTTAAATGCTATTCCCGATAAATCCTTCAAAGAAAAATTGGCTTCATGGTTGGTCAAATCAGCCATGAAAGGCAAATTAGTGTTAGGTGCTGGTAATTGAAAACACCAGTGTTTTTTATAGTATGGAATCTATTTATTATTCTCCGAAAGGATACTGGAAGGGTAAAGTAGCAATCAGTAAACTCGCTAACGCTGCAAAAGTGAAAAAATCCACTGCAAAAGATTGGTTATCCAAACAAGCTATATGGCAAATTTATCTACCACCGCCTAAACAAATTAATTATTCTCATTTTGATGTTACCGTACCCAATGAAGTTCATCAGGCTGATTTATTGTTTTTACCACATGACCATGGTTACAAATACGCGCTAACTGTAGTTGATATTGCGAGTCGATTTAAACAAGCAGAACCATTGAAAACAAAGTCAGCTTCTGAAATCGCTTCTGCATTTGAAAGGATTTATAGACGAGGTCCTCTAAGATGGCCAAATCTATTACAAGTTGATCCTGGCAAAGAGTTTCAAGGTGCTGTTCTATCAACAATGAAAACTCATAATGTTACAATACGACGGGGACATACTGCGTTACATCGTGATCAGGCAATTGTAGAACGATTTAATCGAACTCTTGCAGAACGGTTATTTGGATATCAATATGCAAAAGAATTCATCCAAGAAAAACGATCTCGTGAATGGGTCAAAAGATTACCGAGTGTAGTTGCAGCGTTAAATAACGAGATTACTCGAACTATTAATATGAAACCAAATATTGCAATAAAAAAAGAATATATTCCCGAACAACCGCAGCGGGTTAGCACTCAGCCACTTCTCGGTGATGTTACTGTGAGATATTTATACGAACCAGGAGAGCTTGAAGGCGGTAAAAGAAGAGCTACTGATCCTATATGGAGTGTTACTACGCATAAAATTTCAACCATAACGCGATCAACTGGTAGACCTCCAATCTACAGATTGGATTCAACTGCACCTCAGCGTGGTTTTACACGCGAACAACTACAAGTTATTCCGGACAATACTCAATTACCGCCACATGGTCTTAACTAGCTCCGTTACGTCTATTACACTCAAGACAGGTCAACATCACATTGTTTCTGACATGACCAAGACTGTTATTTTTTCTGTCTACGGTGAATTGTCGAGGGTCTTTATCCGAATACTGCCAGTGCATTATACAATTGCAACTGGCGCAGTGATTATTCTGTTGTTCTTTTAATGCGATTATTACTTCAGCATCAATATCAAATTCTCGTTGTTTTTTTTTTGTCCTGCTGTTTGTAACCAGAGAGTTTTTTATTAATGATGCTAATATCAGTGTTATCATCGTTTGCATTAAAATCATCATCGAAAACAATCCTTCGTAGTTGATTTATTCGTCGTACTCTGGACACTGCGAGATAGACTAAATTTGACCATTCAATGAGATTATCAACTATCCAAACAATTGTATCCGTGATGGTCAATCCTTGTGACGAGTGTATTGTTGTTACATAACCAAGCGTCCATGGTGATTTATCAGCGCATAATGCATCTTCTACAGTATTGATATCAACTAGCACAATATCATTTAACACTAGAATCTGTTTCTCCGTCTGGCCTGGAATTTCAACTTCAATATTCTGCTTTCGTGTATCCAATGGTCTATAACACAATGGTACTGGAAACGTTGGGAATTTTTTCTTGTGTATCTCAAACAACTTTTTCTGAAGTGCGTCTCTGACTATCTTTCTACTTGCTACTACAAAATCATTTGGTTTCCATGTTTCCCAAAAATCATTCATAGGCGTTTCAGAAATTATTTCACGCGCTACTTCACATTGAATTCTATCGTGTTGTAATCTAATTAGTTTTTTAAACTCACGTAACTGCTCATCGAGTGCTCTATAGTCAGTATCAATTTCTTCGTAATAATCAACAAATCCTTTTAACCAATTATGTGGACTTCTACCAACAAATGGTGGTGGTTGACCATGATAGCCGCACAATATAATTTTTGTATTATTTTGCAATAACCAATCAAGAAACATTTTTAATACATCTTCTGAAACAGTACATGCTTCATCCCAAATAATAACCGCAGGAATAAATTTCTCACCCATTCGCTCAGGAGTCCAAGCATCGCCCTTGTATCAAAAAAAACTATGATACGTGCAAGCTTCAACATTTCGTTGTTTGATCTCTCTCGCTAGTCTATGGGTTGGTGTGAGTACAATCATGGACGTTCTCTCTCGATATAATTCTATCGCACGTGTTGTCTTTCCAGATCCACCACAACCGTTTAAATAAACTGTTTTATATCTACAAATTGGATCTGATATCGGTGGTGCTTTAGACATAGATTTTTCACTGATAGAATTATCGTTCTTCAGGTAACTGCTTTTAATCTCAACATCTGCTGATTCAGAATAATCGCATTGTATTTCACGTTTAATTCGCCATGTTCCCCAAGTCTCTTCGCTATTAGTAAATTTAGTTATCTTTTTGATATATTTTTTATCGACATACATTGAATCAATTGCAACTCTGACTGCTATACTAGGAAATCTATTTATCATTGCAAATAAATTGATAGATGCATAACCCAGCATAGAAGCTCTCAAATGTAGATATGCAGAGCTTTCTCCATCACTGTAAGTAACAATTCTACCTAACTTTGTTTTATTGGACAAGAAGGCTGTTTTACAATTTGCGTATCTATTTTTCTCTACTGCATCTTTAATAACGAAGTCGTATTCGGCATCATCTATAATCAATCGTGAGGATTGTTTTTTAAAGTTAAATTTTTTTCCACCTTGTGTAAATTTACCGATTATTCTTCGGCCGAGATCCTTTGCTTCATTATTTCGTTGATTAAATATCTTTTTTGACCATTCAATGATGTACTCCTCGTCAGCATCAATATGTTTTCTAGACTTATCGATTATACTATCAAGACATTCTGGTTCTGGTAACCAGACATTGGTTTGTTTTTGATATGAGATAATCGCTTCGCTGACAATCAACGAAACTAACATTTTACAATCAATCATATATCGCAATAACACTATTGGTAACCACATCCTTTCAGCCATGTGTCTACCAATCCAAACATAACAACACGGATGAAGTCCTTCAGCGAATTCAAATGATACTACGCAAGCAAAACCGGTCAAATCAAAATCAGGCAGTGGTCCATTAATAGCAACGCGAGTCATTTCATGTGTGGGATGTCCAAACCGTTTAAAATACTCACCAGCGAATCCATATCCTAGAAAACTTCCTGGATAACAGGCAACGATATCAACTGATATCATACTCTCACGATTGTACTTAACGTTCCATAGACCGCCATGATAATATTCCAAACAGCTGGATTGAACATCCTGTAAAAACTCTTTTCGTGTTGGTTTCCAATTATTTTTCTTTCTTGCAAAATGAGCTGCAACCGATGGAATTGTAAAACAATTTGTAAGTAACTGTTCGTAATCTTCGGATTTTCCATTAAAAACGCTAGCGTTTTCACTGAGACTTATTGCTAGATTTTTCATCCTATTATGTAGACTTTCACTGCGATATAATTCACCGTTAGGTTTCACAAATTGATTGAATTGACATTCTTCATCTTCAAAACTATGAAGTAGCCATACTGATACAGGGTCGTTTTTACACAAACTAGCAATAGCATCGAATAATCTTTCTTCAGTGAGAATACCATCCTTGGTGAATTCTTCTGGGATATACTTCACTGTTCTGTCTCGCGGGAATATTGTAACCGCGGATGTCCATGCGTGCTTGTTATGATCAATAATTTTGATTGGAGCTCCGTTTTTATTGTATTTCGATTCGTATAATACTTCGCCAGTTATCGTTAAAACGGTTATCGGAAATCTCAACGACTTTTCCAATCTAGCTATATCGGAAATAGTTGCTCCGTTCTCTTTCACTGTTAGCTCCCATTCATCTATTTTTTTATGTCTTAGATCGGTTAATTTATTCCCACGGAGTGCATTTGTAAAGTGTTCTAAGACTCTTTGTGCCACACAGTTGAGTGGCTTTTCCGCTGACGTTGACTGTTTCATTGGTGCTAGTTTTCCAATGTCAGGTTTCTTATTTAACGGATACATCCCATAAACGATTGCTGTTTCTGGATACGCTTTTTCATAGTATGGTTTATCAATTCCAGTTAACAGCCCTGGTCTGGAATCACGGCTAACAATGACTGTTGTCCTATCTTTGAGAATTGGTTCAAACTTGTCTCTTATAACCCATTCGCCCGATTCTAAATTGATAATGAATTTCACTCTGAGAAAATACCGTTTATTGCCAAGTTGTGATAGTATCATAGCTGCTGTTTCATCATTCATTCTAGCATCAACAACACCATCGATTTTAAATGTTGACCAGGTGTGTGATGCACCGTCCTGTTTAAACTCCTTAACACAATCTCGTATTTTTCTAATCAGACTTCTATTATTTATTCTCTCTTTTGGTACGTCTTCGAGAGTTCTATCAAGATTGAATTTAATATTTTTCTGAGGCTTGATTGCCGATAATCTCTTGAATTCTTCATTCATATAAATAAGACAAGTATTTAAATAGAAAAGTTTGTTTATATATAATGAATCACTGCAAATGGCTTATGATCGGATCAGTAACCCCATGCAATAAATCGTGTAGAGGTGAATTCTGTGGATATCACTTACAGAGTGTCAGAAATAATTCGACAGGCCCGTCCCCATGCATAAATTGTGGGGTGGATGTGAGAGGAAAATCACAATTATGTATCAGTTGTGGGGGTAAGCGGTTTAGAGAATTGAAACGTTATTATGATAAACGAATAAAAAACGCCATCATTGACCCTAACCATGACTCTGTCAAAGACAAAATCATAAAAACCCCTCAAGACTACATTAATAGATTTATAATTAAAGCAAATAATGAATTAGACAAATAGTATTATTATATATAAATGGAGCAAGAATTCAGACCACATCCAATACTCGTTAATTATGAAATATCTCGTAATGGTGTTGTTAGACACTATAGACTAAAGAAACCTGTGGGATATGTTAATAGTCAAGGATATTTGTGTTTTACTGCTGGAAAAAATGGATATCTCTGTCATAGGGCAGTCTTTGAGTGTTATATGGGACCGATTAAAGATGGCTGTGTTATTGATCACATTGACTCCAATCCCTTAAATAACGCGATTTCCAATTTACAATGCATTTCTCAAAGAGAGAATACAAAAAGAGGAAAGACAGGGACTTATAAGTCAGTTGGAAAGAGACCAGTACAGTCATTTGATACAACGACGAATGAAGAAAGAGTTTTTCATTCAATGAATGCTGCGGGAAAATATTTTGGAATATGTATTCCTTCAGTACAAAGAGTTGCTGAAGGGATTTATCAAACAGCTATCTCAAAGAAAAATGGACATAGAATAAAGTTTTCATACGCATGAAATGACTCTCAATAATTACTATTAATAAAATCTATTTTTTTTTTTAATTTTGTTCCGTATTTCCCCCTCATTACTACTGATCGTCACGTGACTATCCTACTTTCGATATTGATTCCCGGATATGTAATTTGCGAGAATACATGTGAAATTGGATTGAATTAATGATGTGTGTGATCTCATGTACGTATTTAATGGTTAACTCGGTATACGTATCAGGTATGTACGGATTTTGATTTTGTGTTATTGTTTCTTGTTTCTAAAGACTGTATTGAGAACAGCAGTTAGGGTATTGTTGGAAAAACCTGTACAGGGTAGACAATTTATTTGACAGAGTTAGCCGTGTGAATCCAAGGCCAGGGGTCTATTAATAGATTTTTTAAAAATCCCAATTACAAAGACACGTTAACAGCGTTTGTATGAAAATGAAATTACTTTATAATTACAAATTAAAATATATTGTATGTGAGGTCAAAATAGTAAAATGCGCTACATGTAGTTTAGTTTTAGTGTGGCTACATGTAATAAAATTCAGAAAAATATCATTCTCGATTCAAGAAATAGCAGGTCCTGAATTGACAGGGATCCCCATAACAGAGTTATCTCGTCATGTAAATCCATTATTATTACGATTATTTAATCGTAATATTATAGAAATTAATAAAAAAATTGCTATTATTTAACAGTTGTATTTCTTGTTTTAATGTTTTATTTAAATACTTAGCTTCCATTGAAATTACTACACAATATTCATTATGAAATGCTAGGAAAATAAATACACACCTACACATTGACACTGCAGTATTAGTTCACCTTATATATAATATGAGCCGTAATAAGTTTGGGGCTTTAAAACGAAGCCCACTTTGCCAATCAAAACTCCCACGCCATTGACCATGGTGTGGTTGAATTTTTTCAACTGCAACCAGGGTTAATTTCTTGGGTTGCTTTTGATTGGCAAAGTGGGTGGCCGCCCCGTCGTTTCATGTTTGTATCGTCCTGTACTGTCCCTATCATACCATCCTATCATTTCATTGTATATATAACCATCCTATCATTTCATTGTATATATAACCATCCTATCATTTCGTTGTATATATAACCATCCTATCATTTCATTGTATATATAACCATCCTATATAATCGCATTGTAAATATTCATTGTAAATACTCATTCATTGTAAATATTCATTCATTGTAAATATTCATTCATTGTATATATATCATCCTATATGTAATGTACTGTCCCCCCCACAACATATCTTCCGGAAGACCTAATATAGCATTTGTTACGTTAGAGCTTCCAATTGGGAGATCTATGTTTGTGGCCCTTGGGCTTATATAATGCGAAGGCACTAAATGAGTTCCAAGAATGTGCTGTCCCCCCTCTGGGCCTCTTTGACGTCGTTTGGCGCGAAAGAGGTTCCAAATGAGGCTTTATGTTATATGTTCAATGTTTGTAAAGAAATCACTTGGATTTCACGTCTAATACCCATATAACCCGCCCTTGAACTCGATTGGGGGGGTTAGGGTATTGTATAAGTCTTTAATGTATGTGCCCTTTCTTGCCTCGAAACTCGAATGAGGAAGAGACGGGCATTGTATATGTTTTTTTTTTTTTTGTATATAAAAATATTTTAAAGATAAGAAAATACATTAGTAATAATATTCAATAAATGGAATTTCAAGATATTACATCTATCATCACAGAAATATCAAATTTAAGAAATCAAGGAATCGTACTCTCTGAATTTTGAATGAAGACAGACTTTTGAATGAATTTGAACAAATTGATATACAATTGAAACATGGAAGATATGTTCTACCTAAAATGTATTCACTGATAAAAAGAATCCAAAAAGCGGTTAATGCTTCTTTGTATAACAATGATATTAATTTATTCATTCGGCTATTTAGTATAGTTGAAGCCATTAGAAAGAAACTCGGGGAACAGTACCAAGTTCGGTCAGAGATTGCTTTGAAAGTGAAATCTATAAAACGTTTGATTGATGCAAGTATTGAAACCCACAATTGAAAAAACGTTAGCATTTCCAATAATGACTTCAGAAGCATTAAGTACCAGACTAGCCCGTGAGAGGTTAGCATTACTGAAAGAGTTTATACCAATTCGAGATAACGTGCGAGATAAACTACAACTTAGACAGCAAGCGCAGACTGACTTTTCTATTGGAAGCGAACAACTTTTTGCCCCTGTAACTAAAGCCACTAAAGATATGAAACTTGCAACAGAACGTGCTATATACGGCGACATCCCTAAAGAGGGAGCAGTACCTATTATTGATGTATTAGGAAAGATTGCTACAGAAACTGAAAAAACCAAGGAGGGAATAAAACAGCTTTCAGGTGAGTTACAATCTCAGCGAGAAATACAACAAATGGGTAATATTGATATTGATGATAACCCCGTTGAAGATACTAGTGATTCTATTGAAAAAGTTTCCACTAAAAAAGGTGTTCCTTTTAGCGAGAAATTCACTGATGAAGCTATAGAAGGAATCAGACGATTTCCATTGCTGAAACTTAAAGACTATGAGTTATTTGGTGACTTTGCTGCCGAACATTATTATAACAGAGAAGAATTTTTAAAAGACGAGTATAAAAAAAAACAATAAACAAAGATCAATGGGCGGATTGGTTATTTAAAATTAATAAAGAAATCCCCGGAAATTTAAATAAGAATACAGTGGAATACAAATATTTTAAAATAGCAGTTGATACGTATGGTTTAAAACAAAAACAACAAGGTCAAGGTCGAGGTCGAGGTCGAGGTCGAGGTCGAGGTCGACAATCTCCAAAAATTCAAAACGTTTCCGAACCAGCTCTAGAAATTCAAAACGTTTCCGAACCAGAAAGTACTTCAGGAGAGGGTTATGGAAGTTCTCATCGTGATTCTCATATGTGTCCTAGTAATATCATTAATGATATATCACGACTTGAGGTTCTTATGGGAGGTAAGCGAGCTGGAAATAACTCAGTCGAAATAACTAATGAAGCATTTGATATTTGCAGACGATTATTCCAAGGTGGGATAATTGATATTCATACATATCGAGAACTCTTGGATGAGTTAATGGACGGAATTCCAGGGGAATTTAGTGGTTATTATAGCGATTGAAATTGTATTTAGAAATTACAAAGTCATTTCAAATAAGATGATAGTACACTATAATCACAATAAACCAACAAACGTGTATGTGGTAAACTCAAGATTGCCCGTTTATAAGGCATACTATGGTGACGGCCTCGGAAATACCATGGCTGGTTTATTCACAAGAATAGCCCCAAAAGTAGCACCAATTGCTAAACAATTAGCGATGAAAGCCATTGATGTTATTCGTAATAAGGGAATTAACGCTGTTGGAGATCTTGCAGGAACGGCCTTTTCTACCGCAAAGAATAGAATAACGTCATTGGTGAAATCTAGATTCGGACGAAAACCACCACAAATACTTTCAACACCGCTACCTTCAACAACAATGATGCCTGCAAATGTCAGTAAAGTGATAAATAACGCAGTGGAACAAAAACTAGCATCATTAGCAATGACTTCACCAGATAGTAGTAATATTGCAAGTATGATAGCGGGAAGTGGTCTTGGAGGAAATAGTAAAAATGTCAGACGAAAAAGAAAATGATAGCATTACTACATTTAGAAAAACGATACGTTTTAGTATAAATGGCATTTAAAAAAATTGCTGATCCAGCGTTTGATATGGCAGCACCGGTGAATAAAGATGATTCTAAAATTAACTATCAGTATTATGCCTATCCTGCAAGAGAGCCTAATCAACGGGGGGGGAGAGTTGAACTTCAAGTTCAAGATACAAGTAGATACTTTTTGCCGTGTGAGGCGTTTATTGAAGTAGAAGGAGAGCTTGTAACAAATGTTGCAGCTGATACACCATATGGGGATGACCCAAATATCCGAGTTGGTTTCGTAATTAATGGCATTATGGCGCTATTTAACAGTGCAAGATATATCATTGATGGAAAATAAATTGAATCAATAGAACAAAATGTTGATATTGCAACAACAATAATCGGACTTGCGAGATATTCTGATGATTATACAAGATCGGCTGGTCCGTCTATGATGTTTGCTAAGGATACTTCTGATCATGCTGACCATATTCAGTTTATTAAAGTACGAACTGCGCAAGCTACTGCATTGGCTGAACAACAACTCGATGCTAATCTAGACCGTGAAGGCCGGCCAGCCGCTGAATTCGACATTTTAAAAAGGGTCAATGGTAATTTCAATCTAGGATTTGCAACACGAAAAGGAGCATTAAAAGGACAACATCGACGGTTTTCATGTGCAATTCCGTTACATCACATATTTGGATTCTGTAGAAATGTCAGAAAAGTCATCTATGGAGCAAAGCATACGGTTGTGTTAGTGCGAAAGGAAAATGACAATGATGCAATCTGGCATGCTGATGGTGTTGCTGATGGTAAAGTCATTTTAAATAAATTGACTTTATGGATACCCGTCTTGACACCAGCAGTTACAATAGAGCAAGAATTACTATCGTTTATGGACACAGGTGGAAAATCATTGCTAAGTTGGCTAACAACAACGACTGATACGAAGCAGGATAATGTAAATGGCACATTTACATGGCACTTAGCATCAAAACAAGGTGTTTCAGCTCCACGTCATATCTTTATAGCGTTACAGGATGCAAATCGAGTGGGTCGTCAAGTATCTAGTCATATGATATTTGATAAATTAGGGGTAAGTGAAGTTTCATTGAGAATAAACGGACAACAAGAGCCAGCAGAGATTGTACATCTTAATTATGAAAACAACAACATAGCTCGTGTATATCATAGAATATTGTCGTATATGGGTCGTGATCAAAATGTTGATACTGGTTTGCAAATATCGCAAATTGATTTTGAAAAACACTATCCGATTTATTACTTTTCATTGGAACATCTTGACATGATGAGACAATCTGTTGTTGATATATACTTCCAAGCTCGGGTACAACGCCCTGCTGGTATAGCCGATTATAGAGCAGTTGCTGTCATTCTCAGTGATAAATCAATGTTGTTAGAAGGAGTTGGCGGACGAATGAGACTTATTGATGCACCAGTGGAAAACATGTAGTTAGGATTTTCACAATAAGATCAATTGAAAGTGTAAATTACATTTTAGAATAGAATGACATATAGTATTGTTAATGTCCAGTTGACTGATGGTCAGGTCAAGAAATTGAAATCAAAGTCGGCTAAAGAATGTGGAACTACAATAACGCTGAAACCCACTCAAATGTCCGGTGGCGCACATAAATTATCATTGACAGATCGTCAAATAAAACATTTCAATGATGCGCTAAAGAACAAACGAGGAGTTCAAATTGATTTTTCGAAAGCAGCAATCGCCAGTATGATAAAATCAGGTGGTATATTCCCGCTGTTAGCTGCTATTCCAGCATTGATTGCAGCGGCTGCCCCAGCGGTTGCGAAGGCGGCAGCGTTAGGAGCCGTTGGTACTGCTGCAGGAATGGCCCTGAAAAAAGCTACTGGGAAAGGCTATAAAAAAAGGAAAGGGTCTAAGACTACCAGGAACTCCACACAATTGGTACAAGGGCACGGGCCTAAGAATACCAGGAACGGCTTATTAGTGGAAAAATCCCTAGGATTTTCACCAATGTCCAATTTTGATTTAATTGATGCTGTAAAATCATTATCAATAAAAAACTTTAGAGGAGTTTTCATGAGAGATCAATTACCGTCAAAACCAATGAAAAATGAAACGGGTATTATCAATCTTGATAACAGCAGCGGAAAAGGAACTCATTGGGTCGCATATGCAATTGATCCACGTGGAATTGTCTATTTTGATTCATATGGATTAGCTCCACCAAAAGAATTCATGCGATATGTATCCACAATAACAAAGTCATCTCCAATTTTTTATTCCACGCTACCAACACAACAGTTAAATGATCCACCGATATGCGGTCGTGAAGTATTAAACTTCCTTGCAGAGATATCTAAATTTCCAAGGAAACCACCACAAGTTGTTGTTAATGAATATACTAGCAGGCAATGGCAAAAACGATAGCGTTATGATTTAGAAAAACGTAGCGTTTTCGTATAATGATTGATATTTGGGGACGACCTTTATCAGAATAAAAAAAAAACAGAAACCGATAGCAAATTCGCTGTGGAAAGTGTAAAAAAAATAATCGAAGATGAAATCGCCGAGACATTAAATTTGTCAAGTGTAGATCCTGGGGAAATAGTTGTATTTCAAGATCGCCAGGGCAAATTGAAATCTAGTAATGTTTCATTGGATGATGTCTTAATACGAAGACGTGACGTCGTTGAAGATACAATAGCGTTATATTCAAATGATGGAAAACTCAAACCCGGGGTATTTGTTTCGACAATCACGGATAAACTAACAACAGTAGATAGCACAGCAAACGCGTTAAAATCACTCAATGATGAATATAACAATCATAAAGCTGAATTCAATAAATTGTATGAATTACAAAAGTCAATCGTAGACAAAATCGACAAACAGCTGCTAGAATTCCTTGGAAATCCACCAGTAACCACACCGAATATTGCAGAGATAAAAGCATCTATGTTGGAAATTGCAACATTTCAATTAAGATATGAAGAACACACAAAACAGTTTTCAACATTTCGTAAAAACATCGTCGATAAATTTTTGGGAGGTCCACTTGATAAACTAGATATCAAACTTCCGGATATTAAAAAATCCATCGAAGAAATACCAGCGATTAATCGGCAATTGGAAGCAATCAACACGGATATTACAACGTTTAAAAACAATCTTCCGCTACTTGAAAAAATAAAGATTCCTCATGAGAGGAATATCATAAATATGATATACACAGTTCTCTCTGGATCATTAGATTGGGAACCTAAAAAGAATACAATAACTCTCACTGTGTCAAAGAAGGGTATTTATCGATTAACAATAGTGTCACTGAATCAGTTTAATATATCATCATCGACTTCATATGGATACAACAACGTGATTTCAACGACTATTGACCTGGATGAATACAAACGATTTACAATAACAAGCACTGATCCTAATTTAAATAAGACATCATTTGTATGGTACATGGAGTTTGTAGCTGATCTAAATTAGAATTTTTAACAATTAAAAACCACTTGAGGTTTTAAAATAATATGATTCCATCATCGCAATATCGCTATGATACCGTCAAAGAATTCTTAACAAAACTCAAAACACTCATTGATGAGTATGAAATAAAAATTAAAAAGTATCGCAGGAGAATTACCGCAATTGATGTTACAGTATACTCGGTATCTGGTATAATGGCCGGTGCTGGTATTATACTATCTTCAGTAACAATGGTAGCTCCGATTGCTATCCCAATTGCTATTTCCGCGGTGACAACATTTGCTGGAATTGCAAATGCTATTACTAAAAAAATATCATCGTGTTCTCAAGAAAAACTTAACGACTATATAGTAAAACATCAAGCAGTATCTAACGGTTACTCACAATTATCCTCGTTGATGTCATCATCGATTGATGATACGATAATTACCGAAGACGAGTTCTCCGCGATGATACGCATTTATGATACTGCGATTAAAAACGCTAGCGTTTTTTCATCTATTGCAAAATTAGACATTGTAAATAATAATAATAATAATGTCGCAAGAGATTCAACTACTTCAGCGGATAGCAGAAAATACCACTCCGCGGAAAACAAGCATGATATCAATATCGTCAACAAACCCTAAATTCAGTGTGAATTTTCCCTCGCCTGTTTCAGTAAAGGAAATCGCGTTGGCAAAATTACGAGTGTATCATAGTTGGCCTAATATTAGATCGGTTCCATTTGGTGGTCAGAGATCTAATAATTCTCTGGTATTTGCATATAGGAATAAAAAAGATGACACTCCAGATTGGAACGTTGTTTCAATACCAACTGGGTCCTATCAAATTGAGCAAATTAATAATGAATTACAACGTAGAATAAAATCCATTACTAAAAAAGAATCAAAAATTGCGATAACAGTTCATGAACCAACACTATCATCTACAATTGAAATAAGCTCCTCTGGGTATGTTGTAGATATTTATAACAGTTCAATAAGAACAGTATTAGGATGGCCCGAAGATCCACCTAGAAGTGCTGATAATTCCACGCCCGAGCCTGTAAAATCTGATTACGTCACTGATGAAATAGGACCTGAAAATCCATCAAAAGGATATAAAACCCTCCTCGATATAAACTTTACAAAAAGATATCGACGTAAGAATGATTGGGCAATTCCATTTTATAATGATTATATCCCAAAGGAAGGTGAAATTCTGGAATTACATGAAACAAGTCCAGCAATCGGAGATATTGAATCCCATATCTTCGAAAAAATGAATGATGATTTTAAATTGTTATTACCATCGTTAAGATCCGGTCTTCTCACACAAGCTGAGTTCATTAATGTAGTCTCCGCGGGTAATAAAATCATCGATGACATGGAAATATTTAATTCGAGGATTACTAATCTCTTCACTGATGAAAATAACCCAATTTCAAGAACTTACTCCGCCCAAGATTATAAAAAAAATATAAATGAAAATCCAAATTATAAACTTCCAGGATATAACGCACCTGAACTAAAAAATCAACTCAGAACTGCCATCAACGAAGGATTTAATAAAATCTATCAATCATGGAAAGATAGCCAGCCGAAGCCTATTATCCTCACTCATAATAATTCTCCCGACGGCGACGGTAGACATATCGCACCGAACAATGTGGATATTTCATCAGTGATTGCACTTAATTTAACGTGTGATGTAATCGAAGGAAGTTATCAAATTAATATGGAACAATCAAATCAAGCCCGACAAGGTTACATTCTTTATTCATTTGCACCAACAGCACCCCCGGATTTTTAATTGTTGAGAATCCGACTAATCCAGTCTATATGCAATGTCAAAATGATTCACTAACTAGAATTAATTTTACACTCACCGATCAGTCAAATAATTTGATTGATCTACGTGGTGAAGTATTATCGATTAGTTTGTTTGTGAAAAGCTAACAAATAATTTGTATTAATCAGCAGCAGTGAGGGTGAGATGACAACATATTTGCGACCGTAGATGGCAGCAATTTGAGGGTGGTTATGACAATGTATTTGCGACAAAATCGCTAAGGCTCCATTTGTAAAATGGGGTCTTTATTTTTTTTTTGGTTGAAATATGAGATTTCGTAGGAAGGTTCCATTTGGCATTCTGAGGCTTTAATCGATTTTGTCGCAAAAATTTGTAGGGTTCACCCTCCCTGCTGCTGCATCATTTATGTTTCTCTTTCAGGAGAGTTATTTAGTTTTTGTCAGTGACATCATCATTCTAATAAAACAAGAAATAAAACCCAAATTGCTGATTTGCTAAATGTCATGCAAATAGTTAAACTTTATAAAGGCTGCAACATTTATGTAACTCTTTTAGGAGAGTTATTTAGTTTTTGTCAGTGACATCATCATTCTAATAACATAAGAAATGAAACCAAGATATCTGACTTGTTAAATGTCATGCAAATAGTTAAACTTCATAATGACCCCTGATTTATCACCAAATTGATAATTTAATCAAAGCAAGAGAGATCAATTCATGTTGTACTCAGTGTAATGTGCAAATAATAAACGCTTTGCGTATGTTTGGCTGTATACATGTATGACTCGCTGATGTATGTATGTATGTATGTATGTATGTATGTATGTATGTATGTATGTTTGTATGTATGTATGTATGTATGTATGTATGTATGTATGTATGTATGTATGTATGTATGTATGTATGTATGTATGTATGTATGTATGTATGTATGTATGTATGTATGTATGTATGTATGTATGTATGTATGTATGTATGTATGCATGCATTCATGCATGCATGCATGCATGCATGCATGCATGTATGTATGTATGTATGTATGAAGATACACGATTATAAATAGACTCATTTGCAGTGTTTGCATATGGATTATATAAACAAAACTATCTGAAGGGGAGTGATAATAAACTCTCTACTAAGGAAAATTTATCCAGTTATTTCTATTAAAGACAATATGTAATCTCTTACCGTTTTCAGTCATGTCGGATACAAAAAGTTGTATAAGTTCATCTTTGCATCTTGTTAGATTCACTGCAAAAGTTATAAATAAAATAATCAAATTAGGATACTCTTGATTTTGTAAATTAATTGAATAATACATCTAGTATTTTCTGCCTTAGATGACCTCCATTTTCAAATACCAAACATCCACTTCCCACTTTTATGAAAGATAAATAGCATAATAGAAAACCATAGTTTAAAAGTAAACGAAGCTTTCTTTTTTCCTGTAAAAAGACAAAAGAAAGCTAAACTACGCTATACCATACGCTACTCTTGTGAAAGCACCAAACAATCTTACATAAAACGACAAATACACACATAGCCGTATATTGATTTTTGAAAATATTCATCTTTACGCCGAGCTTCATGAAAGAAACATAACTGAATAACAAGTATAGACCAAAGAACAGTATGGCATTTTAGGAACAGCAACCTTGTGTGAAAAAATTCTGCATATCGAACTCTTCTTAGTTTAGGCATAAACAACATTATTTTTAAATATCAACAATCTAACGTAATAGACAACAATAACATAATTTTAGAAAATTCAACTCACCATGAGTCAGATAGTTTTATAAAAGCAAGACAATAACTCAAAGAAAGAAAATATTTTGTTGAAAACCTAACCCTGCCCGCACGATAAAGTTTGTGACTGTTTACAACAAGGCGGTTCAACCAAAGGTCTTATTATTTTTTCAAAACATAAACGGTAATAACATCATCCCTGAGGATATATACCTTACACAAAATATATTTTAAGATTTACAGTTATCTTCTTACTGACAAGCATAGTCACGTCCTTCACTCATTTATTTACATACTCCTAATCTGTTGTCACAATGCTACCAGAATATAATAATTAATACTATTGCTTCAGATTTATAAAATGTACCATTTAACCTCGCCCCCAAACAAATAAAAAAATATAAATAAATATTTAATAGACTTAAAATTCACAAAATTTAGGACAATGAACTAACAAAGAACACACCATTTCATTGTCAAGGTTTTCACTTGAGCACTTCATATTGTTTGACTAAAGCTATTGATGTCAACCTAGTAATTAAATACAACTGCATGAACTGGATAGAAAAGATATACTTGAATGTATAACAATATTGCCATAAAGTTCTACCAGATCCGATTGGCTAGTCAGACATCTTTTGGCTCTTTTCAGGAATGAACCAAATCATAAACAAGATCATAGTGGTATCTTAAAAGTTTGCTGCGTTCTTTTAACTTTATAAGTGCACCTCAAACATCAGTTACCGTTACAAATTTGCTCGATCACGTTTTGCTGCAAACATGTTGTATTCAATACATACAATTCTCTAATAAGTCAGTAGCATTAGTTTCAGTAACCTTTACATAAATAGCTACTGTTTATGTATTGGCTTATGAAGTACACATGTGTATAGGGTATATACAATATGACATATATTAGATAAATAGGAATGAAAATGTATGTGCACAAAATGTAAAGTAATAGATTTGGAGTATAAACATTTGTTTATATCTCTCATTTTAAGGATTACTTAGATGTTTGAGATTACTTGTATGGTTATGGGAAGTCGGTGCTATGGAAAATATTGCTCAGACCGAAATAATTAGCCAAATACAAGGCGCAAACGTCACGGAGTGAAGAATTAGTGAGTTTCTATGATGTCATAGTTTACCTTTGGTGAATTTAGGTCAAATCATCATGACTGTCCCTGGCGTTCAGTCGTCCCTACTAAAATCTAGTAGTGTAAATTGATTGTTTGACTCTAGGTTCAGTTTTATGCTTGGAGACTGGTAAATTATAAACGAGAATACACGAGAAGAGACTGTTCTGCCGTCAGCAGGCGCCACATGTTGTTGTTATAGTGGTAAAAATGGTGCAAAGTTAAATGCGAAATGTGGCTTATAATAATGATTTTATTGGCCTAAGGGGGCGTAGTAAAAATAGTTCCATATATTAGGTGGTTGAACTTTATGGAGTGAAATGCTGACGGTACATTATGGACAGTGAAGAGAAAGCATGTAGTTTTGAGGTTTATAGACAATTGGGAACTTGTGCAATCAGTAGTTAGCAAAATTATTTATAGAATGGAGACGTTGGACTTTCCAGTTTGCAACAGTAGTTGTATGGGAGTCTGGTATCAAGGTAAAATTGTGACTTCTAGCGAGATTCGCACCAAAAGTTGACGTTGCTCGGTCAAGCAACCTCTTTGATGGCAACAGAACATCTATTTTATGTATGTTTCGGGGTTAAATATTTACAAATCAATTATATATTAAAGCAAACAATTATAATATCAGTTAAACAAAACTAACATACATGGGCATATTTGAAATTTTAGATCTCGAATAGGTTTCATTTGGACAAAATTTAATAACATCGGTTGAGTAGAGCTAGAAGATACATTATTATATGCTCATCTTTGTCTCCGTTAACTTCACATTGTCAGAATCGTGCAATAGTTAACGATATTGAACTCGCGCTCAATTCATATTGCATTCACGTGAATAAAGAAACTACCTTCTACTGCAAACAAACAATTTGCACCTGAATGAACTAATGCAGATGTTTTGTGGACTGTTACATACCAGATGCTTTGGCACATTCCGCGTTAACTTTTTTGACACAGCGTTTCAGATTTAGGCTAGTTATAGATGCCAGACAGGGTTCTTACAAATAACATGCAAGTGACAAGGCATAAACCGTCCTCTTTAGCTAGTAATAAGAATTGCAAAAAATACCAAAATCAAGTCATTCCAGATCAAATGGAAAAGTTGTTGCAATGCACATTCATTCACAATATCACTCCAAATTTCAATTCCATTTAGACACCCCCACAATGTCTTTCGAAACTTTTGTCTCGCGCGACCAAGTTCAAATTTTTCTGAGTGAGTTACTTGTTCAGTAATAATTTGTTGTGTAATGATATATCTACGCTTGTTTATTTAGCTTGGAATACGGCATGCATTCATTTACTTTGCTTCTTGTAATATATTTTGTTCATATAATTAAGCCTCGGGTAATATAAGAAAATGAGCATTTAATTAAAAGATTACTGAATTTGTATGGGAAAATATGTACTCTTTTTTGTACTCGTTTTGTTTTCTCTCGGATGGATATATTGCACTCTCATAGTCGTGCAGTATAGCTATAAACAAAACGATTTCGAGACAAAAAATATTCAAATGCAAATGTAGGCATCATAGAACCGTTTTTATGAAGTAATTATGTTGCATATACAATGAAAGCGTACAATATTGAAGAATTTAACTGAGTCGACATTTCACCTATGGTTTAAAATGCTTATAATATAATTGATATTTAACTAATATCATTGATTATAAACTAGTGTATGAGATATTGAATAATTAGATTTTTATGGACGACATTGGATTAAGAGTATTTAAGTTGAATGAATGGTTACGAGTAAATACCTGAGAAATAATACATTCTATGTGAGAGACGATTGTGCAAACATAGTAAATTTATATCAGAAGTCAACCAACTTAATCAAATTAGAATAGACCATTTCATGGAGACTTCGGCGAACTTCGTAATTTGCTCGGAAGTTTGATCACGTGGCGGGTAGTCAACTGACCGCAATATCAAATCGATAACTGGTAGTCACATAGTCTTGTGCCCTGTTTAGTATGCTCCCTAGTATAGTATAGCGGAGTGCATCTCAGATAGCATACTAAGCAGGGGACCAGACTAGTGGTCAAAACAAGGCGGACGCATTTGTATAAGCGTCAACTGTTCCAACTACTTCAACTTCGTTCATCGAGTTGAAAAATGTCTATTCAACAGCGATGATGCCACAGATATTGACGAAATTTAATATTGGAACCATCCTGTATTGTTTTCTGGATTTTATAACCATACGAGAGAGTAGCTATGAGCTGTTTACATCTGGATATGTACATGCGAGTATGGAAACGGCGTCTATGTTAAAAGTTTAATCTCTTTTATTTACCATAACACCGTATTTCATAAATCGAGTAATTTTTCGTATTAATCCTCAGTATAACAAACCTGGAATATTTTTCGACGGAGGAGCTGCAGAAGTCCCAGGAATTTAGCTGGCCGGTAGCGGGCATTTCTTAATTTGTTTTAATCTGATACGTCTAAACAACAATGTATGCCATTTTGTTATGTACATATGCCTACCAGCGTTTGATTGGCTTTAGTATAAAGTGACTCGGGAGGTTTTTGAGATAATTACGGAGCAACTCGGTTAAATCCGGTATAAAATGGTCTATTTAGTAATAGACAATATGGAATATCTGTGTGGATGATAGTACAAAATAATACCGGATAATGTTTATACGAAAATGTTAGATTACTTGTACATGTTTTGGAAAGAGAAAATAGAATGCCCATACAAAAAGTTTTCATAGTGAAATAATGTTTTACCCGTTATTATGAGAAAAGAAAGGAAATAATATGCCGATTAGGCTTGCGTTACTGCGTAATTGAAATGGATGATTCATATATTTTATCATCGTAGCAACTTCATGCACACGTTTTCAACGTACTGCTAAATTGCTAATGATAGCTGGGTACATCTCTTCATGATCTATTGCTTGGTTGAATATTTAATTTTTGTACAGTTCTAATTTGTTTTTAAGTAATGTATCTGGGCTCTCTTTGCATACTTTCTTTTCATCTGTGTCATTTCCAGTCATATAGAACTTACATATAAGCCACACAATTTATATACCGCTAAATCATTCAATTCATTTTGTTTTTAAAAAAATACTGACGTCTTCTTATTTTGCTAAGGAACACCGAATTATATCAGTTTTGGTTGCAATCGCCTATTTTATTTCCTGAGATTTCACACTTTGTTTCTTTATATATATATATATATATATATATATATATATATATATATATATATATATATATATATATATATATATATATATATATATATATATATATATATATATATATATATATATATAATCCTTCTAAAGACTACAATACGTGTATTTTTTGTATGTTCTCTTTATTAAACGTTCCATCTGATTTGTGAAAAACAGACTTATTTGTCACTTCAAAGAAATCAAATTTAATGTCAGCCATTAATTTTATCTCAAAAATGCATTTCATTAAATGCAAGATTCTTTTTGTTGCCGCTCATGACGTTAACACGTCAAACATTAAAACCTTAATACAAACAATATACTTCAAAGACACGCACCAGATTATTAAGAAAAATTCCAAACTTTAATTAAACTTTATCTATTCAAGCCGCAGTGGATGAATGTTGACGCCAAATGTAAATGACTTTGGTCATAATAATTCATTTTTACCGTTTATTTTTCACAAATACAATTAAGGTAATTTCTGACTCAGATTGCATCTATTCTTTACAAAGAATATCGTGGATATACGGTGTTGGGATTTGAAAAATTACTATTGTGTTGTTGAAGTAGTGTATGTTTTTAAAATCATAATTTGGTCATACGATGTTATATTAGAAAAATTATTATACTCTTGTTGAGCACTTTTTAAAAAATGAAAATATTATATAAGACAGCTTGAGTCTGAGCTGGCAAGTATATAGTACGGTGCTCGTTTAGACAAGACTGCTGGTGTCTTGTGTAAAGTTGTGATTAAGCTTGAAGTGCGATAGATAATTGATCTAAAATGAAATTAAGGTTATTTGTTTATACGACATCAGTGATAGAGAATACAGATTCAATTATAAAAAAGAGAACATTTGACGTGTGGCAGAGGTTGAGTTTCTAACAAATATTTTATGCTGACTTTTGGATTATTATTATTTGTGTATTATTTGTTTTGAGATTGTTCGGGTCAGGCGTTAGATTTTGACACTTGAAAGCTAGATTGTTTGTCGCTATGCTATCAGAACCAGGAAATAGTTATCCAATGCCACCAATAAACAATCACGGTCTACGTAGCTTGTATAATTCTAAATCGCAGAACGGTATCTTTAGCCCTTATAGAATTAGTATGTATTTGATATTTCCTAAGAGGAAACCATTTATATCAAAGAGTTCTTCAGAAATGCTGGTATTAAAATAAATATTTTCATGTGAAATTTCTACACCGCTTTAAAATACAAAAGAACACAAATTCATGCATTGGGCAAGGGCTTCGCTGGTGGTATATTATGGAGTACGAAGTCCATTTGCAAATGTGTGGCAAAGTATATACATTTAAAACAACACACCTAGAGATTTGCGAATCACCTGCGAACGACCTGGAAAAGTTTTCGAAATGTCTATATTGTTGATTCGTTATTGTATACAAAGAAACAGGTACTCATCCCATAACATCTCTGTAGGTACCAATTGTACAAACGACCCTGTCAGTGTGTTATAATTTTCCTCTAAGCCAGAAAGCAGATTAGCAAGATTGCGGGAAGATCATAAGTGGATATTGTAGAATGAATAAATCTTCGAACAATTTACATAAAATGTGATACATTTGTACAAAAGGAAGAGAAAGTAAAGCATGATTTTATACAATAATGACCAGATAAGTAGACACTTTCTTGTCATGTATCAGAGAAACTTAATAATTCGTTGTCAATATCATATACAGCAAACAAGGACAGAATTGAAATCACTTACTTGGTATGTTATTAGCATGTACTTGTCCAGCAAAAATGTATGCAAGCATACAGAAACAAGCTAATGTGATCCTCGTTCCATTTAAGTGTCGCCGCATTGTGTTAATTGCCTTAGTCTGTCCTGTAAAATAATTACGCAGTAATTGAAAACGGGAAGCGACATTTAGCTTCTCATACTTATGATTAATTTTCATTGAGAGTTACATTGCAGATGCATTCTTACAACAGGACATGCGCGTTATTTTCCTGTTCAACACGTTGACTTCTTTAGCGAGTAAAACAAGCACTGCTTTTGGCATACAAATAGTGTAAAATGTTATCTCTGTTAAGGTATTTGTTTCATTGGTACTAAGAAACTGACACGTCATTTAAACAAATTATTTTTAGGATATTTAATGCATGTTAGAAGCATTTTATCACATACATTATTTGTCATGAGCATAAGGCATATAGATTACGCATAACTGCCTGTGATATATTGATCAGATATTCTGGCGATATATTTGAATGCCATTTCAAACTCGATCTGCCACAAGGATCGGACACAACACGTATATATGCGTTCATGTATGAATATAATGCAACATTTATCATGCCTTTGCTGCCTTAAATGGTCGAAATAAATAAAATGTGAAGACAGACGAATAACTGCAATACACAAACGTGGACACAAAGGAAATTTCTTAGGGATATAATAAGTCCAAGATATCTCTTTGTGTTGATGGACTAGACAACAACGGCTGGAGTGGGGATGAGTTGGTCAGCGGTTTACGGATCCCTCAGGCAAAAGTAACGTACACACACAAACGTAGTCATTTGTCATTTGAAATTTTCCCATCGTTACGTTCTTGTTTATTTAGCACTGTGCGCTTTTTGAATAAATAGACAAATAGACTGTTACCATTTGGAGGACAGTCAGGTCTTTTGGATGGTTTGGAACCCACTCCTCCTACATGTTTCCTGATATATATATATATATATATATATATATATATATATATATATATATATATATATATATATATATATATATATATATATATATATATTACTAGGTCCAAGAAATTATAACCAATTCTATATTACTATAGCCATGTATCATGGTTTATTTTCTAGGATAAACAAAGAACTGAACTATTGTCTTATTTGATTATCTTAAGCAACACAACAACAATAATAATAATAATAATAATAATAATAATAATAATAATAATAATATTATTATTATTATTATTATTATTATTATTATTATTATTATTATTATTATTATTAAAAAAGAAAATAATAACAATAACAACAATAACACCACTACTACTACTTTGAACAAACACACATATTTGATTATCTTACACAACACACAAATATACTACTACTACTACTACTACTACTACTACTACTACTACTAATAATAATAATAATAATAATAATTATTATTATTATTATTATTATTATTATTATTATTATTATTATTATTATTATTATTATTATTATTATTAATATTAAAAACAATACTAACAATAACAACAATAACACCACTACTACTACTTGAATAAAATTATTAGAAGTCTTGACACCAAAACATACAACTAGTTAAACATACCAACAGAACAAAAACCGATTCTATCAGTAACCCACTGGACACAAATAGCAATGAATGACATGTCATTTGTAATATTGTTACCAACATAATACGCAAAAGTAGCAACACAGAATAAGAAAGGATACAGTCTGGGAAAACACATTGAAGAAATGAATGTAAGAATTTAAGCATTCAGTGAAGAGTATCCTTTAAAAATAAAGCTATTGCCGCTAATTTTATTGTATTCACTACATATTACTGATACAAGAATTATGACACAGCATTAAGCAAAATTACATCCATGGAGTAATTTTTAGTAGCTACATTCTTCTAAAGTACGGTTGTAAGCTCAGGTGTTCAAATAAAAAAGGAATATAACTAATTACCTCCAGGCATCAAACTGTATATACTATGAAGAGACAACAATAAGCATACTAAAATTAAGTTTGCACCGGCTAGATCATATTTTCATTTTGTAAAACACATATTCCTAAACATAATAGTTTTGATTCCAAACCTAAGCTTTTAGCTCCTTCGCTGAACGCCCGAATGCAAGGATGGATCTTAATACCTGCATATATATGTGCTTTTCTTCGGAGTATTAGATAAACACATTACCCTATTTTGACACAGCTTCCCGTGTGACGCTAGGACAAGATTATAAAGTGAATTTTATTAAGAAACTGAGATAGCTTGAAAATCTCGTTGCTCATATACAGAATTTGTAAATTCCATGTAATACTTAAACTTAACTGAGCCTCCTGGAGTCTGATTAGATGTGATGTGATGTGATTATAATTTTTAAATTAGCTTTAACAATTTTTCAGTCATATCGCTAAGATGTCTGCAGTGTGGCAGTTTATAGAGATGTCTAGCACTAGGGCATCATGCCGCAGACATGATGTCCTACCCAGTCACATTATCCTGACACCAGGCCGTCCAGTCGTAACACTAACATCTTAATGCTGAGTATCAAGCGAGGCAGCTGTTAGTACCATTTTTGTAAGTCTTTGGCATGACTCGACCAGGGATCGAACCTACGACCTCCTGTATTTTAGGCTGCCGCTTTAATCACTCGGCCACCGAAGCAATTTGACAATTCTTGAAATATATATATATATATATATATATATATATATATATATATATATATATATATATATATATATATATAGTGTAGAAGGTTATTAGTTATATTCCTTATTTATTTGAACTCCTGAGAGTGATTCAGTTTTCGTTTTTTTAAACAATATGCATTACACCGTTACGTATATCTGATTATATATATATATATATATATATATATATATATATATATATATATATATATATATATATATATATATGTTTTCTATATATGGTTAAAATATTAATAATTGTATTGTATAATCCTTCGTTGAACAATCTCTATCTTTTGATACCTTAGGTGATGGCGTTTTATTTGATAATATAGGTGAGTGGCCGCATCCAGTCACTAATGGCTAATCATATCGAAAAGTGTAAACGGCTATAGCCGTCATAAACATTCAATGGATAAGGGTCAAAATGGGTTTCGTGAACAATAAGCTGATTGCTCGAGTGAAACATGTAAAAGGTTTGCTACTGAATGATTATTATGACAAGAAAATGAAGGCAAAAAATGTACTGTTTGTTATATAAAAAAAGCAAAAATCTAGAATTTGTATTACATGATTCTTTTCATATGATATCTGAATCTTAAATTGGTGACTATTAAATTTTATTATCTTAATCATTGCTCTGTTTAACGTGTCGTAAATGGTGTTCAATGAATGAAATGTATGCAAACTGTTTATAGCATAGATTGAGATATGAATACTGGGCTACTTTTTTATTTTAACGATCTGCTTCATGATTTCCATAGTTTAAGTACGAAGAATCTTTGATAAAAAATATGTTAAAATGGGGACGGGAGTATTCTGGTAAGAGATATGATGAAAACCCAAGAAGATATTCTAAAGTAATATATGAAAAATCTCTGTCGTTTGATAGAGTTTCATGAAAGGAGAAGTGTTCTATTTTCTGTATTTTAGGTCGATCTAAAATGTCGATTGGTAACAAAATGGCGGAAAAGTGCATTTTATGAGCAGATCTTGGGTCTTTTATAATAAAATATCCATGCTTATGATTACATTTATTCTGTGGCGAAGCCAATGCCTATCCATGAATGACTTGAAAAGTTACCCCTTGGTGTGTGTTAGACAAGTTTTTAAAGTAAATAGGCTCTATAAGCTTGCATTCATCGTTCTCATGTCATGTCCTTTTATTTGAAATTGTTCTTGAATTATTATAAATCTAAGGTCGTAACTTCCAATCAATTTAAGCCATAAAGATTACTTGAGATAGCAATTATTCTTTGGTTTGTTATACTAAATAACACAAAGTTGCTTTATCCAAATTTATTTTCAGTAACCGTGAATTCAAGCATTTAGAGTGCAAACGAAAACGAAAAACATCCAGTTAATGTGATTAAATCAGAAAATGCCACCGCAATAACAATACAACGATATTAACTTCACTAGACTGGTGACAGCGTGAAAATATATTCCAGCAATGAATCCTTCAGAAAATTGAAAATGTTTGAATTTGCAGATATTTCAAAAAACAACTTTTACACCTGCTCAAAATTAGCTGCGATTCGTTGCTCTATACGTCTGTCATTTGTTTGCACTTTTCTGAAGTTTGCTAAGAATCATGCCTTTGAAAACTGTCCTAGATTGTCCTCAAAAATTGGTATTGAATTAAAATGCTAAATATTCTATTTACTGATTGTTAATAGGCGTTGTCGTTGTTGAGGTTTGCGTTAAAGAGATTTTTATCCACAGCAACAATTAATTAGCTAAAGGAACAACTGTAATTATGTGGAATGTATGTCGGAAGTTATTACGTTCCTACAAGGGTTACAATGGAGACCGTTTAAAAATATATTACGTTGTTAGTGAATAAACAAATAATTTTGAGATCGAGAAACGTTTATTGCAAAGCATTTTTATGATAAAAAGGTGATGAATGTTAACTTTGATTCGAAGATTCTAAACATGGAAACTGAATTTTTTCCATTAATTCCTTTAGTATTTATGTGATATAATTTTAGATAGGCCTGTTAAACTGTTCTAAATAGTAGTTTTATTGGTATGAAAAGTGGTTATACCAAACGTGTTGTAGGGAAGGTGGGAGTGATTATATATATATATATATATATATATATATATATATATATATATATATATATATATATATATATTCATATTTTAATATTTTTGTTTCAGCATATCTAATTAGTAAATTATCTGATGAATGAAAATACGATAGTCAAGGTATTTTAGCTACATAGTAGGTGTAGCATTGTTCATAAACCAAATTAGTAACATCGCAGTCTTTTTAAGCATCTGACATCAACTCTATACGGTACTTTCTAGAGCTTAATAGCATATATTCAAAATAACTTTCAGTCTGGTGATATCCTTCAGATACTATATTTAATGACTAAATTGCATGGACGACTTATCTTGCCATTACTTTGACTCTTATAGCATTCTTTGTTTATTCACAGTAAGTGGGGAAGTTACGCAACCAAATATATAGGTACCATCTGGAAGTTTGTTTGGTAAGCTGTGAATAAAACTATGATAACTGGCCATGGAATGTGTTTATATCAGGAAAATTTGAAACTATTAGTTTAGAATATGCGTAGGAATATACGTATATGTGCATTTCACATATACTATATTATTTATTGTAAACAAAGCTGACATAATATTGGTTTTTTGGGTACCTTCCATTTATGTGTGTCAATAATAGTTGCCTGACTTCTTCGCAAAATTATTATCAGTAAACAACAACTCTCAAATCCTGCTTTATTCCTTTGAATGAGCACAAACTCCAGTGAACTGCCCTTTCGGAATTTCATGTGATTTGTTTTTTGTTGAAATGCCTGTTTTAAAAAGATAACTGGTAAGAGATTTAGTTAACGTTCAGATTTTTGTGTCGTTGGTGGCCTTGAGACTCTATTGTTAGTTGTTTGTCGCCTTGCTAGGAATAGTACTACTAACCAGCTTATTTCCTAATTAAATATTAAGGCACACGTGTAGCTTTGTGATGGTAAGAATTAACATCATGTTTTGTTCAAATTTATATCAGACTTATATATAAAACATAAACGCAAAGGAACTTTAAATCGATGTGATTCAAGTCACCTATCTCCGTTGTTTACAATAGAAACACAGTTCTAAGAGCGCATATTAAGAACAGAGCAGATGATACACAAATGAAAAGAAAAAGAACAATCTGTATCTCTCTACTTTCTAAATGTGTTGTTTTTGATGAAATTAAAGAAATGTGATTTACATTTCAATAAGTAACAAAGATTATGGAAAAATCTCATTATAGTATAATTTTTCCGACTTTAAAAGATTATGGAAGCTTACACATGCAGAAAGAAAATACTACAATTATGATGAATATTCACTGACGTTAAACGCTTAATTATATGAAAAAAATATGTTTTGCATATTTGAGGACATACCATGTTAGCATAAGTAAAAATGCATTTTTAAAGTCTAAACATTAGAAACGTAAAACTGATTCGATTATTTTCATATTACATTCTGGGCAAAATATTTTGACACTTTTTCTTGATTAATGTGATTAATGTGATTAGATTATTTAAAAGCAATATTTAAATATTTTTACATAAAATAATTTGTGTTTAATGTTTGTAACATTTAATAATGAAAACATTGCTTTAAACGGCACACTCCACAACATTGACTTAAATAATAGATCATCCATTTGTACTGTGAATTTAGGCGAACTCAAATCTGTTTGTTTACTATTTACATCAACTATATAACTATCTTACATAACTATATAACTTATTTTTTCATTATTCTATATTGTTTCAATCACCGTATCATAAAGGTTGATAATGTTAGTTCCATTGTCATTACCCCTTTTGTACTGACTATATGTATGCGACAATATGAAGATCTCCAGGACAACACTGCTCCCATTTATTATTGTTTTCAGTTTTAGTCTTCTACTCATCGATCGAAGATTTCGAAAGATTTCGTAAGTATATATTCTTCTGAAGAAAGAATGAATCCACAATTGAAGTGTACATATTTGTTTCATAGTGGATGACGTATATTTTTTAGAGAGTGCATAACTGATGGATGTATTTAGAGTATACTTTACTATTTATATGACAACCTCCGTACATGTATATCCAAATCAAGTTTACTACCTATTTGGTTTACAGATCATTGCATGAAATGTATTATTTAGATTATAATATTATTAAACATTTACTTAAACTAGAAACCTTAAGAAACAATCTACCGCAGAAATGCTCAATATGATTAAGTGAAATCTATCACTGTAGATGTGTTATAACTGATGCATTACATGGTAAGAGTGCACAGGGGATATCTCACAGTTTTTCATGCAGGATGCGTGAGCGCTAATTATCGGCAGTGAATGAAATAATTAGAACAGAAACAGTACTATTTCATATTCATCTGCAAAACGATTCACAATGTAAACAAAGTTTATAGCCTTCGAGACACACGATCTTAGAAAAGTGAAGGAATGTATAAATGAAGTCACAGCAAGGGATGATTATCAACAATTTTGCTAGTGTCTTTCAAAAACTTGAAAAGGAAAATAAAACAACTTTCATGAAATTTAGATAAGAGACTTTCTTTTATAAGTCCATCTATCAGGATACAGATAGGGCTTGATCTAAACTTAGGAGGGTCTTTGCATCTGGATATCCATTTGCTGCAGCTATACTAGCGTTTGTGTTTATGGTGATAATATCTAGGCATTAAGGTGTTCAATTTTACAACGTATTTGATCCTATTAAAATTGCAGATTAGGCTGGTTATTTTGTTGCTACAAAAGGGTAGCATTGCAGATTGCTGTCCGCATTTGGCTTTAATCTTTGTTAACGTACGTATAGTAGTGTTTTATAAAGATACGATTTAAATGTCTCTAAATGCCTGTTTGTTTCACATTAAGAATTCATTCAATTAATGTTATTTATTTCGGTAAATGTCAAATTTCGTTATCAATACAACCTGGAAAATAATTTAAGCTAGCAATGAATTTTACAATCTATTTCATCTGACAAGGGTAGATACTTTAATTAAACTGCTGAACAATATTTTTTTAAAAATGAAAAAGAAAACAAATATTAGGCACATATAAAATATTTATCCGGCACGTATAGAGACTGTGTTTTGAGTTTGAATACCCTGATAGGCAGAGTTGGTTCCCCTCTTTTCTTTCAGTAAGTGATCCCTGCATATACCCAAAATCAACATCGTCAATGCACACCAATTATGTTTCCTAATACCTGCTCCATCCAACCTCAATGACGACTATTTTTACATTTTCCTGCTGAGGTAATACTTCAAGATTCAGTTTTCGCCTTTTTTCTACTTACTCTCGGATCCGTCCGTAAACAGAGGTACTTGTTCCGATTGTTGACAATCCAAAAGTTTTATATTTTCCTTCCGCAACATCGCTGACTGATTGCCACTGGCAAAATAGGTAAATATAGCACATACATAGTATTTAAACGCTTCATTATTTCTTCCGTGTTCAGTGTCTTAATGCGTTTAGGTATATACAAACTAATAGTTAAAAGTATTTCAGCATATATTCTTCGTTTATCAAAGAGCGAATTCAGATTGTGTAAATATTTACAATCACATGTGGACTGAGCAAATTATTACATCGGTTGATATGTTGTAATAACAGAAAAAGAGCATACAGATGTTGTACTATACTTAAAGGATTGTATGACAAACAATATCACTAGAATTATCGGAAAGTCAGAATAATTTGGACTTTGATATACAATTGCAAAATAATTAGAAACAAAACAATATTCATTCTTTAGCATCAAAATCGCCTATTGTTGTTGGTTTTTGTCCTTCAAATTTGGAGACGAACATGACATAATTAGCTTGTTTTATTTATATGAGTACTTGAGTGGCTCAACATGCCAATGTGTGACCTGAACTGGCTGTGACACATTACATGAGATACCGCATGGGTTCGTTTGAACCATAGGGAACGTACTGCAGCTTTTAGATTTATAAAAGACACGTTTCTGGACATAAAATTTCCTCCTTCGTTCACAGTCTGTAGTTCCAGTTTGGATGACAGCACAATGTGGAGCGATTCTTTTTGCAATCTTCCGCTGTCTCAGTGTTCATGTTGAAGTCTTTCAATGGTGATTTTGGGGTCTATTTGAAGCACTTGTCATGACCACCCTGAGACACGTTCCCTCATTCATCCAACATAGACGATCGTCTTTGGCTGTCGCTCATCTGATATTCTGGTCCAAATGCCTGCCCATATCACCGTATTTCATCAGCATAATTTGGATGCATGTAAAAAAAAATCTATTAGCTATTATCCTCCAGCAATGAAAATCCATCACTCTAATCAATTGTAGACACCATCTGAGAGGTGAGGAGCACACTGACATTATCGCTAGGTGATGCTTAGAGATCTGAAAAAAGCTACTGGTTTGGTCTATGGTGCTCGTGGTATTAATAGCAACTACAGTTCTCCATCTTTCCTTTAATGCAATAGTACTGCGGAGAAAGAGACAAATGGGTTGCGTTTGCTTCCATATTGGAACATGCTTATGTTTAGTGCTCTTGGAGTTTAAGTGTCCTTTCTTTAATATTCTAAGATTTGTCGTTGTGTCTCACGAGTGCATCACACATGGATGAACACTTTCAAATAATTGAAATAGGTGGTCTTTAATAAGTTTCACTCGGGAACAGGAAACCAAACACTGAAGCAGAGAGCTACAGACGGAAAAGTCTTCTTCGGACAGCAGCGATGAAGTGCCAAGTGTGATGAACAAGAAAATACGTCCACAGTATAAAGACCACGCAACGTATATCCGAGTTTGATGTATACCGTAAATGAGAGGGGATTGCTAGAAGATGCAATAGGCGCAATCGCAAAGTCAACGCTGTGCTCCAAAGGACTAGTGGCCACATTGTAAATAACTCATATCGGCAATTACAGAGCTCAATAATCACATAATTGTAGAAGATATAGAGCATACCGAAGTGAAAGATGAAACGTCTCCAGGAAATACGAGATCGCGTTCGACAGCTAAAGAAAGTATACAAACTGCCGCTAAAGGATACCAGCACTGAGAAGCCCTTAGCAGCCACATTTCCATGATTAGTGAAACCGTCAACACATTTCTGCACAAAGATATACTTTCAGACAGCGGCTGCAAACACTCTGCCGTGAATAAAGTATCAATATAGTCTAGTTTCTTAGTCACCTCTCGTCATCGAGACAACTAACCCAAGCAACACAAAAGAATGGGTACAAAACCCAACTGAGCGGTTTATTAATTTTCTGAAAACAATCGTAAGAAAGAATTGGCGCCCATGATTTATTTGAGCTTGGCAACATCATATTGTCGACCCAAACCATCTTGGCCGTAAAAGTCACCATTCTGGATGGGTATTACAACAGGATGGGTCAGCATCATCGGACTTTACCTTATTAACTTCCATAGGTAACATAACGTGGAGAATACTTTAGATCTATGTGAATGGAGTCATTCGAGCTTACAGTAATTTTTAATCTTAGCTAGCTGTTAGAGAGATTACTTAAGACAGTGTTACATACAACCTAATGATATCAAACAAACTGACGCCTCCTTTGACTTCCGCTCTGTTCTGCCGGTAGGCCATGGCGGCATACTAAAGGTGCGTGTCTGATTTCTGTGGCAGGAAGGTTTACAAATCGGAAACTATCCTTGAAAGCTAAAATGAAATACTCAAGACAATCTCAGACAATATGTCTAAGGTTCTGTGAGAGAATACAATGTCCAAAGGAGAGTTTACACTATTCTTCGATTAAGTAAAGAAATAGACAACCATGAGAAACGAAGTACGGCCAGCATCGCATAATTATACATTTCGGTTGCTATCGATTAAGTGGAAACAAAAACGAGCTAGTAGTTCGCGTAATAACCGAAGTCCGAGAGGATATCATGAAAATTCTCGCTGTGAATACTTTTAAGCCTCGTTGTTCATATTCTTATATTCTTTGCCGTTTGAACAGTGAAAGAAGCCCCATCCCCCCAAACCAAAAAAACCTCACAAAACAAAATGAAACGGAAAACAACTTTTACCTCTCGACCCCCAAAAAGAAACAATAGACAAATAACTGTTTGTGCATCTCTCGCGTCCACTCTAAATATCACGTTAAGACCAACTGCTTCCCGCCGTATTGCTAACACCACGCTGACATGAGCGATGATAACGATGCACCATATACGTATGGTCGGATATGTGGTTTGAGACCTTTAACATTCATAGTGTTTAATGATCCGGATATCACTGCTATGATATAAAATATTGTGGACTAAACGCTCACATGAGCCGCGTAATACAAGTTTGCAATAGTTTTTCGTGATATTGTACAGGGTTTCAGAACATTAGTAATACTTTGTATATATGGTAGATATAACAATTTTCTGTTTGTGTGACAAAATGAATTTCTTTCAGGACAATACGGCGTAAGGTAAATTGTGAAATACTTTGTAACTTGTGAATAATTTCCTGTCGTTCCGGTTGCGAATTACATAAACGTTTGAGTCAAATAGTTTCAATGGCTCAGTAATCCCCAGCGCAGCTTATTTATGTTCTTGTCTATCCAAGAAATGTCCTTCAATCCTCAAGAAATCAGTTAACAATTCAGTTCGCAAAAGCACCAATGCAATATTTCCTTGAACGTGCTTGAAATAATTAAATTTTCCACTTAGCTGTATCCAACACAAGTTGACTATCCAGTCTGCATTTAAAACTCATGAATATTTAAATGCAACTCATGTGAGCCTCCTTTAAAACATAATTAAGTATAGTCTAATATGTTTTTCTTCTCATTCGATCTATACCCTATGAAATATAAAAATGACAAAAATAATATCTTCTGATTCAGTTTGTAGATTTAGACTGGACACAGCAATACACTTTATGTCATCAATGTTTTTAAAATTGGGTTAACTTCCTCTTGGATCATTGCGGGAAGATACGTTGGATTGCTTCAAGTAATGTGTTTGAAGTGTAATTACATCATTCATCTTCACTGAGTTTATGGCCAAAGGGAGCTAACCTACATAATGGAATAAATATATTCTCTATTATCAACGTGTACTATCTTCAGTTATGGAATTTAACGCAAGCATATGTCCTAGAATCTCAGCAAACAAAACCGAAAATATATTGCAATAATAATTACCCTTACTTGCAATCGCATTCAATTTGAACACATTCTGAAATTTTACGGTTAAGGGTTACACCAGAATCGTGTTTACAAACATTAGTATGCGTTAATATGAATTAAAATGTAGAGAGACTTTATTATCGCATACAGCACTACTGCTTTTTCCTGAACACTCACTTATTCCAAAAAAGGGCACCGGGAGTGTTGAACCAATTTTGCCTCGACATTTTTGTCTATTGATGTAGTCATGATTATAGTAATTATATCCAAATTTCTCTTCTGTACCATCACAATACAGATGCGTCTTGTCAGGAAGGTGTCCATATTACAGCAACAATCTTCTACTGTAGAGGTTTGAAAATGCGAACTTTATTCTTTGTTGTTTTCTGTTTTACGTGATTAAATTGTTTAGCATATTGGATATTTCGGAATGTACTCTAAAGTTACTAGAAAGTCAGACCTATGTTACATAATCCGAAACTGTCGGAGAGAACGTAATCTGTTCCACGTTAGACAGATGCGATGTAATACTAATCGTATTCCGTCATTCTGCGAAAGCAAATAATATATAATAAACTCATTTGGGGTGCACTTATAACTAATTTGTAGCTTTGTATTCGTACTTAAACATGTCTCATTTTTTTACGCTAGACAGTCATTGTGTTTTAAGTTGATACGAGGAATCGTCGAACTATGAAGGTGTATGTAATCCAGATACTGCTGTAAGTGATGGTGCTGGCTCAAGGGACGATATTTGTTACTTAGGTGCAATGTGGACAAAAGTTAAGAACCAACAGTTCTGCCGAATAGGTGAATCACTTGGCAGGCTGGAAGGAGCGGATTACTTGAGGTCGTCACTTAAACATGTTGATAGTTTTAGTTAGGTGAGACATTTCGTCGTTGTCGTCATCTACATAACACGAGATGTCATTATATATATATATATATATATATATATATATATATATATATATATATATATATATATATATATATATATATATATATATATATATATATATAGCCAGTATACTTGTGATAAGGAGTAAACCATCATTCTTACTGATAACGTATAATACTGATCATACTGATTGATAACTGCACATATTGATAATACTTGTTAATAATTCCATACATAACTCACATTTTTCAATAATTCTATGCTCTGATAATATTTCTTAATATCCAATATATAAATCATATCCGTTGATAGTTTCCATTAGTTGATCATATTTGGTGATGTACTATAGGATTTGTTATTAATTATTAACCAGATGGATCCCACCCTGGAACGAAAAGTTTTTTTGTGTGTCTGGTCATGGGCTTAATCAGCATGAGGATGTTATGAGGTTCATTCATCATTACTTTGCCTTATTGCTAAAGATTTCATTGACACGACTGTTTTAATTGTCTTCCTTAAATCTAACTACAACTAATTTAATCATGTTTCCAAAGTTGCACGTTTTTGATATCCTTGTGAAATATTTCAAACCATTATTAACCCTTGCGCAAATTGTCACAAAATTAAGAACTTTATCGATAATTTTTGTAAACTGAACTTAGTTTTTTGAGTATTGCATTATATCATAAATACTTTTCCACGGTTGTAGCAATAATTTGTCCTTATTGCTGTTTGGGATGCAAGTTATAATTCCTTCTTTTCAAGAAGCTATAGATCATCCTCTTTTAGACAAGAAATGTATTTATCTAATAAGAAATAAACAAAAATCTTTATGATATAATTTTAGGTATTTCTTTGCAAAGCTACTTGAATTGTACAGTTGATAATTAATATTCTTTACGGGATGAATTGGAAAGTGTAAAGTCTCTAATTTACTTTTACAAAATTAATATAAAATTGAACATTATTAGCAAACTTGATTTTTAACCTTGCGCAAGTTTAGAGAAATATATTAGGTTATTATATTTCCGACTTAATTTCAACAGAATGAACAATTTCGTTATGTCATAATAAATTTAAATACGTTCTACGGCTTATTTCACATGTTATTTAGTGCTCAAATCCAGAAGTATTAATGCGTAATTAGATATAATATCCCACTTCAGATATCGGTATATGAAGAATAAATCTAATCATGCAATCTTACGTCGATATTTGCATCGGTATCTAAATCGTTCTTTCCACATTTAGGTCTCTCCAGATACGATATAAATTTAGTTGATGTTTAATACCTTCCACTACCTCTCTACAAGGTTCTAGGCGAAATATGACTTTGGTGCCCCCCTCTTCCTGAGAAACAAATCACTTTCTTCTACGTTTTTTCCTTCAAAACCTGTGAACCTAGGTAGCCACCTAGTTCACCTATATGGTCAGGCCGGCACTGCCACTCTAGCTTGAGTATTATTGATATCAACAAAATGTTTAGTATCTTTATCATGGTTCATAAGTAGGTTAAAGTAGACTGCCACGATTACTTATACAATCTGCTAAACGATTTCATACAATTTCCATTAATATATCTGTTCAATATTCAGGTGAATCACAGTTAGGATCATTAATCAGTAAATTTTGTTTTTCTTCCATTGTTAAATAAATATATTTGACAGAAATAAACATTTGTTTCCTGATAATAATATTTCTGATTTCGGGAAGTGTTAACATGAAATACAATCAACCTTTTCTAATTAGGCAAATTGAAATTGTTTGCATTGAAGCTCTATGCTTACGGTATCTGTTATACACAAAGAGGGCACCCCTCTGAAATTAATACAGAAAAGACAGAGAAGAGCAAGGGAATATATAGTGTATTATATGAGAAAACAATTCGCAAGTAATGACACGCAGAGAAGAAAACAATTCCGCAGTTGATAACCTTTAATACTGAAGCGGAGAATTAAAAAAATGGATACAGCAGTTATTTAACATTACAGCCCTCCTACACCATTTAGTTATTTCGAGATGCAGCGTCTATGGGCAAAGGTAGTTAACCTAGATATTGCCATCATGTATTCTCTTTAGCAGCATAGAATTCAATTGTCAGCTACGTAACGTAATACCATATCAGCAAAATATAAACTCCTGCCAAAAAAATATAACACAAGACGTAATTTACGATGTAATGCAAAGGGAAGAAAAAATAAAAATAAACATGGAAGTCTTTTAAGGGAAAAGGTACGGAAACATATTTGAATCAAACGGGAATAATTGAGGAAATGGCAGGATATAATTAAGACGTACTTTATATCTGTAAAATGTAAGGCAATAACATTTCTATATAAATGAAATATAAACCTATATTAAATAATACACATATATATTGACAAAAGTAATGGTAGTATTTTGGAAAAAACTGAAAACATAATCAGATAAAATAACTTCCAATAAACCTAACAATTATACATTTTACTAGATTTTTATTATTATTAAAAAGTATAGTCCAAATCGATCTGCCTGTCTGTCTGACCATCTATCCATCCATCCATCCATCCATCCATCCATCCATCCATCCATCCATCCATCCATCCATCCATCCATCCATCCATCCATCCATCCATCCATCCATCTATCTATCTATCTATCTATCTATCTATCTATCTATCTATCTATCTATCTATCTATCTATCTATCTATCTATCTATCTATCTATCTATCTATGTGTCTGTCTGTCTATCTAACTCTCTCTTTATATATATATAAAGAAAGAGTTAGATGTATATATATATATATATATATATATATATATATATATATATATATATATATATATATATATATATATATATATATATATATATATAATATGAATTTTCTATAGCAGCATAATGGTAAATTGTCTCCTACAAATTTGCTAGAGTTAATGCAAGAATTGATACATGGCATTTTTAATTTTATTATGATTCACATAGATCCTGCCACCATTGGAATTCTTCTCAGTCCTTATATCCAGGGACAATCCATTATGATAAATTCTTGTTTTTAAGTGTATATTCTGAATTATGTAGTGTCACAACTTTAAAGCGGCAAAGTCAAAATCGTATCTGTTTTTTTGTAACGAATATGCAGTAAATCTTATATAATCCTCACACCCTCATAAACACCTCATTATTCTCAAAAAGCATAAATCAAGTCGTAGATTTATTAATCTGTGCCCATATAGGTTACTGTGGAGTCCGTGAGCATGTACACGTCTGTACCCAGACCAGCTCTCTTTTCAATAAACCTTCTAAAAGCCTGGTAGATATTTTCAGGACTTATCTGATGAAGTACATCTAGAAAAAATAAATTCCTTCATTCAAGGGTCCTTTTTAAATTAAAAAGCCGCTTTTGCAGCTCTTTCACTTCTTGCCTACTTTGGTTTGGTTGCTTATCACGAATTCTATAAATTGATTCCACGCGAACTATCATTCTGTTCCATTGTTCCGCCTGAAATTCCTCAACCTATTCTTAATAAAACTGCTTAGTGTTCTTTACTTCCTTTGCTCATTACATTCACTTGTTCTACCTGCTCCCAATTTAATAAGAATCTCCACCGCACGGGAACATTTGGTTGAAGATTTATGTGAGGAAGACATTTTCCTTTACGACTATTCATGGGTGGCATGACTAGTGCAGGTTGTGTATATGAGTAAACAAGCGCTTTGAAATCATTGTATAAAGATGGCGGAACTGAATTATTTTATGTCCCCAGTCTATCAGTATAACGCAATGATTTTTAACAAAACAAAAACATGATTTTCATTATCGTCTTCATTATAGGTAATGCATATGAGATTTGTTTTCATCTGGTAAACATTCAATTACCAATCGGTAGTACATTTGGCAAAAGTTGTCGTGTTTTGTTTACAGTAAAATGAAAATTACAACATTATACTGAACACAAAACAAGCATAGAAGTCATATAAACTTTCAATATTACACAAATATACATTCTAGGCAACAAGAAAGACATTACCTTGTCCGTTGAGCCCAACTATCCGGATATATTCCTAAGATTCATTATTGTAAAGAGTAAAGTTTATACACCACACCCAACGGTTTGACCTATCCCAAGCTGTATCGATTGAATGGCTTCCCGATTATTCTGTTCTCGAACACACTCCCCTGCGCGTTATCAGTTGTAAATTCCATAGACACCTGGTTTGCAGTTCGTCTGTGTATGACGCGAAAATCTCCCTTGATCTGAAACAACTGGGCCTGTTATCAGTGTCGTATAAATTCACGAAGTCTACATGTACAAGTAAAGGTATTAGCAAGAGTACTTGTCAAATGAAAGTGGTAATACGAAACAGAAACAAACCAGAAGGATTACCCTAAATTTTTGGAAGTATTATTAACAATTGAAATCGGAATCCAAAGGTAACTAACTGGAAACTATATCTGTTTCATGTCATTCCTGCAAAAAAAAGCGTTAATATAATACGGTCTTGAGCCCCATATTGGACTATCAGTGTTTTGGACATAATACAAAGCCAGAAAGCAACAATTTAGATCGGAGACCAATTAATTTGCGGACCTATCCATCTCAATCTGGATATATTTACCGAATTTTTGTCATAGTTGGAGAGATGTTTATGGACAATGCAAAAGTATGGAGTTTTACATGATCGAAATATACATTGTTTAATTGACAATTTGTTAGGAGCATTCGCACATCTGATACATATTACATTAGGGATAATTTGATATTTCTGCTCCCCCAACCACTCGTTCTCTATTCCATATTTGTTTTCATTGCATACTTATGTCACTTCTAAACAATGGATAAAAGTTAAAATGTTATGGCCCATTTCTTGCCTACCTATCCTTTGATAAAAAAAACCCTGCCTGGATACATGCATTTTGAATAGTATCTAAACATAAATTCTTATTAGAAATAGTAGAATTGTCGTTTTTGTATAATAGTTTTCAGTTTTACGAAGCTAACAATACTGTAACATGCTTACAATGTAATGAATAGGATGATCCAAATTAAAGAAGTCACAAATGAGTAGTGAACACCACGACATCAATGGGCAGTATCTTACCTCGTTGGCACATTAATATAAAACAACTCCATCGAGAATATGCACTCATATGTATTCATTGTTACAAAAGCTGGCTCTCGTTAGAACTGTCAGCAATACTTATAAAGTGAAGAGACGGAATGGGTTTTTGAGATTTGAAGTTTCTAATTATATCGCAAAGTCGGTAGCTCAGATGATACTTGGTTTGCCCGAAATGAACGTAGAGCCTGCCTACATTTTTAGCTTTCTTCTTATATACACCAGATGTAACTGAATAACCTTTACATTTACTTTATGCTTAATCAAACAATGGTTTCAATACCAATCTTTTTCAACCCATCAACCAAATCATTATAAACTCATCCAAAGCGTTTTATACCACTACATCGCAATGCAAAAATACGTAAACATCTAGTGAAGTCTCCGAATTATTTATAAACTAAATGGTAAAGCGTTTGGTTTTAACTGAAATAAAGACAAATTATGCCTTAATTTCTTCTTCTCTTCACAGCTGTTGTATGTACTATAGTATGACAATTCCATGCTTCCAGACCTAACGTTTGGCTTATAAACCAAACATAACGAGAGAAGAAATTACACAGGGTGAAGATTGGATTTTCTTTATCAAAATGACCAAGGGCTGCAATGTTGTCGATGCAGCGATTGTACATGTTGAAACATTTGTCTTAATTAGTCATTTTGCAGAGATATCTATTAGAAGAGAAGCGAGATTGTCGAGGTTTATAAATCCTATCAGGAAATGTTGATAATACTGTTTAATAAACTTGAGTTGTGATTGAGCAGTGAACGTTTGAGATGTGTTTCCCAGGCAAAACCTCATGTTTTAAAAATGAGTTAGTCACTACAAATTAGACAGGTAAGCGTGTTTGCTAAACTGACCGTATCCTGATTTTGTACATAATTTTCCTAGATATAAGTCTTAAAATAAGTGTTTATAAATTGATTTGTCTTACATGATATAGGAATCATTCATGCTAAGAATTTATTGTTGTTTTTTAGCAATAGTGTAGTGTAAGCCGAGAAGCGAATTTTGTTTGGTATATTTGCTTATCTAAGATGTGAATTATTTTAACGTGTGAATTGTTTTTATTCACATTTAAGCAGCTGTAAATGTGCATGTTCAAGATGATGATGAATATTTCAAACAGTACGGGCTGAATCTTCATCAAGCGATAGCAGTTTATGCCATCTATTAATTTGTAATGTTAACTAGTTCTGTTGGAGAAATACACTAATTTTCATGCACTATGTTAATTGTGTATAGAAGGAGAGACGCTATAGTTCTAGTGTATGTATACACCAATGGCATTAGTTGTGTTAGCGCAAGGTTATGACAAACTATAAGCAAATTGTCTATTGTGAAATCTGATACAGGGTATTTTGTGTACCAGAGAATGGAATATTTCGTTCCGAAAGTAATGCAAATAATGGATGAACGAAGAAGTAGGCCGGAAATATGTTTATTCGGAACATAAATTCCACCATTAACAAATACCAGAGATTCCACGAATTAATACAGGATTTTGATCGATCAGTAAAAGAGGCTTGACGACCGAGACAAGCCAATATGTAAATGTAACGCACAAACAGGGAAGAGTGAACCTGAGAGTGTTCCAGTACAATTTGACAACAACTGACAAGCTACGTTAATTCTGGAGAGTGAAGAGCAACCAGTTGTAAGGTTATTGAAGGCATGCAGGGCAATTGATGTTGGAAATATTCACTCAATTTCGTAACGAAAATTTATGTATCTATATACTACGGAACTGTTGAATGCATTGTAAAGATATGAATTAAATATTTCTGGAAAAAGTGCACCTTACGATTGATCCTGCACAATTTTAGTTTGCTTGTCCAATCAAATAAATGGTTAGGATTTGTATACACGGGGACTCGTGTTGTTCTACTTTATATCTCTGCTAAGAGTTTAATTTATTCCATCCATTAACTTCCTTTGTAATATTCACTCGATTTGGGCTATAACTTCGCGGTTGATCAGACTCTATGCATCGTAAACCACTACGGAAAATGTCACACAATGTCTTATAAAACAAAACATTTTAAATGTCTTCCCGTTTTGTAATGTAAATAGCTAGAAATATCACATTCAAATAATTTTGTTTTGGGTAATCAGCTACATTCTATCCCATTAGCGTGTAGCGAGCAGAATAAAATCAAATTGATAGAAAACATATAGTTATTATAGAAGTCATTTCTTCTAACACTATCAACTTTAGATGGTTAAAGAGTGTTTGAATTTGTTTACGATTCATATTTTTTTCTGCTGTACTAATTAAAGGCAAATAAAGATACAAGTACAAACTTCCACAGCATGCATACCTGCAGCTGTTTCCTGTGTATGTATGATGTATGTGTGTGTGTTTGTGTGTGTGTGTGTGTGAGAGAGAGAGAGAGAGAGGTGTGGTGGTGGTAGATTAATAACACAGTTTAGTTTTAATTGTTTTGCAAACTTAGTGATGATTAATAATATCAGTATACACTACCACAGAACGCTAATCACTCCATGACAAGCCTTGACCTTTCAGACCAGTTTATTCACATATCACAATATAGTTTCTTACTCTGTGTGTATGTGCGTATGTGTGTGTGATGTAACGTAGTTTTAACAATTTTTCAGCCTTATCGTTAAGATACCTGCAGTGAAGTAGTTTATTGTGATTTGCATCACTGAGGTATCATGCCACAGTCTTGTAACATCATGTTCCATTCAGTCACATTATTCCTACACAAGGCCGACCGGTCCTAACACTATGTTCGCAATATTGATAGCCAAGCGAGGAAGCTGATATATCCATTTTTTATAATTCTTTTGGTATGACTTGACCGTGGTTCGATCCTGCAATCTCTCGCACGATAGACGGATACTTTAACCACCTAGGCAACATGAGTGGAACGTTATTGTGTATCATGATGAACATGATAGTCTTTATATACTAATAAATAAAGCGAGTAAATAATGGAAGAGGAGGAACGTTAATTTGAGAAAGTATCCTGCTTTATTGATTTTCTCGGAATTAAAAGTCGCTTGCGAGATAGGTGGATGCATAAAACAGGTTTTTTTCTTAGAATAAAAAGTAATCGACACGACATCAGAAAAACATTTTTGAGACAGATTATTGTTTAATACATGATACCATCGTAACAAGTTTTACTACACAGTATTTGATTTCTATATGTCAGAATCTATAAACATATTCCGTCTGATAATATAAAAAGTTTTTCAAATTATACTGACGTGCTCATTTTGAAATTGTGTTGAGCACAAGTTCTTTAAAACGTACAGATGCATGCAAATCAACAGTTGTGCTCAAGAAAAGCGTGTTTCAGCAAACGTAGTGGTGATAAGTACGAGCATGATATATTCTTTTGAAAAAATGAGTGTAGAACGATTAACTCCGATAAGTCTGAGTTCAGAGATCACGTCTGCGTTCAGTTCGGTGTTTCAAGAATGTCTCCAAAGAAAGGGATGAGGGTTAAAAATCCACCCACCAACCCGACAAAGAATGTGCGTGTGCATGTGTGTGTGTATATGATTTGGATTTTTAAAGTAGCCTTAAAAATGTTTCTGTTACATCGCTACAATGTTCACAGTATAGCAGTTTATATTGATGTCTAGAAATGGGCATCATGCCGCAAACATGTAGCATCCCTTGCCACAAGCTATCATGTGCCGTACACTAAGACAATACAATATTTCAGTCCTCTCTTTTTCTCCCATATGCTTCTATTTTGCTATTATGCAGGCCAGTGTATTGTTAATTATTTTATATAGCGACCTGTGACAATTTAAGGTGACTGACTATATAGAGCATCACTAAATGATATTTAGTTGCCTTAACGTAAAGTATAAAATAAAATCTGAGAATATTTTGGAAAAATGTACAATAAAGAACCTGCATCCCTCGGCTACTATCACCCCTCAGCCAACTGAAATGACGTATAGCAAAAAGATATAATAAACGAAACAAATATAAAAAACTATAAAAATCAACCAATTGATAATACTTGGATATACTTTGATAAAGGAAAATTATACATTACAGTACAGCTAAGGTATTAATTGCATTTGACGGAACAATGTCAATCTGTGTTGTCTACTACATGGAACATTCTCGAAAACTTGGCTTCTAGTTCTGGGGTTCCCTGGCCTGGAAAAACGCATCGCAGCATCATGTGCTGTTTAACTTATTCAAGCAGTTTGACAGCAAACCATTGCTATCACCTACAAAAGAGTAGACTATTACATTGCAGGATAGCAGTTTATTCTTCCTACTGAAAATCCAGAGAGTAATAGTTAAGAAGCCAGAAAGAAAAGGTTGGTTTTACAGGAGTGCACCGTGACGAGTTTTTGAATGTCTAATATATCAATCATAACCAACATCTTTGATCCTTGGTGAAACAAACTCATCTCAAGTTATTTTATACTGTCGTTAAAGACGTATACCACTTTACCTTTTGTTAATTTACAGGTTTGTAATAACACTCATAACCACTAGAGCAATGAAATTGACGAAAGACGTGAGCAGCACTGGATGATAATTGATACAGGATGTTTGAAAATCTGACTTTCTCCTTCCAACTTACCAAGACGTATTAACATAGGTAAGCCCCTTTATGATCTTTAGATGTGGAATATCTATTTCAAACTCAAGCTGATAAGCTTTTATTATTTAGTTTTTAATCTCAGGTCCTGAGATAAAAGTGAAATTGTCTGACTGATATAACAGTGATATATATATATATATATATATATATATATATATATATATATATATATATATATATATATATATATATATATATATATATATATATATTCGAAGGCACATATACATTCGGAATATAAGAGCAAATAATGCATCAATCAAAATGAATTAAGTGTCATTGGTTATGTATTTACACTTCCCATTCCTAAGTTCGTTTTTTTATTGAACATTTATAACATACTAGAGTTGTGTTGATGGAAGATATTTGAAACTGCACAACTTGTCCCACTTAGATAGGCAGATCGCTTGTTGCATCTCCTATTTTGCGTTTTGTAAATAAAAGCTAACCAAAACATGAAGGAAAACACCGCCTAAAATAATATAAAACGTAGAACAACTTTAATTAGGTACCCAAAATCTTGTGATCATCGTAAGGGAATGAGACAGCTTAATCGATAAAACAAGCACTAAATTCAAAACGGAGAAACATTGACTGTGACCTGTTTGAATTGCAGAAGAAGCTGAGCAATTTAAATAAATATATATTCCAACTATTGTCCCAAATCATTGACATGATTTATTTCCAAAACGATGGAGCGAATGGTAAGTGGTGGATCACTTTGCTATCGCATAGCCAATAGACTACAATTAGACGTTCAAGGTGGATTCAATCGCCATAGAAGCACAAAAGATCATCTAATCTGACTCGAAACATTTATTAGAAAAGCAATCGTAAAGAGAGAATATATTGTTACTGTATACTTCGACTTGAAGAAAGATCGCAACGCCACGTGAAGGTACTGCATAATAAATGACATATTCGATCTAGGCCAAGGCGCTCCCCACCTAAAGATGTCTTCAATGGTTCGAAAGAGACACTATCTTGGTGATTTTGGCTGTACCATTTCTGAAATTTATTGTTAGAACACATGTGCCCTTCTGGACATCATGTTGTCAGTCACCCTGTTTTGCATCAAACCGCAAAATAGCGAAATACAATATTTTCAGGAAATAGTCGTTCTTTATATGGTGAAGAAGTTTTGATCTGTTTTAAAGGAAAAGGGGTGTATACTATCGAACATCGACTATAAATAATAATAAACAGCGTTCAGAAAGGGAAGAAGAAAATGGGTAGTGTGTTTTAAAATCAAGAACTGTTTGTATCTACTTTCGTAGATTACATTGTGTTCATGATATTGCTAAATTTTAAATCGACTCTTCTGGAAAAAAATATTTCCAAGCCATTGCTTTAACACGAGTCATATAAATCCTCATATATGTGAGTAGATCAGAAGTTCTTATTCAGGATATACAGGTTATTAGTTGAATCGAGACTTTAATATGGGCCGTAAGTGTTCGGATTAGTACGCAAATCTTACCCTTAACTGTTTCATTTAATACATAATCAGTGACTTCGCCTCTTCATGGGTGTAATGAGAACTTCCCTTAGTGAAAGCTTTTCTACTTAGCAAATAACCATTCACTTTATCACAGACGAATGAAACCGACTGTGCAGCATCTTGTCAGACTGTGCTCTAATCAATCAAACACCGCATATGATCGCAGATATTGTCTTTAGGCCCAAATAACAAACCTTCAGAAATCGAACTTCATTCCACCTTTTGGCATACTGGTATTCACTTGAAAGCAGCAAAAACTCGGTGATGGACATATTGCAAAATTCTGTATTCCCAATTCATCACCAAGGTAATGTAAACATACCACATTAATATCTGACCTTTGCAATTTCAAATAGGTTTCATCAAATCACCTTGTTTTAAAGAGTAAATTCAGTCAAAACAGTGCTTCCTATAGTAACCATACTTCCGTGTATATAGATTGTTTGAAAGAAGACAAAACTGGGCTGTCAATAAAACACATCATGTCGCTTTCTCAGTTTAGTTGCCTTCCATATTGAAAACTTTGTAGATTTTCTAATTTGACGAGCCATTAATATACCAGATATTACAAAAACATGATATTCTCGTATAATCTTGGAAAATATTCCTTTCCGGTCGATACCTAGTTAGAGTGATACTATGGTAATAAACGGACCGATAAAAGAGTGAAAGCTGCCATGCTGTCACCCGTCTATGAATGGAAAGGTACTGTCCTCAAACGTTGCAAAAAATAACATGCTCCTCATATCAGGCAAATATATAAAATGAAAATGCCACAAATAAACGTAACAACATCACGCAAACTATTAACAAGTGGAATCCCCCGTATAAAACAAACCAGAAACAACGTGGTACTGTGCCCATCGCGTATTGTTCACATATGACTCACAAAGACCTAATAAAGGGTCAACCTCGACCTGAATGCCTGCGATATAAATGTCCGCTGCGAGCAGATTACATTTGTGTCGAGTGCGTCTATTTTCACACTTTAAGACCAAAATATTTAACCGGCAATGATTTAAATAAATAACGGTACAAGGACCTTTCACCAGAAAATTGACACTTTAAGGACATGTGGCTTTAACAAAAAATATAAATAATCCTTTAAGGAGTAAACACGTAAACTTCAATTATTTTGCAGAATTTTAACATCCTTATGGTTCATATTTAATATTGTTGTACTTAATTTTTACATTTATTATCTTCCTATATTTTTTCGCCATTACTCGTTTTCAAATTTTCAAGCTATCCATAGTTGGGCTACCACTTTATCTAGTGAAAATTTACAAATGTGCCTACCATATTTTAACACAGTAAATATTAAAACGTGTTAGTTTTACGCATTTGCAATCGCTTTGAGAGCACTATTTTTGTACACACATCCCACTGATATATTCCATGGTGTCCATATCCTAAATGATGTCATATCAATATGACACATCAGTGATGATGGCTAATGTTTCTGGTTCAGCAAGGTACCCTCAATTGTTGTCGTCTCCAGATAATACTATGATGGTTATTCTATGTTTTAATCTAGCTTCAAAATATACAACACACATTTGTTATATACAAATCTACAAAAAAAAATTACAGTTTGATTAAACCTTTAAAAAATAAGACTGCTTTTCTAGCACAGTGTTGGAAACAATAATATAGATATTTTACATTGTCCACACAATTACACGATTTGCTATGGGTCAGTTTAATTTGGAGCAGCTATAATTCGAGTTTAATATAGACGCTGCATATATACATTACTGCTGACACGTATGTGATGTTAGTTACTTTAATATAATCTTCCAAAAATTTTAATAATTAATACAATAATGGTTGGAATTCCCAATAATCGACAGTGTAGGCAACACGTTATCTGTTAGTAATAAGATGGTAAGAAATTAAACAGGATTTGTCAAGTAATTGTCGTATCCTGTTCATTAACTCTTATGTAGCTTTATTTGTCTACTCATGATTGCTTACGTAATTAAACATCGTATGCTTGTAACAATGACGATAGTACCGATGAATGAATTTTCGAATAATAAAAATTGTATACAAAGAGTGGTATATCATTGAAACAGCGAGTATGCTGCACGTATATTATTTATATCACAAACAAATACATATATTTTCATTAGATATGATTTACTACAGGCAGCTGTGTATTTACGTAGTGAATGAAATCCTTACATTCCCGTGTGTCTGCTACAAAATGTAGTTCTATGCCTTTTGTGGATATTAACAGTCACTTTGCATATTTATAACTTGATGTTTATTTTCTTCACTTGATTAAATCAATATAATACACACTTATGACTTAAACAAGATAGACGATTTAAATTGTAAAAGTAGAACACTACAAACACTTAGATAGTTGCTCCATTTACGTGAACGCTAATCTATTTACCTACCGGCTCATGGAAATTAATGTGGAATAGAAAATAAGCAAAATGAAGAACCAGCAAGAGATGAATAAAATATTTTAATATATTTACAGTTGATCTAAGTAATTATTCTGCTCTAGTAACAGTACCACCAATCATTAACGCTCTGTCTCATCATTTGAAAAGTTTAACATTTACCATCTTTCATAAGTCCAGAAATATCGTGGGATGACACAAATGAAAATCCTCTACGTTCCTCCTTTCAAAGAGAGAGAGAGAGAGAGAGAGAGAGAGAGAGAGAGAGAGAGAGAGAGAGAGAGAGAGAGAGAGAGAGAGAGAGAGAGAGAGAGAGAGAGAGAGAGAGAGAGGGAGAGAGAGAGGGAGAGAGAGGGAGAGAGAGAAAGAGAGATGAAACATTGAATATATCACATTATGTAAACCTGGTAACAGAGGAATTTACTGTATAATGTTAACGTGGTTTTGCAACTTTGTATCATTGGAAAACAATGTAGATTAAACCCGAGGAAATACACGCATATCGTTACGACGAACCATATTATTGTAGGTTACTTGATTTTATTTATATTTCAAGGTTTTAATCCAGGCCAAATGCCTTTTCTCTCTCACTCCACATTTCTGCGTGGTTTGTTCGTTATGCATGGGTGGAAGAAACAGAAATATGAAAGGACTATCACGAAAATGTATTTCATATTAAATTCGTTTAGATAACGAGGATTATTAATACTTTTTATATTTATTTGTATGCGTCACTGATGATTAATGTTGAAATTCATCATTCATCTAGAAGCAACCGCGGACGGTCGCTAGAATGGTTATAGATGCATATTATTGCACTATGAATGGAAGATAAATAAACACAAAGATAAGTAGGTTTATTTGTTAAAGAAATTCTTTCAAGGACGAAGCGATTGTGTCTGATTTTAGTAAAACACATCTTGAGACGTTCGATAACATCTGACGAAAATTAAGCGGAACGTAGCAGCAGCGTATATGCAAATTATGCGGTGTTGTTTAACAGTCCAAAATAAATCTCAAGTTCAAGAGTTAGACAAAGAGTTAAGAACACCTAGGCTATATTATACTTATACTGATGTCGTGCAATTGTCACATGCCTAATTAGTCATAGATTTTGAACCTACGATTTCGTATAAACATAAACTTACTTATGATTTAATACAAGATGAATGTACATACATTTACACGTGATGTTCTGTCCGTATAACAGGCTATTTAAACACTAATCGCATCTTTTCTTTCTAAGAGTATTTAGCATGAATTCATTTCAATCTCATGATGCGGCCAAATTAATTCAGGCAGTTAATGCTATCAGTTGCTAATAAAATGCACATTCCACATAAAAATAATAAAATAGCTTTAAGAATTGATACTGAAATAATATTAAGTATACAAATGAATCCAGATCATTCTGAAACAAAGTGGGGTTGGACTTCTAGTAGGAGTGATTATTCGAATGCTTTTAAAATGGAATTATGGTGCAGAAGTTAATAAAACAAATCAGCTTGAAAAAGAAATAAAAGATATACGATGTGCATAAACTGCAATTTCTGCAATAATGAAAACTACTAAGAGAAGTCTGCATCAGGAGATATACTGCCACTTGAGATTCAGGTCATATCTCGCTCGATGATGTTGTCGTCTTCTAATGCTACTACTCCGTTAACGACGATTCCTTCCAAACCTAATTTAAGACCAGTATTTCACAATGTGAAAAAAAAAATGGAAACCATTATTAAAGAATCTTTGCTTTGACGACGTGTTCTTCTACTTCTGCTGCGGCAAAAAATGGCCCCTTCTAAGACAAAAGTACAAAACAGAACCAGTATGTTACAAAGTTTACTGGTTTTGTCGACACAATAATTATAACGATTTAGTCCTCTGAGAATGCCCAGGCACCTAACGTCATGTTGATATGAGGTCCTGACAATAATTAGAGATGAAGTTAAGAATGAAAATTGTTTACAATATGATTTGTTTCACTTTTCTCCGCCTAAAAATTGATGTCACAAAGATCACAAGATCATCGAAAGTAAATAATAACATCTCTCCCCGATTCGATAAGCACTGGAATGTTTTGTCAGACCTTATTAAATGCACCTTAAGAAATTATTGATACCATGTGTCAAAAAGAACGGTATGTTTTACCGAGATTCAGAAACATAGATTAGTACGGCAATGTTACGTAGTTGACACATGTTGAGAAAGAAAAAATGCTATTAGATAAAAAAATATGTTCGTTCTGCATGCAGTTTTTGGCGCATTTTAATATGACCATTGAAAGGGGTGAATGCTCCTATCTTAGGATTGATTGTTTGAACTCTTTTAGTACAATGATGAGATAATGAAAAAAGGCAAACTTTCCTGGAAAGACATTATGCTTGGTCTTCGGATCTTTTGGATTGACGAAATTGAACGTAGGTTCATACAAAAGGTGGATGGAACTCCGTCATTGGGACGAATAACGGACACCACATTTGCCTTTTAGTCTTAATCAAACAAAGATGTCACAATAAGAACATGAATTACAATCGTTGATCAATTGAACAGATGTGTCGAAAACGGAAACTATTGCAAAGAAACGGAAAACTAATGCAAATAATTCAACTGTTTCATTCAAAGCACTACAAGAAACAGCTAAACCCACTCTCTGCGTAAGTTCACAAATGTCAAGAAAAGCAAGGAGACACAGCATGAAAGAAGGACGATAGCAGGAATAGCAACCATGATGGTAGAATAGATGGAAACAAGAGAAGTATTTACAAATCCGTGTGCATTTTTCCACTACTACGAATATCACATTTTTGAGCTGTTATCTTGCTCTCAGACGAGACTGAATAAAAACTTGCGTCAAGGAGGATGAAAACTGTCATCTGATGATTGATGATGTAATGTGAAAATGATGTATACGTAGGAACTTCATTATCCTTTTGCTCTTAGCTTGTACACATCTTCTTGTAATCAACGAGGGTATGATAAAGATAAACTTCCTAATCGAATACATACAGAGAGGTTCAAGCGTATCTCATCAACATGGACAACGGTCATTGCATAGGTAAACATCAGAGGGTGTACCAATTTCATTCATATCGATTACCTCCTCCAAATAACGCCATTGTCTACATCATGATAAGAAATGGTGTATTTACTCAATTCAGTAATAATAAATTACAAAGATCAGATTCGACTGTGTGTGGACAAAATTGTATGGAATGTTTTATCAACTCAGTTCTGGATTCCCTATAGAACATGTGCTGACTTGCTCTAGAAACGGTGGCAAAATATAAAAATGATTTTGTGTACAGTACGGCTACATGTAGTCTTTTCGTTAGCATAGAAATGTAATGTGCATTGATGTTAAAATTATACTATATTAGATGATTGTTTAAAATCAAAACGATTGCATAACGTTGTCAGCCATGTAAATACGTCTATGTTTAATATTGTGGTATTTATAATGATGAGAAAGGATCTATGCCTAATCCTCATCCACAGTCCTTATTCTGTTCAGGTTTAGTTGGTTTTGCAGGGTGCGGGGCTGATTTATAGAAGATGATGCTGGCTCGAGTTTAGAAACTAACAGTTTCTTATGGACATTATCTTCCACTTTCTCTCAGTCAATCTCTGATTTTTTTTCTAAGTCCTGGTGTCCTTTACAACCTTGCTTGGTTTGTTGTTTTCGTTGAGTAGTACGTGTGGGTTGCTGGCCGCTCAGAAAGGAATAAAATGTTTACGTTGTATACATATTTTTTACAATCTGTAAAATGTTTCATTAATTTGATTAAATAAGAAGTTTAATATTTTCCGGACACAATGAAGTTTTCGCTGAATTCCGTAAGCATCACACATCTATAAAGATAGTAAGGTGAATTCATAATTTGCTTTACTATTGAAATTTGACTAGAATTGATAAAATTCTTGTTACATTTATTACAGTTTGAGGTTCTTTTATAACTTTTTGTTAAATTACGGATTAGTTTCGACATTATAGTGTTTGTAACTTATATTCTATCATCTGATTTCGCACAATTTTAAATCCGCATGAATTTGAGAATTTTAGTGATATTTTCAGTCCATGTAAATTTGGTTTTGATTTTCTAAATAAAACATTCCGATCTTTATCAGTCTCGTGAACGGTATGGTTCCCTTGATTAGAGTTATTTATAACAGCATTATAGTATATGCAAATTTACTTTCACCTCCAACATGACCCGAAGTATGAGTAATACTTTATATATAAATCTTGGATATACGCATTTATCCACTATGAAGCAGGTTACTACAACGAATGAGTTCATGGTATTATCTGTACTGTTAGATGTGATATGATTGTGTGCTTGGTCAATAAATGTGTTGCTTGGATGGTTTAGTGTGGTGGATCACTTAACTACTCCCAACATTTTGGATAGTATTTATAGGTTACTGAATTTGTATGGGAAAATAAGAACAAGTCTTTCGGATGGCTATACTGCACGACCTTGAGAGTACAGTATATTCATCCGAAAAAAACCAATTCATATTTTTCCGTTCAAATGCAGTAAACATTTAATTATATGCTCATTTTTGTTTCATTACCAAAGACTTAATAACAAAATTCACAACCAACTATATTTAACAATACAATTTATTATTCTATTATTAAAATAATAAAATGCATGATATTAGTTTTCATGCGCATATAGGTCCTCCCACCGACCTTTTCACTTCATAGCGTACCGCGCGCTCAAGTGCATCAAGCGCGAGGAGTCTAATATGGTGTTCAATATAGGGGAATATTGAACTATTCTGACAATGTAAAGTTAACGGAGAAACAAAATGAGCGTATAATAATTGCGAGATATTAGTCATTACAAGTGGAGTATTGATGGCAAATTGTGGGGTGTTGGTTAGCAGATGACTATGCAATGGTCGCTGCACACAACGTGTTAATTGATGTGAGGTATAGGTCACTTCATACGACGGTTAATGGTATAGTGTGGGTGTTGAATATTAAATAACACATGGCATGTTAGTGGCATAAAATTCGGTTGAATCAAACAAATGACTAAGTATTGTTACTACTAACATCTTGCTAGATAGTATGTGTGCGGCATTGGTCACTACACATGCCAGGTTGAGGGTATAGTGTGGAGTGTTATTGACAGGTTTCTGGTCAATACTCAGGCGCGTTTGATAGTAAGTGTCGTATTAGAGGTCACCTACTTCTAACAATGTAACAATGTAGCCTCAGTATTAGATTCAAGGCCAAGTCGGTCCAGTCGGCCAAAGGCAGGTCAAGATTGAATAGCTTCCCCGTTGAAGTTTTCTTTTAGACATATATACACTATTTGCTGTAAATTTCATAAGCATACAATTTGGTCAAGTAGAATGTCGTATCTGGGTGGAGTATGGACTGTGTGTCTGTAAATTGGTCAGCACTGTTGTAAAGTTATAATTGTCTCCCCACTTGTGGCCAGTTGTTTTATACGTCAGTTCACCGACACTATGAAAAGATTGGTAATCTAGAATAAATAGTCCCTACAAGGATACAGTTTTCAAATGTAATGATGACATGCCTATTAATCCTTTTAGAAAGCCCACAATATCTAGAAAAAGATAATAAAATCGAATGGTATCTTATATTCGTTAAAACTGACATCTTTAATACAAAACGCACTAATTTGAAATAATCTTATCATGCTTAAATCAATTGTGTTTTGGTTAGGATATATACAGCAAAGATAAATCCCAGAATAGTGGGATCCAACAGGTATAGACTGAGTTCTGTTATCAGTCCTTTTATCATTGAACTTTATTTGGCATGTTCTTGAAGTGTCCCTGGACAAATACACATATCAGCAAGATGTGATACTGGGAACATGTGAACACGAGGAAGTAACGAGTATCACTATTTTAGGGACTGTTGTTGATTAGTCAACACGGAATGCAAGCGTAGACAATGAGTGTAAATGTAAGACGGATATTAATAATGTAATGTTTGGGAGAGGTACATACAAGATTGGGGTGGGTAGGCTGGGCCTATTTCTGTAGTTTCAAAAAAACAAATATGTGAGTCATTTGTTCTTGAAAAGTGAGTTCAGAAATTTATTAAATTTTTAAGAAATTATAAAATTTTCCTTACAGGTAAAACAATATTATATTTTTGTTGCAGTGTAGGGATATTATAACTGAATTTTGTTCTAAACGGCACGCTTAATCTTCAGGAAAACAAAACTCGTAAGAAAGATATTTAAAAGATTTCAATTGCAGCAGGACAAAGTGAGTGGTTTAGTGAATCCGCGCCCAGGTCTGAATTTACTGAAACGACAGTCCAGTGTAATATAGAAATATTTTAATTCGTGTCAGATACCGAAAAAGCAACCACTATCCAGAACTTTGGTAGAAAATTTACAATCTTGTTTCAACCATTTCATAATAGGAAACATCACTATTACATATTACAAATATATTTTCTCTCCTGGAAAAAACAAAACACACACACATCCATCTATATCTATCTATCTATCTATCTATCTATCTATCTATCTATCTATCTATCTATCTATCTATCTATCTATCTATCTATCTATCTATCTATCTATCTATCTATCTATCTATCTATATATATATATATATATATATATATATATATATATATATATATATATATATAAACAAACTAGTTCAGGAAATTTATTCCAGTAAACAGTCATAGAATAAGTTCTTTCTTTGAAATTTATCAAATTTGTTAATAAAGAAAGTAAAAATAATTTTGTATTTTTCATATTTATATCAAGTTATTATTATTTTCGCGAATAAGAAAGCTCACATCTGGAAGCTTCCGATATTTCAATAAGATGTATGATTAAGAAACACCACAATTATATATACTTTTGCCAAGATTTCCTTAGCACTCCTAAGTTACATAGAAGTCATAAGTTTAAGTTCATTTGTCTTCTACCACCAACATAAATCAGGAAGTTGAGCTTTGTTTACAAAGCTAGTTGAAGGCCGTTTTCATAGCGTGATCAGCTTTGCCAATCATTTTCCTGTTTCGGCTTTCCTGGTCAGTGCCGAGCATGAAAATGCATACATGTTGATCGCTTTGTACCTTTATTCGTAAAGCGAATAGCTTCAAAGTTGAAATGGGTACATTCTCGAACTTTGTCGCAGAGAAAGCAATGGCAAGTGCTACCTTTTGAAAAGAATAAACTCCGTCAAACATAAACTTTCATAATAGGAGAAAACTAATGGTATTATTTGCAGCTGTTGCCTGCTGCTTTATGAATTATATAGGGTTTGATATTTCAATACCAGAGCGCTACGCTGGCCTAGCCTTTCGACCGTCCGCCTAGAGGTCGTTGTTTCGAACTCGGTTCGAATCATATTGAAGACTTATAAAATTGGTATTCAGGTTGGTGCTAGGACTGGCCAGTCCGGTGTCAGAATAAGGTGACTGGGTAGGACATGATGCAACATGTCTGTGGCATGATGCCCCAGTGCTAGACATCACAAGTCACAGACACAGTCACACACACTCACACACACACACACACACACACACACGCACACTTCAAGACTAGAGCGATTTGGAACTTGGACATTAGCAATAACATCCAGCTTTTAATGTAGAGGTCAATATAATAATGCATATTTAACCAGCATACCTACAGAGAGAGAGAGAGAGAGAGAGAGAGAGAGAGAGAGAGAGAGAGAGAGAGAGAGAGAGAGAGAGAGAGAGAGAGAGAGAGAGAGAGAGAGAGAGAGAGAGAGAGAGAGAGAGAGAGAGAGAGTACTGTAGTTGCTTAGTTTGGACTCCATTTTTACTGTGAGTGATTATTCCAGTAGATATTTTCTACTCTAATGACTGACAAAGAGACAAGTTATCAATAATGATTAATATTTTGTCTGGAAAAAGTGGTACCTCGTGTGCTATGCAACACCTTAAAACAAGGATGTGTATATAGTTATGTATATTTAATTTAGACTATCTGAATGACCTTTATCAGTGATTGATGTAGAGTTTTTACCTACTTGACTATTGTGAAGATCTGATCTCCTGATTCTTTTCATGGTTATAAATTGCAAATTGTAAGTTCAAGGCCTAAATCCATTGCTTACGAACTTTTTTTGAATGTTTCTTTTGAAATGACTGACGGCTTGGACGTTAGTTTATGACATATGCCAGTTAACTTTAATATATCTTTATATACGTTTTTTAATTAAAGTGCTCCTTTGATTTTCTGTTTGACTGCTTCATTCTGTCTGTCTGAGTGTGTGTCTGTATATGCGCTCGTGTGTGTTAATATACAGACTCACAGACAGGGTCAAAAAGTAAGATGAACGATATATGGGTCGTGCATGATGATATATATATATATATATATATATATATATATATATATATATATATATATATATATATATATATATATATATATATATATATATATATATATATGTTTATGATTAACTATGTTTCATTATCTATGGTACGCGAAAGCTCACGTAACTGCTTAGTTATGGAACAAAAATGAACCCTTTTGTTACTACAGAGCAAACATATCTGATTACATGTACACAGACCATTATTTTTTCAGGATATATCGTTACTCTATAAGCGAAACTAATTCAGTAACATTAGCTACACAGAGAGAAGCTCAAGTGAAGATTTACAGGGCTGCAATCTCTGATATAAATCGCGATGCTGAGCTGAACTCAATGTGAAACAGCTTTGTAACAGTCTTACAACGTACCTTATTTCCATATGTCAAGCCAATTCTGTAAATCAACTATTGTTGTGGTTTCAAAATGTACCATGCCTTAAGACTTGTTGGTTTTCTTTGATCTTGTTTTTACGCCTTTGGGATTTACAGGCATCCAAATACCTCCACGTGATGATATTGGGAATCGAAAGCAGCATACATTGCATAGAAGAATCTTTATCTGGAGTTATAATCATCTAGTTGACGCAGATTAAATGCAAGTTATTTTTATCCTAAGATAACAAAATAACTGCCAAATTCACCAGATATTTATTTTTTGCTTCTTTCCGGTAAGAAATCGGCTGATATTAGAATGGCGGGCTGGTGCCAACATCGCCGGTTCAATGGTTTTCCAAATACTGCATGTTAATGATATGGAACGATTTAAAGGAAATGTTCATTTGGTTCTTTTCAGGTTTAGCTACTGGCATCAACGTTGGCTTTGACCAAAGCTGCAGGCAGTCACAAGTTTCCCAACTTTTATCGAATATGATTAGCAGTGTTTTGAGAGGTTATCAAGTTGACATTGTATATCATTTGGACCTGCTAAAGTGTCATGGACTAAATCAAAAAGGTCTAGTAACTCTTTGAGGGTAAAAGGTTATGCTGTAATCTTCAGCATCAGCCCTTCGGCATTAGCTGACCTTAAAGTTAGAGAGATCTTTTCTGTAAGGTTTCTCATAATGCGGAAGGTTTCCGAATAATTCTCTTGCAAAGAGTTTTTCCAGAATGTTTGGTCAGTGCAAATGAGAGTTGGGTCTGTGACCATTTGAGTACATACCGTTAAATGTTTGATACGGCTGATTTAATTCTGATAATAATATTTCGAACCATATTCCATACAGGAATTTACAGAGAAAAGAGAGTGAAATGTGGAGACGTAGGACCTCTGTGCTCTTTTCAATGCTCTTGCCAATGGTACGAGGAGTGTAACTCAGTATATAAGGTATTTAGTCAGATATTCAACTTGTTGGGTTTCCATTGAAATGTTAAAAGACCATTTTATATGGGTGTCTTGACATGAATAATCAAACCCTGGTATGTTGACACAGATTTGATATTTTATCCCTCACAGCATCCTGGAGTATATTCGTAATTAGGGTAATGGATCCACAATGTTGTCAAAACCATAAGCTGTTACATTTGAGTCACCGAGAGATTGAAAGGTTTCCCAGTCTGCCTTGTTCCGTTTCCATTTCTCTGTACAAGACCTTAAAATTTAAAAATAATACTCTTTGAAATATAACAGGTAGATAAACTCATCACGAAACAAAGTAAATCTTACCCATGTTACATGACATATAGTATCAGCTTTATACTCAAGTATCGATTTCTTATTCCTGGTTTATTTATTCAACAACATGTAACGATCTATTGAAAGATAAAAGGTACCTCACTCAATGATACTGCCTTGCTAAATCAATACCGGACCCGGACTGGTTGTGTAATAAAAAAGTGGATTATGATTGCTAAGACTAAATAAGAATTCGACTGCTTCGGTGGAATTATATACAGCTAACCACTTTACTTTGATGAAGACCTCCGATTGACGGCTTCATTCTGTCTGAGTGTGTGTCTGTATATGCGCTCGTGTGTGTTAATATACAGACTCACAGACAGGGTCAAAAAGTAAGATGAACGATATTTAGTATGTATGCAGGTACATAAGAAGAGGTGACCTATAAAATGGCATCATGCATGAAACGTTTCTAACGATTGTTAATAATTTGTAGGGATTGTATTACTCGTTTTAGGTACAATTCAGCTGCTGAAAGAAAGCATTCATTTGGAATATCCTCTGTGACCTAGGTTACAATCTGTGTTAAGTCTATCGGTCAAGTGCCAGTCATAACCGATCGTCTTTAGATCCTACTATTAAACTTATATATAGTAATACATGCCCGATGAAGTGGGTATAAATTAAATATGGTCCACCTGAGAATATCTTACAGCTTAGTCAGCTGTACACAGAGTATACAACGTGCTGATAGAGTGGATGATGTATTGGTTGTTGATAACATTACACGATTTCTAAACGACACTGGAATTACGCATCACTCAACGACTGACCTCTGACACAATGGTATCAATCAATCAGTAGAAACCATAAATAGACATTCAATTTGAGAAGATTAATAATGAGTGTGAAATCTTGAAATATCTGTAGAAGGGAAGAAAGAAAGAGGAAGTTTTCCTCTCAGTCAATATAGATTGTATTGGGTTGACCGCACATTGCTAGATGTAAAGTGTCAATGAAAAGTTACGTACTACAATGTCTTTTACAAAACTTTCAATACATTCATAAATATTAGATTTGTACAAAATTCTTCACATTTTGGAATAAAATATTTCTGTTTTGTAACTTATTTTCTAGCATATAGGTATCATCTATAAAACTAAACATTTCAAATGTCACAATTTTCTGGAAAATGGCATAATGCGTTAAAAAGTTTAGTTTCCTTTGATCAATTCCCGATACATTTCTCTTCATAACCAGAAAATGTTCGCTCATCTCTCATCGTGTAATTTAAAAAAGTTCTTTTAGACTTATTGTGCAATTATGGTGACTTAAATCAAGCTTTATTAAAAATTTGCGTCTGATATTCGACAAAACTTCACAACTTGACGTAGTGAGAGCGTTGGCTTTTATATAATTTGTGTCAGTCCCTAAATTATAACGAAATGATTTCCTGCTTTTAGATAGGTATTTTATAATGGCCTTTATTTCAATTCAAAATTATCCCACCTATTCTGATTAAAAATAATACCCAGCTGCTTTCACCAATGTGGAAGATGAAGTTCCATTTAAGGAAGTATATCTTACATATATCAAGCATTTTTTGCAAATGGAGAGTTGTATCATTGGTTAGTGCTGGATTTCAAGTTGCAGAGGACGCATCAAGGAGACCTAGTTTTGAATCCTATATCCTGTAAATCTTTTAAAAGTTAAGGCTTTTTGATTTTTTTAATTTGGACAATGTTTTATGAATCGTGTAGTACATGTAAAGTCTTTCCTTGAATGCTCAATTTTCTGAGCTTAGGATATGTCTGGTGTGATTCATAATGACAAAGGTCCTTTGATTACCCAAGACATTAAACACAGTCCCTTTTGAAATTCTAGTTGGTCGATATTATGGAAGATATAAGCACTTTTCAAATAGTTTTATATTATGGGCAGCAGGAAAATAGATATAGAAGTATTAGGGTCAGTTTTACAGTTCCTAAGCCTTTGAATATGGGCACAATTTAGTCCCACTTTCCAATCGCAAGTAATGAAACATTAGCGTCTTATCCATTTAAAAGCAGCGGAATAAGACAGTAATTATGTTTTCTTCACAATGCTTAATTTACCAAGGTTCCTTCGATTTAAATAAAATTTAGTATGCATTATTACACAATACCATTTACAAAAGATAACTCCGCCATTACCACAGATTGCTTATTCTCCTGGCTTTGAATTCCACAGAATAACCATACCAAAGCTTTGTTCTTGTTTTCAAACAGTTCACTCATCAGTCATTATACAGATTGTGTCTTTGAATGAATTCGATTTCAAGCCTTCTACATTACATTTGTATGAACTTTGTCTGCATTCCCTCCTATGGCTTCTGCAACATATCTTTAAAACAGACGAATGTTTTAGGCCTAATTTGTGATGCACCTTACTATTGAGGGGACCGTAAGTAAGTTAGATATTTTAGCATTCGATGTCATCACTTAAAAATGTTAGGTCTCATATTTGTCCATTCTCTGAACACTAACTCCCTTATCCATCTTCCCTGTTTAAGGCCTAGTCGGACATCCTTTAGTGATAGGAAGTTCCGTTGATAATAGGTCTAGTTGGGCATCTTTTAGCGATAGGTTTTTCCATTGATTTATAGGTATAGTTGGACATCTTTTAACAATATGATCTTCCATTGATAATATCTCTAGTTTTTGTTTTTTTTCTCGCAATGAAAGTCATATAGGGTAATTTTGATTTGGTTGGCCTTTTACGGTACTGCAACAAACAGTGTGTCTTTTGACAAGGAGTACCAGATAATACTTACTCATACATTATTATTTTCGATAGGCGTCAGTAGAAGGTAGTGAGAGCTTTACAATGGCGGTGAAATCTTATACGCCCTGTCAAATGACAATATAGTGAATTTATTACATCTTAGAGATTTGTGCTTTCCTTACCCCACGTAGCAATACATCCTAGCCAATTTTGTGACTTACATCGTCCGTAGATGTTGATTAGGAAGAACTGCAGACTTTTAAACCATTTAAGAATGCAATTTTTACTACCCATTAACGTGAATAATTAAATAACAGGTTATCAAGCAATGAAAATAATTTTCTGTGTGAAAATACTGCTCTAATAGCCAGTCACTCTTCGTAGAGATATGATCTAGCTTAACCTTGCATCCATTAAAAATCTGGTACTTTCTTCTCTCTCGACCGAAGATTTATATTCCTATTACAGGTGATAAATTTCCCACACTATCCATTTCATTAAAGTCAGAGAACAACTGATCTATGTCACTTGCATACTAACCAAAATCAGATGGCAACATTTATTGGAAATTTTACCGTATATCCAAATACCAAGTCAAGGCAATAGGGTTTATCTTTATAGTAACCATTATAGTCAGGCAACTATTCAAATATTGATTAGCTCGCTTGAAGGCAGGAGTTATTACACATGCATGTGTAATAATGCATTTATGGTATAGCTAACGAAGATATCTTTATGAAAATACTAGGCAATGACATATTATGTGCAAATCAGTTGAAGGTGTAACTTGATTTATCCTGGGAGACGTGAACTCGTCGTTATTCTAATCATGGGCTACGATATCGTTATAGACCTATAATTACTTGCTTTTCTCAGATTCGTATATTTGTTATTATACTAATCAATACGACTAAAAATTTAAACGAAGTTCTCTTTCAAAAAAGATACAACGCATTAACCAGGAATTGACTTGGTAAGTATAACTTTCTGAGATTGAGGTTCTGCCACTCGCAAAATATAAATTTTGCAAGTTAATCTTTGTATAATCAGATGAAAAATTCAAAGCTTTCCGAGTTTTGTGACAGTTCTAGTTCTTATACAGGATCTCTGACTCCCGAACGTTAGACTAAAGTTAGCAAATTACCCCTTCAATAAATGAAACTTCTACAGCAGTTCGTTTGCATCGACAGGATTTCCAAAACATTCATCAATTTTAAGTGTCCGTATAGCACAATCTCTAAACATTGTCACAATCAGCAAATTGTTGTGGAGTTATCATTATTTGAATGAACGAAGTGACAACACTTGCCATAATATGAGGGTGAATACATGTGGTGTGGGTCAGAGAAATGTATACAGAATTTATAAATGTTTAAACGTAGACGATGGCTTTGATAGTTGACCAGGAAATGCTATATATCAAATTATTCGTACTGTATTGGAATGATAAAATGACGATCAAGCTCCATATATATTTGCCACTTTTTTGGTTTAAACATATGTAATCTCTTAAAATTTGCAACAGTAAATGCTGGTAAATATTGTCTTTTCACGCACATCACATTAGGTATGGGCAATGTAGAGAAATAATCGATCAATAAAACGATTTGGGGTACATAACAAATTTTGTCAAACAATAACAGAGATCAAAATCCTTTTTTCCTTTTGTGATCCATACATTATATTGTTTCCGGATTATAGTGTAACAAAATGCATTGATCGTATGCCTATAGGTAAATATTAACACTTCCACTATTTTTATTCTAATCGACCAATTTAAAAAAGGTTATTGAAATTAAAATAGTCTTTCCTTGATTATTCTTGAAGGCTTTAGAAAGACAACGTGTATTCACTGAAACATATACCGTAGCGTTTAGTTTCGTAGCTGCCACTCAACAAGCAATTCACGCGGTGTGTGTGTGTGATTGTGTGTGTGTGTGTGTGTGTGTGTGTGTGTGTGTGTGTGTGTGTGTTGGGAGGAGTGTAAAGAAATCCCAATGGTATTGCAATTGCAAACTCTAATGTATTCAGCGGAAAAGAATCCAAACATCATGGCAGCTGTGTTTAAACCCATACTATTTAGTTTTTCATTGTTTTGACAGTATGGTACCTACAACGATTACTATAAGGTATCATAGCATACTGACTATACATGTTAAATTTATTCCTGTAAATTTGATATGATGCAACGAAGTACCATCTGGTTTTTGAAGCTTATGTCATATCATGTGAGTTACTTTTAAAACTTCGTAGTACAATGCCTTAGTTAGTTCTGACAAATTTATGAGTGTTCAAATGATTTATTTGAGATTTATATACGCATAACTTAATGAAATAAGGTCCTGTTGGAGCTATCGTTCTATTTCTTCAGAAAAATGACATATTGAGCATGGCGTTGTGGCAAAAGTCTCAGATATACACTGTTTGTGTCACAAATTGAAATATAATAAAAGGGGTGGGTGGTTGTGTCCGTGTCATCCGAGTCATTTTTAGACATAATTTCGTGGTTTTATTTATTCTTACAGATTAATCAACGAACCTATCAGTTAAATTTTATCGTCAGAATGAGCACTTTGTACGAAGAGGACTAATGAGAACCTTTCACATTGACTCTTGTATTGCATTGTACTTTCTTGTCTAAACTCATACATTTAAATCTTGGTGATACACGTTTCCATCTCCTTATTATTAGATTAATTTATGCTAGGGCGATAGTGCACGTATTCCTTATTCTCTATGTTTATTTCCATCTATGAGATAGGTATCACAACCAGAACGTGTTGTTGTTGTAGGGTTTAACACCATATGCAGCACAAGATAAGCTATACATGGTGGCCAGTATAACTGGTGGAGGAAGAACCCCGGAAAATCCCGGTAAGAACCACCGACCCACGAAAATCTACTGGTAGGCTTTCTCACATTAACCAAGTCTGAGAACGTGGTTCATCGCAATATATTTAACAGTACATGGTGTAAACTCTCTCAAGATAAAACAGGTCACGTATTATAATCAATATGAATAGAAGTGAAGAGCTGATACATGCCTTTATCACGTAAATAAAAAGCCCCGCTTATTTTATCATATTTTGATGATACGTAGAACAATGAACATGCCAAAATTATCGTGGCGTCAAAAATCCAACTGGCAATTTGCCAGTGAAAGTATCATCTAAATTCTAAATCCATACACCTGTTAAATCCATACACCTGTTAAATCCATACACCTGTTAGGTTTGACCAAATTAATATTAGTAGGTAGTTTTCTTTTGCTTTCTGAGTACACGGACTTTGGAGACAAAAAAAAGCGTTTCCTCGGGTTTTCGAGATACTTAAGGCATTTTCTTGCCCTCTCATAATTATTAGTTGGAAAAAAATTAAACATACAGATGTTGTTCTAGGCAAAACTGAATGAACATTTCGGATCTCTTTCATACAATACAGGAAACCAATTACAAATGTATGTATGTATGTATGCATGTATGCATGTATGTATGTATGTATGTATGTATGTATGTATGTATGTATGTATGTATGTATGTATGTATGTATGTATGTATGTATGTATGTATGTATGTATGTATGTATGGTTTAGATTTCCATGATAGGTCACACATAACTATTTTATTGAACAAATAGGTATGAAGTGCAACTTGACTTTTCCATGGGTTAATGAGTTCTTTGCAATGTACTGTATTTGATGAAACTTTTGGAAATAAGAATAAAGGAAATGGCGTTATGTTTTTAAAGGGAAATAACTCTTACTTAACTTAAAGGCACTGCCTTGAAAAGTTATTTGACAATTTTGTGACACATAAGCGATGTACATAACGTCGAAATCATATCAGCAGCTAGAAAAAAGAAAGAAAGAAGGAATGTTTCAGCTATTAAAGAACGGCAATTTTTTGATACCTTGATATGTAAAACCTTCTGTAGTATTGTTCGATGGATCGATCAATCGAGAGAGAGAGAGAGAGAGAGAGAGAGAGAGAGAGAGAGAGAGAGAGAGAGAGAGAGAGAGAGAGAGAGAGAGAGAGAGAGAGAGAGAGAGAGAGAGAGAGAGAGAGAGAGAGAGAGAGAGAGTAGTTATTTTTTCGGTAATGTACATCTTCAGTTGTTTTTTCTTCTGAATAGTTCTCGACTGAAATGATAATGGCATCACCATTATCACCAATAGCTGATTTCTCTGTGGAAATCATGTGGGTATTCAAGCCGCAGCAACTGACCCCAAGCTTAGTATTAAAAATGGTGGATATTTTGTAAAAAAGTAATGATGCTTGCAGTATGAGTTTAACGCCATTTTTGAGGACATTATAGGTTATACATAAATACCAATGTATTTAATGAAGGCAAAATCAGAGAAAATGCCGAAAATCACAGAATAATGGGGAGTTACTGGCAAGGCCTATACATGAGGAGAACAATATATGAGATTAGCTGTTATATCATACACTACCTTCTACCAATGGAAGTTACTTAAGACTGAACCAACATTATGAAATCAAAATGATTTGAATGTAAAACTCGAACTCTGTATAGAAGCTATTATGATACATAAACTTGCGTTCAAAGATTTAAAAAATTTCGTCAAGATTGCATGTCAACAGTGTTAGGTCGACTAATAAAACCAGAGAGGAATATATCTAGAAGAAAGCTATAAAACATGATGAAATCGTAGCATCTGGTAAAAGTAGTCTAAACAATATTGACAAATTATGCATGGATTTTTCAAAATAACCTAACCAACGTATCTATCTATCTATCTATCTATCTATCTATCTATCTATCTATCTATCTATCTATCTATCTATCTATCTATCTATCTATCTATCTATCTATCTATCTATCTATCTATCTATCTATCTATCTATCTATCTATCTATCTATCTATCTATCTATCTATCTATCTATTTACCTGTGTGTCTGTCTGTCTGTCTCTGTGTGTGAATGTATCTTTCTCACGTAAATCATTTTCAAATAAATATAGATATTTACATATTTTCATTCAGACACATTCAACTGTTATTAATCGAAAAATCTATGTTTAGATTTGTTTATTGTTTATAATACGTGGAAATAACCAATTTTAATTAATTAAACTACCTACATATTTAAAGATTGCAAGAGTGATAAAAGGATGAATAAACGAAATAATGAAAAGTATTAAGTTTGGAAGGGGTCAAACATATTAATAATTAGATCGATAATAAGAAAGGTAGACATGCACGAGGAAAAAGGTGACCAGGAGCCTGCGAGAGAGAGAGAGAGAGAGAGAGAGAGAGAGAGAGAGAGAGAGAGAGAGAGAGAGAGAGAGAGAGAGAGAGAGAGAGAGAGAGAGAGAGAGAGAGAGAGAGAGAGAGAGAGAGATTATTCAATGGTAGGGCGCTTTATTTTTGATTCAAGTGGACAACTCGAGGCAAATCATAAATTTTCGTCAATCATTAAACGTTTGACGTTATTCTCTATATGTTGTAAAAAGACTGTATATCTCTTTTTATGATCAGTTCAGATGATAAAAGTCAGCGAACATTTGGGATTGCATTTTATAATGAAGACAATAAAACTGTTTTGAATACATGGTACCGCTTGCAACGCATGTTCACCTAATGAACTGATATGATTTTATAGCATTCGGGTATGACAATCAATGCATGGAGAAATGGTTGCATATTGTATATGGGCTAATTGAGAATATCTAATAGCCAGGCTAGAGGCATAAGCTGTAGATAAAGAGGAACTAACAGCGCATAGATTATTAATACTTCACAACATAACTCGATTTCCTAACTACAGAGGAGTTACCCATCACTCGAAAACTGACCTATGACATTATGACGTCAATTACGCAGCGGAGAGCAAACATTTGGATCTTGATTAACTGCTGCAAACCTGACATTGCTAGAACTAGTTTAGTGAGATAGCTTTATATATATGATACGCGATTAAAAATGTCACATGTCGATAAGGTTGAGAGATAGAGAAACAGTGATGCCTTAAGACAGGTGACAGGCTCGCACACACACACACACACACACAGACACACACACACACGCATGCTTTTAGCGGATATTATCTCATGGTTGCTTGTCTTTGTCCATTTAAAAAATATCACCCTTTTGTAAAAGAGGAAAAGTAAACACATACAATTCTATGTGATCTATGTGTCCAGGATAGAAAATGTCTTGTTCCTTGAAACACTAGGTCTAATTAGAGTTTAAGGCGAGTATTTTGTAGTGCAGAGGAGACATGAATGCCGTGTGCTGTCAAGAGGCACACCACCACGACTTAACTAGTCTAGTATGGCTGAAATTCGATGCTACATTATCTTTGGCACCAATCCGGCATACTTACAACTTTCCGGTGTCCTAGTGATTATAGCGTTTGCCTCGGATGCGGGAGGTCGCGTTTTCGATCCCCTCCTGAGTCATACCAAATACTTATATAAATGGTAATAACAGCTGCCTGGCTTGGGGCTCAGAATTAAGAGGTTATTGTTAGGATTGGTCGGTCTAGTGTCAGGATAATATGAAAGGTGTGATATCATGCTACATGTCTGAGGCATTATGCCCCAGTGCTTGACATCACTACAAACTGCGACACTGCATAAATCCTAGCGATATAACTGAAACACTGGAAAAGTTACGTTAACAGCCCAAATCTCTCTCTCTCTCTCTCTCTCTCTCTCTCTCTCTCTCTCTCTCTCTCTCACACACACACACACACACACTCACACTCACACACACACATCACAAGATGAGTAATTTGTTATATGGTTGTAATGACTCATTTGATATGTTTCTTACACTGCTTAAGGTTGAGGATAAAATAGATTCAACAACTACTCTTTTCGCTTGCCGACATGATTTTAACGCCTGATGATATCAATGAGTTTTATTTCTCCACTTAATGCTGGATATGTGATGACCGTTTTGATGGAGCTGCAAGTGCCAAAGGTCGTGATCACGCTTGCGTCACTGATGCGTATAGAATATACAGGAACTGCACAATTTATAATTAAGAATTAAGCCAAGTAAAATACACGTTCCTTTTGTACTTCAAAAACTGCGTCGGTATAATTGCCATGTAATAAAACAAGCAGTCTCATCTCCATCAAGGCACTATTGTGTTATTCCAAACAACATGGAAACATACATGATATTTAAACTAGGAAAACTTCAGTGCGTTGTTTCATTACAGCTTTTGAATTCGTCATTGGACAAGTTAGTTAGAAATTTAACGACATAAACTTAAAAAACAATAGTACCTATGTTGCCAAAATCACTGACTTGTTGAGTAGACAAGGCGCGTATCCATAAAACACATGTGCGATTGGAGCAAGTTTGAAGAAAGTCAAATGCCACCGATCGAGCTCTTTTATTCGTCGTTTTATTACGCCAAGGATAGGGGACAACCAGATGGTGGTTTCCTTAAAACTAAAAGACGCCACAGTCTTATGCGGTACTGGGTGCTCGGGCTTCGTGGTAAGGCGAAGCCTCGTTAGGGATGACAAAATGCCTGGATTGGAAATCATCATCCATATTGGATTAAACGATTGATCACATTCCCTTTTCGAGGATTGAAATCGATACTCCTTTCCTAAACTGTGTCATTCCATATGCGAATTAGCGATTGGAAATGACAGGGCAACTAGACTTCCAACTGTTACGGATATTCAGTTTCGATAATATACACGCTGTCCAAACTAAGTCGTAGTCTATAAAGGGGAAACAATCGCCGAGGAAATTGAAGGTTCTGGAAGACATGACTGATATCTCGCGTGATGAAGTAATGCATGATCAAGAGCATGACGATTGAATAAGCAAGACCACGGAGAAAATTATTTTTGTAACGTGAACACGTTTAAAAGCGGTGGTCTTCTAAATTCTTGTGCAAAACAGGATTAATGTCTAGGGAATTTACCATGTCAGGTGGTAGAATGTTCTTGCATCTAATTATTCCCAGGAAATGCAGGGCCTCTACAAACGGTAGGGTACGTTCCGAACAAATGTTTTGACTCCGAGTTAATAATTATGTAGCACTATTCTGTCGATCGTGCGACATTTGTCAGATGACCTTCTGTAAAGGAAGATAAGAGGATTATCATAAGACTAAATGACCATAACATATACCACATTCGAAAGTGTGTCCGGCAACATTGTATGACATATATTCCAAATTACAGATAGAACAAACCGATACATTCAAACCGTCGTAGAGTAATCAGTAAGGTTTTCAGGAGCTATAACTCAACCGTCAATTCTTAACATAACAAAAGCGTGGCCAAGGCGATATTTGAAATGTTCGGCAGTGTAGGGGTACCTGAGGTGGTTTTTACGATAGTCAGACTCAGTTTACCCTTGGTGTTAGGAAATAAATTGCAGGTAATTATCCTCTTAATGTTAACATTGTTCATCGTTATAAGCTCTCCAAAACAATTAATTTCGAATGGAAGGAGATAAGGGAGAAAATTCAATTTGGCCAAGTCTAACAGTCCTAGTAGAAGGTGGCACGATTATGGAACCTGGACAAAGTAATGATTAATGAAACCGGTTCAACAACTAATCTTGCTACCACCAGCAAGGCCTTGATGAAGACACGTATTAAAGACTGGATGAGAATATACGTCAATATATGAAATAGTATTTACAGCTCTGTTAAATTCGTCAGTTGTATTTTAATTGATTGTTTAAAATATTTACAAAAAAATTCTTGACGAAACACTAATTATCAGGCAGTATACCGCTGATAATCAGGTTTGCTTTGGGTTGGATTTTTATAACGTAGTTTTTTTAGTCTTATCGCTACGATGTCTGCAGTGTGGCAGTTTATAGTGATGTTTAGCACTGGGGCATCATACCGCAGACATGTAACATGGTGTCCCACCCAGTCACATTATATCGGCCGACCAGTCATAACACTAACCTCTTAATGCTGAGCGTCAAACGAGGCAGCTGTTTGTAAGATTTCAAAACTCTCCGTGATAGGCTGATCGATATTTCAATCGATGATGGCGTTGTGTAAGATGATAGACATCGCACGGTATGCCAAAGTCATTTGTATACATGTACATTACATTCTCTGGACCGGTTCATTAAATTACAGTCGAAAATGTGTATACATGTAGAGATGTTCTCTCTCACACTCACACGCACGCATGCACACACACACACACAAAGCCGGGAGTAATGGGACATGTACATTGCGCGCACAAAAGTTTAATAAGGTACATGAAAATGTGTTAGAACGGTTTTATAGATCAGATTGTACAATCGATTCTGTAAACATTTAATCTCTCATGCTTGGGATATCCTTGATGCTAAGATTTATTGTGCATAGTTGAACAACTAGTATTTTTTTTTAAATCATTGACATGACAATAATTAAGAAAATATCAATATTCATGATGTTTTATTATTTTCAGAGTGTAAAGGCTGGCATATTGCCATTTGTACATTATTAGTTATTGCTTTTGAGTTGCAATCAAGGTTGTTTTATTTATGTGAAAAAGACTGATTTGTTAGATAATGTACTCTTTCTACAATGAAGTAAATAAGTTTCATATGTTGACTTGACTAAGAAGAGATATCTTTAGATTATAAATTATAATATAATGAAAATATGTTGTAGTTATTCGGTTGCAAAGTTACAAAAAAGCAGCAACATGTGTAACTAAGCATGCAGATATCCACACCATCAACATGATTCACATGAACTCCTGGACCATTCTTTTGGCAATACATAGAGACAACAAATTGAGAATATAACGTTTAGGCCATTGAGTGAGGAATATCAAAATTTTACTTGTGTTTTAACATTTTAATTTCTTTTTTTTAGAAGAATAGGCTCTGTTGACTCCTTCATCATCATATTTAACAGCTATTGCAGCCTATTGGCAAAATGAGCAAAAGAGTACTTTATCGAACGTCAATTATTCCTGTGATAAATCAGTTGGAATTGGATTTTTGATGTTATGGTTGCTGTTCATGCACCCTATACTTTACTTTCGTGCCTTTTTAAAAGCTGTCAAAAAAAGGAAAACGTGGTTTAGTTACAGGATCAATTAACTCGTTTGCTGAAATTTCTGCCCTTGTAATTTAAACCGATAAATATAAACATTTGTAACTATATATTGACGTAATATTTTATGATGAAATACAACCTGATTTCATTATACTTACTGTTTGATTTCTGTCAATATGTATTTTATCCATGTTTATATACAACTCAGACTTTTAGGTAATTAGTCTATAAGTAGCAATCTACCTGAAATATTAGAGCAATGTGTAATAGTGAAGAAATATTGACTGAAAATTAATATGGGTTAGCATTATTATATTTTCCACATAATTTAAAAAAAAATTTCCTCTTCAACCTGGCATCATCGAAGATATAGCAAAATAAGTGGCACATGGTTTCTTTTTCCTTGCGAGATAAAGAAGACATCCCCACATCAGGGAACTTACGCCGAAAGTTCTTATTTATCTTCCAGGTGACAAGTAGAGTATGAGATGGCGGAAGAAAGCAAAGAGGATGATCCAGGAAGAATTAATAGATCTGCACCTCAAGAACTGCCATCAACTTAAGTTTTTGTGACGATCGTTTGACTTTGGCATTAGCTGGAAACAATTTGAAATTATATCTGCGAAAAAAGTATAATATAACATAGTGTCTGCCCTCACTATAACCGTTCTATATTAGTTTTGACCTTGTTGACCACATTGTATATAAGGAGGAAATAGACTAGGTTTTAGAAAATCTGAATGAAAGCATTATTGTGTGATGCAATAAAGAGGTATTATTACGTGCACTTAAACGAAACAAACAAATGTCACTTTTATTCATTTATATACATTTTGTGAAACACAGACAATTGTAAATGTTCAATCGACCCTAGATGGGTAAGAAGTCAATGTGTTGCCCAAATGTATCTGGAATTTTGTCACAAACGTGCCAGGCACAACTTGAGTGAATTACAGGCCTCTGTCTGGACCACAGCCTACCATGCTGCCATAGTGATAACTGCATATTAGAAGCATGTCTATCGGTACTCATCAGATCATCCTCATCAAAAAGGGACTGGAATTATTCGAATTGAATATGATATTCTTAAAATGATGTAAAAGAATATAAACAAAGACAATAAAAATATGCACTTGTTCAAATTTTGTTCATGTTAAGTCACCCGATTTCACTTTAAAATAAGCATGGATTAATATGGGATTCACAATGCACAAGGTGTTTAATTTTATATATGCATTGAGAATTTCATCATAACTGGAAATGATATTAAGTATATTCCATGTTAATATTGGCAGCGTCAAATAATATTATGTATGCCTATATCGACTGCATGGGTCATTGAGCAGAGAACATATTTAAAAGCTAAATTTGTCCAGTATTGGTTTTATCTTGAGATGATGCAACATCTTTTGAATAAACATATTTGTGGTCTTTGGATGTTTAAGGCGTAAAATTTAACCTTGTTGACCAATTTGATGGTATTTGTGTTCCTATCGTTAGTTTTCTCATAGGAAAGTTTGGTTCATATGATTTCTGATCAGCTGGATGTTAAAGGACCTGACTTTGGTGACATATGTAATGTTATGGATATGTGTATTTGACCTTAGTCCTCATTCTGAGATTATGTCTGTCTTGTATATAATGGCTGTGAATTATTATAGTATTATTCTTGTATTAAACATCTGTATTGGTAATTAAGTCATTAGATTGTATTGAACTAATGTGCCCAATTGAGGGGAGTTATTTAGTTTAATTATTAATTGAAAGTACAAGGTACTCATCAACGTTAGAACTAATTAACTATTTCTTAATTACTGTAAACTTCACATAAAGATAATTTGAATGATATAATTGTCATACTCCAATTGTGAGCATGTCAACAATTTTAAAGGTTACAGGAACATCACCATAATACACTGGTTAGAGTTCATTTGGAACACAATGGGAACTCATTTAAATTTTTCTATACTTTTGGAGTTTTGACAGAACGTTTAGAAGTATCTGAGATTTAATCCAAAATACTGTAAAATATTTCTACATTTTCACTTTCTTTTTTAGTCAGTTAAAATATCAGTTGAATTTTACAAAACTTGTTGGTTTTTGCTCTTTTTGGAAGATGTAGTTTAAGACCACACAGTCGTAAGAGTATTTTGAGTATTTCCAGAAGTCACGGACACCTGAAGTTGGATCAGATATAAACCTCTTATTATATATGCAAATATGTAGACAACAAAGAAGCTTATTATCGTATCATCAATATATTAGATTTGTTCAGCATAAGCCTGTACCTGTATTGAAACCAGGTAATGACAAGATTCTACTAGATAAGCATTAATAGTAATGAAAGTTCTGTATGTTTGATTCGATGGTTGATAAAATTCATTTACATAGTTTGCAAAGAAATAATCAAATCATATTCATCATCTGGTCTCCTTAAAAGTTCTTGAAAATATTGACGTGAAATACAATCTTCAGATTATTATAAAAATACTCATTAAAATACAACTTCCACACAAATGCTAATATCTTCCATTACCGGCAGCAATGATTTGCAGTGCTGTCTCTCTCAACAAACTTTCTTTAGGCATCTTCCTACATTTTCCACACATGCTGTGTCTATTACTGCATGATGTCCACCACACCACAATACCTGTAGGAACATCACTCAGTTCAGTCTGCCTGTCTCCACACTTGTTAATGATCTGGAATATGTTTTAGACTTTAAGCATAAATGCATGTATGATTGTGCTACGAAAAGCGTTCAAGTTAATATCATAATGCCATGGAAACTTCAACATTTAAAACATCATGTAATTACACCAGTTATCAATCTTTGAAATTCCAACTTGGAAATAGATGACTCCTTGGTTGTAAATGTTATACAATAAAATAAATCTAACAAAGTTGTGCAAGTCGGTATAAATGTATGCAGTAGTTTGCTTTCATCTTTACAGCGGAAAAGAGTAACATTCATTTATAATATGCAGTTGTATATTGTATCCATATACATCATCATTTTGTAATAATAATGTGTACATGAAGGTTGCATGCTCAAGGAATACATACAAGGCCAAGTTCAAATTACGGAAATCATTTGCAAAATTACCTATGTAGAGGTAGACAACAAAATAAAAGCGGCATGGGTAATGAAATATTGCTAATATCGTGACATAAAATCTATTTCCTGTTGTAAACATTCATTTTATTCTAAATCCTTGGCAAGCCAATTAATGATTTTCAAAGTACTGATTTTTTTATGTTGATATTACTTACAGTGTTATCTTAACATATATTTTGCAGTTTTCAAGATACTCCTTGAGTCATGCATCAAGTTTAAACAGAAGAACAAAAGCGTAGACATTTCTTTGCAAGACTCGACTAGATACATGAGCTTCAAACAAGTGTAATTTGTATTCTTAGATAGTATGGCATAAATTGTTATCATTCTTTTTTTGGGATGACACTATGTTGGTTTTACTTAGATTCTACAATAACCGACCTTAACAATATTGAATATATGTTTGTATCTTAATTGGGTCTTATGTACATATGTTTAGCAATATAATATTTTGATGGTAACATTAATTAAAATTTCACCACATGCATTTATTTACATCATTGTATGTACTTTGATTAGAATGGTTGCTTGAATCACTAATTCAATTACCCTACATCATTAAATACAGCGATTCTCAGATTTCAGCTTAAAAGGAAGCGATTATTGGTGCACCTTATAAAAAGGTTAAGCTTTCATGAGGAAGACAGAATAGAAGATGACATCTTAAATTTCGTGTCAGAAAGGGCTACCATATCAAATAGGTGGCCTCTATATTTTGTATGGCATCTGTGTGCATGGTCGTTATCAAACAATATGGGGATAAATGGGGCTACCAATGGAACTATATCTTGTGAAAACCACTGCATACGTTAAGATAATGCACAAATTATCAAATACGTTTCATTATATCCAATACTTGTCTTGCATGACATAAATAGTACCCTCATTTTTGTTACGTTGCATTGTTTCAAGTATGTGTACAGTTCAGTCAGCCCTGTAGGCTTCGAATCGTTATCCTCTGTCCCCTCTTGTTCCTGCTGCATGACGTAACCTTTCTCTTAAAGGTTACTCTGGACCTGAGCTAAAAAGAGAGCTAATTTCTTCAATCTCGATAAGAAAAATGTTTCCTCATTACAGTTATTATCGGGTGTGTGTTTTCTATCACACATTATAATTACTAATGTGGGAAAAATAAAGTTTGTATTGCAAAGTATTTCATAATTTTACAAGTGTATTCATGAGTACTTTCCAGACGTGTATAAATAATGTGCAAATGGATATTTATAAATATATACACTGTTTTAAAGTGCATAATTTCCTTGTTACTTATTCATTTGATACTGTATATTGGTAAAAGCACCTACACACGTACAAATTCACTTACGTAGCTGAAATGTCACTTTCTGTGACAATAAGGTATTGAGTATCAGCTGAATTGTTACAATTCTTTACAAATAACGTAAACGTAAATCATTCCTGTAAAATAAAAATACTTGATTGTTCTAAATAAATATCAATACATCCTCTCAAAATATAAAGTAAATACGAAAGGAATCAAAGACACAAGAATATTGTACTCACCGTTATTGACCTCTTGCGCGGTTTGGTAGCGTGGTAGTTTTCTACGTAATCAACTGCGGTGTACATAAGATACAGTATATACCTATGCAAAATTTAGGTCACCTTAATATTTTCCGGGTTCTGCCGATTACTGGCAAGCGCGAGATTCAAGATGAAGTCGGCATATTTGTTACGTTATGTAAGAAAATATACGAGAGCCTGTATGTTATAATGAGAAACTCTATGTACTTCATAATAATCAACAATAGTCTTTTACATAGTATTATATATATATATATATATATATATATATATATATATATATATATATATATATATATATATATATATATACATACATACATACATACATACATACATACATACATACATACATACATACATACATACATACATACATACATACATACATACATACAATGCAATCATAAAGTTACTGACAGCTGCATTATTGTGCATCGATCAATTTATATTTATTATGAATGTGCAAAAGTCACTGATAGATGACATAATTTGCATCTAATTACTGAGTCTCTCTTTTGATGTTATTAATGTGGGCTCTTGCACTCATTATTTTATAACATTATATACCAATGTGGCTAATATCTTAAACTGTCAATAAATTTATATAGTTAAATATAAGTTAATTGTTTGCTGAAATGAATTATCTGTCAATAGAATATAGGTATCAAAAATAGTGATCCCGTCTAACACCAGTGGATCAAAATTGTGATGTGATGTTATTAAGAAATTACAAATCTGCAACTACCAGCTCTCTCTCTCTCTCTCTCTCTCTCTCTCTCTCTCTCTCTCTCTCTCTCTCTCTCTCTCTCTCTCTCTCTCTCTCTCTCGTTCTTTTAACTGATAGCAAAGCTCAGTATAACAGTTATGCATGGACACTAATCTAAATAGACAAGATCCTAGAAACTAACAGACTATCACACACTGCTGCTGTGAGATCTATGATAAAAATGTGATTACTTGGTTTGTATTACCTGTTGCCTCAAAAGTGGGAGTAGTAGTGGAGTCACGGTAGCCTGGACTGCAGTCGAGTGATGTGCTCGTGTTTACTTTAGCCTGCAAATAGCATGACCTCACCAAGTTAGAGTTATTGCAAAATACACTATTTCACACATTTCAATTTGCAGATAACAACAATTAATGGCCACCAGTAATGACAGCATCCTGTACTGAATAAATCAATAGCATAGACATAACACGAACTTAGCAAAATAAGCTCATTTATGTGCAAAAGCCTGATTTACAAATTTGAATTATTATTATTTAAAATCCCTGGCATTGACAAGTATAAGATGAATATGAAATTAATTGTCCTTATGTCATGCAATTTATACGAGGTGATATGGCAGGTGGAAATGACTGGGAAATGTGATTGATTGAGTGGAAAAATTATATGCAATTATAAAACGCGGTGTACGTATAACAAGTTAAGTGGCATTTGACACAATTAAGGCAATGGTGTATGCCTTGGAAAAAGGCGAATAATGCATCAGAAAAAAAATATTTTAAATCATATTTTCTCCAGTTACGTAATTGTCTTGGCGCTGAACCATGTCTTAAATCCGACAATCAGTCTATTGGATCTGTTCTTGAGTATTATTGTGCGTGGCGGCAAAGATTTGCCAAAACTAAAGTTGTAAAAACACCTGTTGCAGTTGAGAAAACTTACACAAAAGTAAAGCAAATACTAATCATGAATAAAGCATTAGCTGCTTTATTATCCTGGTAGATCAAACAAAAGTAAGGCAATTTATCGACAGAATTTACAATTAGAGAATGTTTCTTTTTCCTAAGATATAGTTATTCCAACTGTGATTGGACTAAGGTAAATCACTCAAAAGCATGGATTGCGATTGTGAAAAAGTTGACATACCTGCATTATCAGGACGGATAGTTACACGAGATCAGCTAATTGTCCTATATAATCTACAACCGTTTGGTAATAAACATCAACGGTAAAAACATAATATGTAAGTGAGCGTAATATAAAAATACTGAGAGGTGAAAGAGAAGCTAAAATGCTTGTTAATATGTATTACAGTTGGACCACGTTAGACTGAGAGAGCGTCATACAATAGTAACATAATTGAATATCAAAATTTGTCCAAGAGTCCGAAAAGTTGAAATTACATGATTGGTCGAGGATAAATGTAATCGTCATCGTATTGCAGATCAGGGTTATGTAAAACTCTTAATATACAAATCAGGCAAAGACGCTAGACAACTTTTACCCTGTATGTGGATAAAAGCCTATATCATATTGATCTGTAAATTCCAAGCAACCTGACTGGTTCATTTTCGTTATCCCATTACGAATGGATACAATAATAAGCACTAGATTAAACCGTGTTTATGCAGATGTTGCATGCATGTATTTAGCATCAAACAACTGCACGCTGCCCATGATGTTTACTGTGGTGGAATCAATGACAACACCAGCGTACAATTATGCCCGAACCTAGACAAACATTATAAAGGATACAGCAGTGTAGCAAAACTTGAAAGTACCCAATATGATTTTCGCGGACTTCGAATGCTTAAATTTTCCAGTGTGTAACCAGGAACGATATCGGAAAAGGTCCATAGTGGTTTCGTTTTACTGTTGTTAGATGCGAGAGGCGAATTGAGCCAGTGATATAGTATCGTGGCAATGATTTAGATAAGGTGACTTAAATCGCTTAACTTGCAAAAAAATGGTTTCATATATATATATATATATATATATATATATATATATATATATATATATATATATATATATATATATATTCAGCAGCTGACATGATTATGGGTAATGATTATAGTTTTTAGCTTTATGAGACCATTCATTGCTGGATCTTTAATACGCAGTACAACAGAACTGAGCATTTCAAAGTTAAAGGTCACTCTTACATCACTAGCACGTATAGAGGTGATAAACACAATGCATGCAATATATATCGACAAATTAAACCACGTAAAAAATCCTTCAACAGTTCATACTCACCACCATTATGACGACCCTTTTATAATGCATGCAGTAGCGTCAGTTTGAAAGGTACCAATAAGCTCCAACCCATCTAAAAGGAACACTACATGGTGCTAGATTCGGACAACTACAGTTCATCCATATTTATCAGTTTCTGAATTCATTACTACCCATGATAGCTAACAAACAAGCAAAAGAAAGCTTCAAAACCACTAGTCGATTTGGTGCCACTATCACTGACGTGATAACTCAAAGTTTAGCGTATCCCTTTTAGCAAATGAGCGAATGGGAAAATATTGAAACTTATTTGTCACTATCGAGTCATTTTATTCACATTTCTCTGGATGGGTTATGTCCAAAAGAGTGTTATGAACATGAAAATAAAGTCTAGTTCGCGTTTAATTGCAATAAACATGAGTTACTATTATGACGTAAATTTGTACTCCGATTTACTGTTGTTCGCGGATATGTTCTGAAGTATTTCAGCAACACGCTTTTGTCAGAATATATGCTTGATCCCATTTATATTCCCAATAATTCTTTCAGTGGCTGCTACCGCAATATTCGCAAGGCGAAGGTTCAATTTGTAGTTGATATGGTGCGTGTATGTTGCACGTTTTTTTATACCGAGTTCAACGATTCATTGGGGATATTATCCTTTCAGCAGGTTTTATTGTGCGCGGTGTGCAGATGAATTTGGACACTAACGAGCGCTACTAGAAAGTAGATTCATCCTTATTAAATTCATTTCCAAACCCCCAAGCATTGATTACTGGATCGAGGTTGAATAATAAGATCTTGTGAAGGTAGAAACGCATAGGGATAAGAGCCCAAACATAATCACAGGTAAAAAAACCCAAAGTTTCTTATCGGCATTTATGGGACTTAATATCGCATACGTGTTGGTCAAACTGGTGTATCGCAGTGTTGGATTCTCAATTTGCTAATCTATATTAATTTAAACTGAATCGTGGATAACAGAATGCAATACTACCTCTATCAGAGAGCAGCACTCGCATTAGTAACATGGATGCTACCCTCAAAAATGTAGCAAACGTGAAACAATCTCATCATATCCGTCATTCTAAGGGTCATTAACCGACGGCAATACCAACACCAAAGGAAACTAGTGCTCAAAATAGCTGGAGGTAGAGCTCATGTACCACAAGTCGTACGACTGATTGGCAATTCTCCAGTGACAAGTGCAAAAAAGTTCTACAAATGATACATCTTGGAGGCCATCCATCCAGCTGGCCACAAGTGTCGACTCAATGGCTATGTAGGTTTTTAAATAGTGCTATGATAAACAACGCGACACCAAGCCAATCAAGCAGCCTGACGATTAGCATGTGCAGATAATCAAAATATGCAGGTAAAACACAGATCAATATGAGCATCTGACAGTCAATCGTTAAGCCAATCCTCTACTGTGAAACGCGTGGCAATAGAAGAAGAAGCTTAAAATCACGACAGTGACCAAGTTATGGAATATTGTTCGGGCTTGCTCAAGCTCGCGCATAGTGGATTCTGGAACAGCCGTAACGTGTCGAGATGGCAAGCCTTGATATGACTACAAGTTTCCTAGGCAGTTTTCTAGAAAGTTGAGAATGCCCCATATACATGTGAGTGGTTGGTATATATATATATATATATATATATATATATATATATATATATATATATATATATATATATATATATATATATATATATAATGTTCTAACACAATCTCAAGGAGTATGTTTTACATTCTAGATTAACTTCAATTTAGCCACAGATACAGATACATACCCTTGCAAAGACAAGCGTTGCATATTTTGCCAATACATCATCAAGATGAAATCTTGCAGACGTTTAACCTCAAAAATTAACTAAAGGATGAATGAGTCGATAGCATGTCGCGCCCATAACAATCTATTTTCTGACATACAAGATCCTGGCAGACACAAGGAAGTGGAGCCTTGACATCTACAGAATCGGCGAAATTGTTCGTGTTGGTGATATTAAATACATTAGGGAATAATACACTGTCAAATGATTTCACAGCAAACTTGAGCAAACGATTATTTGGGCATCAATACGTGAGGTATTGTTAATTAAGACTCAGTCTCGGATTCCTAATGCTCTGTCTCAAATCTCAGAGAGACCTTTGATTAATGAACAATTACGAGGGTGGGTGATGCGACATTGATCAGAATAGCAACACTAATCAATAAAAGCACACGGGCGATTTTTTTAAAACCTGCCAAGTAATCTAAAGGCAGTCACCGATACCCTTTATAATACTCATTCGGAAACAATTCATTTCAGTAGCTGCATGCATCTGGAAAGTTAGAAGGCAAGAAACGTTCTCTAACGGATCGGATATGATCTGTCGATGTATTTATAATATCGGCAGGATCGACCTTCCATGACAGCCAACAAGTGTTCACTTGGCTACCTCTAGTGAATTTCCACCAAGCGGAACATGCTGCGAAAAAAATTGCAAGACATTCCTGTAGATAGGAAATTGCCCCCAATTTTTATTGAGCTAGCGCATCAGTTTTTAGTTGATTCAATACCATGTTGTGTTTGTACGCGTAAGTAGCGATTCCTTTGGGAAATATCAATTCCTTGGTGTCAAATGGAAACAAACTCTCCTTGGTGCAACGATTTTCTATCTGTTCGAATTGCGGATCGTGCTTGAGATTGTTCTCGACAATTGCCTTTCTCATGTTCTTACTTCTCTGTGTTCCGACCACGATCGAGTTAATTTTATGACATACTTCCACATAAGCATCTATTGGTTTTCTCAGCGCATGCTTTCATGAGCTTACTAATAACATTTTTACTAGTGTTAATAGGCAGCGATCGATCTTTTGGGTAATCACTTGTATCAAATTCTTTAACAAGTTATCTAATCAGCATAGGCATCTTTTTAGTGATATACATAATATTTTAATAGGTGTCTAGGTAGAACATCTTCACACAATCCTGGTAAAACGGTTTCATTTTCTTTTCATAATAACACGAGTGCAATAGTCGCTTTGACAAGTGCAACAAAGACACGCAGCATAAAATCGTTTTGTCAAATTCATTATGGATGTCGTAAATTGAATGAGAACGAATTCGCCATCATAATTATTCTGTTAATGAAATGTAGGTCAGCATTAAAGCAGCGAAGTTTAGTTTGTTTACTAACACGGACATGGTCAATGCGGATTCGTTAGCAGAGCGTCTTCATTGTCGAGGAGCTCATGTATTCATACGCATAAATTCTTTGCGACTGAGTAATCTGATTACTCTATATTCAGAGGCACCACCATTTAGACGAGTGATTTCAAAACGATAATTAGAATTTATTGGAATATTGATCACTAGCTTTTCGTGTCTTGAATTGAAAAGCTGTAACGAATCAGGGAATTCTAATTGTTTCAAAGGGAACGTCATGAATTGTTTTATCGTGTTGGAGAGAAAACGTGTAGGTACATTTCATGCAGTTGCGATTGTTATTTTATGAACGTACATTCACAACTGTAGTTTGCCTAATATGTGTGCGCACTAGGAATGGTATTAGTTCCAAATGGATTATCACAGGTCGAACTAGGTCTTGCCTGGGTCTTACTTGTCGAATTCATTTCGTAGTAACATTACTTTTGATTTAATGAAAACATCAACTGAATCTCATCAGGTAAACAGGGAGCGAAATCAGCGTGGAACCTCTTCAGTACAGTGCATTTTCGTCGACTGAACGTCGCCGGCGGTTTTGAAACTTTAAGAGGAAGAACATTCGGACATTCAAAGTTGGCGTAAATAACATATAAATTGTACCTTACTGTAAATTGTAATGAATATTAGCAGTCTTGCCAATTTCTGCTCTATTTGTACGCTGTGTATCTATTTGTTTGTTGTGTAGTAAGTAAATGCGGAAACGTATTAATATACATTTTTGTTGCCGTGGTCGGTTACACGACCGAGAAAGATTTCTATCTGCACGAAATGATATTGTGGCTCGGAAAGTTTAATGTCGAACAGCGAAAGCAGATCAAAATGGAAATATGCTTTTTACATGTGCGGGTAGTGCACGTGCATCTTAAAAAGTGTACACTTTAACAGTGATGTCTGGGTTAAATTCATCAGTCATTTTGAGCATGGCCTTAGTAATCCAATATCACATAACGTTTGTTCATTCAGACATTGATGGTATTATTGGAGATTATCTGTGTGATCGCTTGGGATGTCTGTCACGAATGTGTGCGCATATTTTAAGTATTAATTGGTATCATTCTTTACGTTTATTACCGACCGCAGCAGAATATTTGTTGGTGTTGTTGTATAACTAGGAATATGCAGTTGAACTTCAACGCATCTATCATGAGTCCATCCAATCCTGCCTACGTGAAATGTTTCCAACGTCTCGATAATCTTTTCAAAAACTTTGTCGTTTTCATTACAAATAGTTTCGGCGTATATGCGGTTTTAGATTATACGGGCAGGCATCCTTGTCCGGCGATTTACTTTTAAGCGACATAGCATTATGTACACCAAGTACAATATCTGTGCTAACCCCAGACATGTAATAGCGCTGTAGCTATGATACGATCCCTGCAGGAATGTTCATTAACATTTTTCTAGCATAATTATCATGACTTTTTGTCACTTAGATAATTGTACTTGTTGACGAACATATACATTGCCTAGATGAGTCAGCAGTTTCTTTCGTCCCCGCATATACGCACTATTTTCATCCACTTGATTTGTGGAGTAATTTTGATGCTTAATCGTGTTGCAGTTTCAAGAACCAGTCTCACAGTTTGACCAAGTTTATCCACGAATAATACTACCTCATGGCAACTTTTATTGCTACTTTTGGTGTTTGTATATTACGCTTTTTGTACATTTAATGTTGCAGTTGCATCCAGAGGTGCTTCATCCAGACAAAGTGCTCTCAGTAGACGAGGCTAGTCTGCAAGTTCTTAAAACACAACTGTTCTTGCCTTTCGCATACCGCTTGGTGTTAGTATCCTACGCTCTTGGGAGTTGCCTTGGTTGAATCAAAGTCGGCATATTGGTATATAAGGGGAAATCAATATCTAATTGCAAATTTCGTCAATAAATAGCGTTAAAACCGTTTAACTGCCATATGCCTCATACATTTCCTTTGATGGAAGGGTAATCATTAGTAACGACACATCGTACAGAAATGGATTCTAAGTTTTATTTGCCCGTTAAAAATCCTCCTGATACTCTTTGTATTAGAATGCCAGTGCTATTTTCCGCTAAGAAAGAAGTATGAAAGCTTTTATTTTTGGAACACTTAGATTATGCTGAAATTTCATAAGTTACTAAATTCCATAATATATGCCAATATTATAAATCAGACGAATTAATTTCATAGAGCAATAATGCGTGATTGTACTGAAACAGTTCTCGATAATGTAGGTTTCATTTGTTCGCTAAAGTTAAATATTACCAGCAAACAAACACAGTCTTCTAATCATCCATATCCTTAGGGTAGATTGCCTCAGTATGTCCTTTAGCTCATTTGGCTCTATCTTCTGAGATTGGCGTAGCCAAGAACGTGATAAGGGCGTCTGTCAATACTAATCAACAAATCACCAAAAGCTAATCAAACCCCATACAAGAAGGTATGAATCAAACAATGGTACTGTATGTAAAAACGATGCGGTTATGGTAAACGTATTCGAAAAATATTCCCAGTTATGGGACAACCGTCGAAATTATTTATGATACGTGTATGCAAAGTAACTTTCCTCAATGAATATTAGTTCATTCAAAGACAAATCAATAATGGTGCGAAATATGTTGAAAGCAGGCATCAAAATTGTTACCTGAACATCATTGCAGCAAAGAGATTAATGTAATTGTTTATATAGCGTCAGCTTTAAAGACAACAAATCGGTCAATAGACCCCTCCCCCAGATAAACATCTTGTCAAACGAGGAAAAGAGTCAATAATTACGAATATCAATTTGGTTGCATTTAGAAAAGTCAAAAAATATACGAGTCACAAAATGCCAACTGATGAGGTGTGAGTTGTGGTATTGTTCAGGAATCTTTCTTGCAATATGATACTTACTGGGACCTGGACGGCCTGTGAATTATTAGTAGCATTTTCTTCAACTGAACTTTACCTGTTCAGTATTGGAAGGGCCAAACTGTCCTCCACTCGTATAACTAGCAAAGTTGTGGAGCACATTCTACATATAATATAATATAATATAATATAATATAATATAATATAATATAATATAATATAATATAATATAATATAATATAATATAATATAATATAATATAATATAATATAATATAATATAATATAATATAATATAATATAATATAATATAATATATTATAATATAATATAATATAACATAACATAACATAACATAACATAACATAACATAACATAACATAACATAACATAACATAACATAACATAACATAGTATAATATAATATAATATAATATAATATAATATAATATAATATAATATAATATAATATAATATAATATAATATAATATAATATAATATAATATAATATAATATAATATAATATAATATAATATAATATAATATAATATAATATAATATAATATAATACAATACAATACAATACAATACAATACAATACAATACAATACAATACAATACAATACAATATAATATAATATAATATAATATAATATAATATAATATAATATAATATAATATAATATAATATAATATAATATAATGTCATGTAATGTAATGTAATGTAATGTAACGTAACGTAACGTAACGTAGCGTAACATAACATAACATAACAAAATATAATATAATATAATATAATATAATATAATATAATATAATAATATAATATAATATAATATAATATAATATAATATAATATAATATAATATAATATAATATAATATAATATATTATAATATAATATAATATAATATAATATAATATAATATAATATAATATAATATAATATAATATAATATAATATAATATAATATAATATAATGTAATATAATATTAATATAATATAATATAATATAATATAATATAATATAATATAATATAATGTAATGTAATTTAATGTAATGTAATGTAATGTAATGTAATGTAATGTAATGTAATGTAATGTAACGTAACGTAACGTAACGTAACGTAACGTAGCGTAACATAACATAACATAACAAAATATAATATAATGTAATATAATATAATATAATATAATATAATATAATATAATATAATATAATATAATATAATATAATATAATATAATATAATATAATATAATATAATATAATATAATATAATATAATATAATATAATATAATATAATATAATATAATATAATATAATATAATATAATATAATATAATGTAATGTAATGTAATGTAATGTAATGTAATGTAATGTAATGTAATATAATGTAATGTAATGTAATGTAATGTAATGTAACGTAACGTAACGTAACGTAGCGTAACATAACATAATATAACAAAATATAATATAATGTAATATAATATAATATAATATAATATAATATATTATAATATAATATAATATAATATAATATAATATAATATAATATAATATAATATAATATAATATAATATAATATAATATAATATAATATAATATAATATAATATAATACAATACAATACAATACAATATGATATAGTAAACCTCAATATGATTGTATAACCTAAATGTGGATATTATGTGAAAAATGAAAGTGATACTCTTTGCAGCAGTTTTAATTCATACTAGTGTCTTTAAATGATAATAATAGAAAAGAATGTCAGATAAATCGATGCTAGCACCGTCCTAAGATAGATTTTAATATATCCTTTTATCCATCGAATGTTTCTCAACAAATTACAAAATCATCAAACAGTGATGTTATTGTTAATGCTTTGCAATAAAACACATTAAAATAAAAATGTTTGCCAAACGACTTTTTGAAAGGTCTAAATTTAAAGATTTTGAGTTCATCGTCTGTTTAATCTGAAAATAAAAGCTTATATATAATATCTTATATATAAATTAGATAAAGTAAACTAAACGTTCCTGAAAGTTCCATATTGCACTCTAGTTGTAGTTGTGTGACGACTACTCAAAAAAATGTTTTGGAAAAGTCATGCGAACATGCATTCGATTATGGTATTTATCCTTATAACATAATATTTAGGACAATGCCATTCGATGATATATATTCAGTAAAAGCTGAAATAAATTATTGAATACATTCATATGTATTAATCTGTGTTTATTTTACTTCCTTATATGCGCTTGTACATACACCGCAAGACTTATAAGTTTAAACAATTAGCACTTCAGCAGGTACGGACTACCTTTTATCCTTCTTTTCATGATGTCTGCAAGTATCTACTTGCCAATGTCTAAGGTATCTTTTTGTTATCTTCTTTGTGCTGGTAAATATTTTTATCCTAGCCACTATATCTACTCATCAACGTTTGCTTGATGATATCACCACAATATTGTAAAATGTACAACGAATACCATCGGATGTATCGCATTTGATTCCGAAATGAAATCATACACTCTTCAGAGTTAAAATCATTTTTTGTGCACCATCAGCAACCTGTGATAACTTTATACAATTTGTAAGTAACAAAGAAACTTAATGTCGTTTATTTTATTGATGATATGCTATGTCAAAATTGTGGACGAATCGAAGCTAGTATGTTTATTTAATTATTGACACCCCAGTCGGCGAGTAACAAACACATACATTGTTTATTCAATCGTTTGTTACAACACGGTCACGCTGGTTAAAGTCGATCACATGATCGATATAGAAAATTAACATGCCACTAGAAATTGTGCAATCAAAGATTGATACATTAACACTTCTCCATATTTCGGTATGTAAATCTATGTTAACTGAGATTTTAATGTATGATTCTTAGAGGTTTCTTATATCTGGACAATTATTTCGAAATATAGAGCTACGCTTTGTATTAATTTGTATTAAGTTTATGCTTATGTTTCCGATTTTGATTTCCGGAACGATATGCAGTTTTCTGAATTAACGGAGCAAACTATCGTTTAAGAACTATGTTCCTGGTCAATTGCATCTACTTAGTGAGATTTTCAAATAAAGGGAGTTCCAATATGTATATATATATATATATATATATATATATATATATATATATATATATATATATATATATATATATATATATATATCGGAAGACTAACTGTTGACTCTTTATTTGAAAGAAGTTTCTCTGTAAGGCTTTTCAATAGTTTCGGACAGTGTGTCCTTAAACTAGTTAAAAAGTACTATAACCCTAGATTGCATCTATTAGTTCACCATCAGGAAATAAAATGCAAAGCATTATTATTCAAACATATATTTTCCACCAAGGAAAAAATCAAGATATTCTTTGTTCATTATATTTAATTCGTTAGACAAGCTCAAAATAAAGTTCGTGACCTTAAATGTGTTTTGTGAATGCTTGCTGGTTTCAATAAAAAATTCTCTCAAATATTTGAAATGTAAACCTTTACAATGGACAATGGTAATTCCGAAATACAATGCTAATTTTAATGCCAAGTAAAATGTTTCATAAAGTTTCAGATAACGAACTAGCCATCAATTTCTATTACGGACATAGCTCTTGAAATATGCTACATAAAAAGTAAAACCAAGAATTTAATTACAATCAACATGCAATTGATTCCTTTGTAAATTAAATTCCATATAGTCTTAAACATACCATCACTTGAATATACTACAAACTGTTCTTAGGAAGGATAACTTCAGTGTGTCCAACAATTCCAAGATGAGCAAGCGTTTCCGGGTGACTTTTCATACTTTGTGCCTGTTTGGATGGTAGGTCAGGATACATTGTATCCATGTAGTATTTTCTTTCTCTCCATATCTGAGTTGGTCATTGCGGTTCATTCTTATTTTTAGTCCTTTGGATTGGCTGCGCTATCAGTTTTACTTAGTTGTAGCCTCGGTTAATCAAATCTTCAGATTCTCCAGAACACACCTGTGGTAGCCTACCGGAGACTATTAAACTTCAGAGACATCCTAGTCGGGGCGATGATAACGCCAATCACTAACCAAGGCCACCCTAGTAAATGTGGCCCCTGTAATTCAACTCATTACATGTACGATCCGTGGCCTTTAGTATATCGGGTAACCTGGAAAGCTACACAAAGGTCCCATTCTCACAGATCTGACTGGATAACAAAGATGCTGTACATACGTACAGTTGCAGAACAATTTTCCTCTCTTGGACACACTATACTCTATATTGTCAACATTATGGTAATTTATGGAATTATGAATACACTAGGTCACAGTATTGTCTGAGGAAAAGAGACCTGTCTATAGTTTACGTACGGTGCAGTGTTATTATAGAATGTAGGTTAAGCATGAAATACATATAGGATTCAAGTATTAGGGCCGATCTGGGCACAGTCGGGTAAAAAATTATGAAGTGAGTAAGTTTGGTGAACTTTTTGTCATAGTAAAGATTTCCGTTATTGAAACCGGTATGAGGGTACAAACACTCGGGAAGGTATATTTAGATTATAGTTAGAAACTAGTTTTGCACCGTTGGTTGTCAGTTTTGAGCGGTTATAATAAACGGATCACAGAGTTTTAAGATTCGAATATTTAAAATCTTTTTCAGATAATAGATACCAAACGTATTATGCAAATTATAATAACCGGTAACTTATGTATAATTCAAATAATGAATATATTGATTTAGAATGACAAATGTTTTTGTTTGTTGAAAGTTCCAAACACTCTTACCTCGAGAAATAATGCGACGAATCACACACTGAAACAAGTGTGGAGTAAATACATCCTGCAGTACATCCATTCAGGGTTATATTTCCGGATTCGGGATCAATCAGAAATGGAAAATGACATTTCATGCTCTCGCCAGTACATACTCCAATATTTGATAAACACATGCCCCGAGTATAGTTCAGTTTTTGGTTTTCGCCGGAATCCAAATCAAAAGCGCTTATCTGAAGAAAGAAGAAAGTTGTACTCATTTTTTAAAAATAATTATAAAGTCCCAATGTCATATGCTAGTAAAACATATTGTTTTTCAACGTAATGTATAAAACATAGTCTGATAAGAAATACGTTGTTCTAGGTTTTGTCACGGTTCATCCCCATTGCTTCCTTTTAACTCAGTGATAATACTCATATACATCCTTCCAGACAATATAGTCAGCGATTAATGGCGTTTTATACAAATTGCCATTGGAGTAAGATTTAGATAAAATATAGCTTACTTATGTGATGATATTTGGCATAAAGATATAAAAAGTAGATTTACATACATTATAAGGGTAAAGAATATCAATAATATATTTTGACAACCCCTCCATGTAGGACATTTATTTCACTGAAATATGAGAGTTTACATAACTAAACATATTTTAAGAGCACATGTATATAACGTTGAAATAGCCTGATATTGGAAATTGTTTTCTAATTTTATATTGTCCTAGTTAATGGTTTTACTGTATTTCTTATCTTAAATTTGTAAGTCTTAATTAATCTATATTTGTTGCTGTTGTGTTTGCTTTTAAAGTCATTTTTCAGGGCATGATGTTTTATATACTGCAGTTAGTATAACTGATGTAGGAAGAATCTAGATGTACCCTGGTATGTAGTTCTGGTCCAGGGGGAGTTACTGGTAAGCTTTGGTATATATCCACAATGGCAGAACCCGAGACTCATACGAACGTAGACAGAACTGAGATGGCATTGATTTGTATTGTTGATCGCTTTGGGATACTCTTCCGCATGGGGGCTTGTTATATATTTGTAATAATATGCAGGAAGGTCAGTTTATTATTATTTGGTGATACCATTGCTGACTATCTTCGCATGATTGTAGATAATGGGGGTATATAAGTATTGCATGTTTCCCATCGTCTATCAAAATATGAAATAAAAAAAAACGAAATGTGCATTTGTCTAGAACTCCTCTGGATTACTTTAGTTTTGCGTCTTAAGGCTTAAAACAGAGCGAAGAACAGAACTTAAAATCCCATCGTTTTTAAATTTGCTGAAATTATATCATAATTCATCCAGTCAGATGACTGCCATTCTTGTGGGTGTATATAAAAATGTGTGTGTGTATATATATATATATATATATATATATATATATATATATATATATATATATATATATATATATATAGAATTGGAATATGCGTAAAATGTGTTAATATAATTGGATATAATATAGTATAATGTTACTAATATAATATAATAATATTAATATAATATAATATACTTTTAATATGATTACCTTTCCGACATAATCTCCAATATTTATGTTTTGTACGCTGAAGTTATATGATGACTGGCTAAATACCGGACTGTTATCGTTTATGTCAATCAAGTTGATAGTAACATTAGCTTTATCCGTCTTACTCCCATCAAAACTTTTTGCTATAACCTATAATAATAGACATAAAAGCAATTGTTAAATGTACATAGTAAAATCAATATATTGTAATGATTACATGAGAATAGTAGCGAAAAGGTTTTATTTACCTTACATATGAGAATCAATTTACTTTTGTAAAGTTTGTAAATGTTTGATGTTTTATCTAGTACTCAATTTATATTGCTTTATTATTCAATGTGCCATATGATTGTCTCTAAAAGACAAAAAAAGAAATTGTTAAATAGTTTAATCAAAATAATTGAGACTAAAAACAACAGCGAGAAAATGCATTTAATTGCATCCTATCTTACTTGGTACAAGACTCGATCAATAGAAGGGTTCACAGATTGCTTCTGCATTACAAAATACAGATTAGATACGACAAAACACTAGATAACGCATTGAGAAATCATCTGCATCCATCGTCCTTAGATTATAGCTCCTTGATAACAAATGGTCATTCCCATCATGTCACTCTGAGGACTTTTCGGATATAATAATTGACACAGACAATATATCGGATGTTTTCTTTGCAAGACTGTTCTAACAAATAGGACGAATATGAAAAGTCATAAGAGGTAACACAACGTTTATTCTGATACCTCTACCCAAGTTGTTATCTGAAGTAAAATTCTGGCATGTTGTAAATATGACATCATAACGTATAACCAGATGTTTTTCTTAGTATATTTGGAATCGAAGTTTAATTGCAGCTATAAGAGGAACCATTTGCTTTACTTTTAATTTTGTTTTAAAATAAAGGCAAAATTGTAAAGATTAAATATATCGCAGTTTTTTATATAGCAAATTTAAATAGCTAAACAAGATATTTCAGAAAAAACCTAATAATTCAACAAAAATCAATTGCATTTGAGAATATTTATTTTCAATTTATATTGGTTATTTTAAATTGAATCTGGAGCGAATTCGAGATTTATAAATAAACACGCGTGTGTAATGTTATTAAACTTTAGGAAATATTACAACAATACCTTGAAAATCATACTTGACTCCTTCTCTCTATCCAGCATATGAGAGTCCAAGACCTTGATGTAGCCAGATATTGGATCGATATCTACAGCATTTCCATTCTCTAATTCGTAGGTGAAATGTCCATATTGACCCTTGAAAACAAAAGGCATGGTCACAAGAATATATGACAAGAACACTGCAGACGAATTTTAAAGATATGATGCAAGTGGTGCAGACTAGTATGTATAACGACTTTAGTAAACGTCATTGCGTAAATAGTATTACGTTTTAATTTTACATTTATAATCATGTATTATATGTGTACAAAATAAATCAATCATGCTGGACTCATTTTAGTTCAACACTATGCTTTGTAGATAACATATCGATTATAGTTTGAAATTATTTTTATCAGCTTGATCACAGAAAGGATGAGCGCGTATGTAAGGTAGAGTTAATGGTGACACTATATTAAAACATTTTACACTCCATCGCAGAACTGTATCCTACAGGTAACTCATAAGCTACGATATCTGCTCATCTTTAGACGGAAACAAAAATAAAGAAATATAGGCGAGCATTTTCCCTCCATTTGGCCTATTGTAATGTGTGACCTTAAAAATTAGACATATGAATTAAACAGAAAACTAAATATACCTAAGCTATCTAATATCGCTCTAGTAGCATCATAAAATCTTTCAAATATACGCAAGGAAATATACTGATTTGTTTGTAGATACAATGTTACAAAAATTGTAAATAATTCAAACTGATGTTTAACCCTTCTAATGTATTCCCGACACATCAGTTCTTTTGATTTGATAGTCACAGCAAGCGCTTCCATCTGTATGGGTCGAATTCTGTCTGCCTATTTGTCTGTCTCACATACACACGAATCATATTTATTCTTTTTATTATTCTTTTGCCTATATCCATACATAATGTACAGTATTTATATTTAAAGAGCGTTGTTATATGTTGAATCAGCGTGTAGCCCATTCTTCCTGTAACAGTATCTTATTAAAATATGTTTGAACTGCACTGACAACTACCTTATCTTTATCTGTAGCTGTGACTTTACAGATAAGCTGTCCGACTGCACTATGCTCAGTGATATTACAGTTATAGTTGTTAGGTGAAAATATCGGTGGATTGTCATCTATGTCAATGACACTCAAAGATAACGTGGATGTTGCGGTTCTGTACGTGTTGCTCTGTTGCGTTGCCTTAAACAATAACGAAAACATTGATTAATCAAGTTTAAAAAATCACTTGCTAATATAAGAGCTGGTGTTCATTTTATAGCATTAAAAACTACATGATTGAATCGATATAGAATGCGAACATTTAGTATAGTTCGGGTTTCCTATTTTAATGTAACATAAAAGTAGTATGTCACAACAGGAACTCTATATCATTATTTTTATGATGTAGTGTAGTAATTACAGCTGTCGGGTGGGTCATTTAAATTTAGATCCTTTCTCTTACGTTGAACTTGAGGGGGCAAATGCATTTGTAAAGGCTTAATTTCTCCAATGTTGTTAATAAGGTTAGGAACATTAAATATATTTGACACATTTATGATTTTGTTATTGAAACTTTTGTCTAAAAAATGCAGCAAAAATAATGTTTTGGTACCATCATAAATATTTATTTTACTTCGTACAGTTGAGAACAAAGATATGGAAGTAAAGCCTTGCCTTTATAGTCACGACATATAGGTCTCGTCCTTCGTCTGCATCCAACTCTTCAAGAACGAAAATCTCTCCACTTATGTTGTTAACACTAAAATTGCTCTTCATGTAATCTGAAAATAAACCTCATAATAAACCAAGAAACGCTTAATATCTGATATTGCAAAGCAACCTACTATACGAATATGCGGTTTTGCAACGCTCAAAATATTATTTATTACATCAGTTGTCTTAGGCGTACACATCGCAACTATGAACATGCTTATAAAAGTACCAAGTAAAAAGAGGTTGGTATTTTTTTCTCTATGGTTCTTCAAACTATGCATTCAAATGTGCACAAGTACGCTCGACTTTGACAGGCAGTAAATTTCTGAAAGGTAAATCTTACTCTTCGCACTTATTGAAAAATGTCTTACAAACGTAGGCCTTTATATACAAATTAGGGAATACTATCTCAAGGATTAAATTTACTGTTTAAAAATAATGTGACCCCGATTCACCTAAAACCGATTGATGTATTGTTGACGTCATTGAACTTGATTGATAGTTGTGTTATGAACGAACACTGAGGTTTTCAAATTTATTCGTATTTTCCTACAAAATGTTGCCTCTTGTGTATTTTTTTCTTTCTTTTGTGTTATTATTTACGACGGATGCAAAATTATTCTAAAAGCATTTGACAAAAATGGTGCAGTTTATTGTTTGCATATCCTTATGTCTGCAAAGTTAATACTTTTAGAAAACATTTTGTAAAATCATTCACTATTATATTTTAATTTTAAAGGGATAACGGAAATTAATAACCTATAAACGTATTTGTAGTATAATTACCTTCAATGCTGTATATGATAGTATCGTTTATTCCTCGGTCTCCATCATATGCATGTATCGGAGGATTTGTTTTGAATGGATTTCCAGATAATCCAACGTTCTGGATAAAATAATGTATATAATTTGCTAGTGTTGGGTTTTCCAAAATATATGCCTATTACGTAATAAAACCATATAAACTGGCATTATGCTTTACTTGAAGGTGAAAAGAAGAAATGAGGAATTTAGGAGAGATTTCAAAAACCGAGTCACAAGCCTCTTATCACATTTTCAGAGTCATCAAAACATCAACAATTATACTTTATAAACGGTTTTTCATTTTCTACTGTTTTGGCAGAAAAGTTTATATATATATATATATATATATATATATATATATATATATATATATATATATATTGTCTATCGTCTGACCAATTTGATCTGGGGATATGTTTTCAAATTATGCACCACTTACATTTTCAAGGGTATGTTGCTGAATGTATGATCTTGTTATTGTTTTTAACTACCTGCACGCACCAGACTTCCCTGAGATTCCTAGGTTCACGGCATGCAACCATACATAGGTCTTGAAATTTACTCTTTAGTCAATCAGATGATTTTGCATGATGCCAATGCTTGTGAATGATCTTTTGTAGGTTTGGCATCGGGTGGGACAATTGTTACAAAGGACAGGCTTATTGGGTTTCCTAGTTTTATATTTCAGCTGGATTCCTCTGTCGAGGAGTAGTGTTTGTTAATAACAGCATCATTCAGCTCCGTCTCGGTAATGCAGCCTTTAATTCTCAGTCTATTTAAAAAAGGTGACAGTTTAAGCGCATTTGCGTTTGGTTTGAGCATGCCGTAATGGAGTGTCTGCCAGTTGAGAGTATATCCTAGTGAGAGGCAGTAGGGTTAGACTATATGCAAGTTTCTATGTTACCCTCCAGAAGGTTAGATTGAGTATCTAAGATTTTATTGTACCTATTCGAAGACTCGGGTGTGAATTTAATCAAAAGGTGAAAGTTATTGGCAAATTCAACAAAAATATTTTGCAAGTTTCATCTGTTTCAATCTTTTTTGGTTCTTTGTTTTCCATGAATGTAAAACAGCTTAGGGATATGGTGCTTCGTTTAGAAGCTTATCAAATGAAAATATCGTCACAGGAAGGCACCATTTTAGTGTACATTGCGGTCCCATTAATAAGTAGAAAGTGTTCGTTGTTGAATACTTAGTTGTTGAACATGATAACCTGTGTAAAACCATTTGCCCAAGAGAATCATTGAGGGGTAAGGTCGACTATCTCGTACCTCCTTTCAGACTGTGATGTAATATACGAGCGGGACGATGGCTACCTTTAAGGAGCAGACATCTACGGTGACAAGGAGAGTGTTATTTGGAAGTTTTGTGTCTGGAGCTTTGCTGAGTTAGTGGTACATTGTATGTATGAGGGTAGTTTTTCAATGAGCAGCCCAAGGTGAAAAATGAACGAAGTTAGATTGTTTCCAGTTTAATAGCTGTTTTCGGAAATTATTGGTCTCTCTCGGTTAGTTTGTGTAGTTTAAGGCGTAAATAAAATATTCCTTGTTTGGGCTCCACTGGCAGGAGGTACCTTAGGATTTTGCCATCAATGTGTCCTGCGTTATACATGTTTTTAATGCCTAAAACACAGATGTAACATATTTAGCTGTTTGATCATGACAGTTTTCTTTGTTTTGCCTGTTTTACTTAGCTATGCAGTCTAATGTATACATGACAATACAGGAACTCTTTTCTGCTGACTTGATGATAATATCTTCCATCAAGAGTAGTTTTTGAGACAATATCTTTCCGAGGGGGTTGGGTTAAATTTTCCTTTCAAGTATTCCTCTTTTAGTAAGAATTTATATTTTCCCCATCTTGGACAAGAATGCCTCTAGTGCGTTACTCGTTGGAATCTGTGAAACTCATCATTAATGATGCCAGTCTCATCATTTTCACTAAGGTTTTCTTTGAGTCTAATTCTTCGCGGAAAACTTGCGTAAGCTTTGTGAATTCCAGTACATCATACGCTTACGGCCGGCAAGAAAACTTGAGGCCCTTGAGGAAGAAGATTTGTAGTCTCTGAGTCAGTGGGAGTGAGGCTGATCGGTCCGAATGGCACGTTTCTGAGTGCACCCATACTGCAGAATCTCTTAGCAACATCAATGGTTACCTGCTGACTGGTTGAAGACGATCTTATAATATATATTCTTGTTACCTAGCGCAGCTGAAACGTTATACCATACTGGCTTGAATGAAATGTCTACACAGATTCAAAGACAAATGCAGGACATGTAACTGGTCCAACTAGAGGAATGGTCAATAAAATATTTATTTGCATTTTTTCCGCTTGTTAAGCAAGAATTTCACTTTAAGAGCGAATAAAATAGCATAGGGGCGTGTTTAACTATATTGACTACGGAATATCATACATTACCGAAGCATTGCTTTAGACCAACGCTTTTGTGCAAAGGTGTATTTTGTTTAAGATCAGATTAATTGACATAATCAGATAATAGTTGCTGCATCCTGACTTATTACCACGGTCTACCTAGGTGGACGGATGTTTATTCAACTGACACTAATCCGGTGTTTGATCTGTGGACAAACGCCGCGAGCAAGAAGCCAGCGAAACGTAGTCACCATAAAGTTCTTTGTGCAGAACGGGATATCGTAAATTACACCTGGGTGCTAATCCTTTAGTAGGACATCAAAAGAGCCATTTGTAATAAAATGATAGGCAACTTATATTGACAGTTCCGCTGATTTACAACTTGGGAATGGTTAGTCCACCGCATCCAATCAGAATTAAGCTAGTGGGTGGGCATACCTCAAAGTTTCGAGGATATTAAACTTACTCCGTCCCAAAATTATTTAGTAGACCGAGGCAGAGTACTAGGTGATTGCACGATTAAGGCTACTCCGAGATACGCACTCGTAAATTTGGCGTGAATCGCAGGGAAAAGATTGGAACACAGAAAGCTTTAGAAGGTAGATATTCGTTTGATTTTTGACTCACACATTGCAACGCCATAACTGTAAGTTCTAATATTATGTTTACGCAATTACTAACAGTATTGTTAGAATGAAGAATTACTTTGTAGAGTTTCATTTGTGTACTTATTTTAGATTTGTATTGGAGTTAGGAAATGATTTATGGAAGCAAGATTATGAATGTATGTTTGAATATGTTCAAAGCGTAGATAGTTACATATTTATATATTTGTATGATTTGTGATGCAAAATACATGTGCTGGTTATTATGTATTGATGTGAATCAATTATCGTTGCCTGTATACGAGTAATTGATATCGTGCTTTATGATGTGTTATTATGTTATGATTTTACATTGTGTTTACCATTCATGAATGTATGAGTATTTCGGTGGGAATGGATGCGTGACCCATGAAATTAGATAACCTAATCTGATACGTTATCTGGGATTAGTGTGAATTTATGTGCCCAGCAAAATAGTACACCCTCCTTGTGTTTTATAGGAAGCTTTCCGGGTGGGATAACTTCAGTTAGAAGGAGAGTCCCGAGAGTCTGAGAGAGAAGACTGAAGTAAGACTGTCAGTACAGTCAGGGTCGACGGATTGGAGTCGACGGTTCGACGAGGAAGTCGACGGGAAGGGAAGTAGAGGTGAAGAGGAATTGGAAGAAGCAAAGAAGAAGTAGAAGTGGATAGGAAAGTCGAAGGAGTAAAGGAGGAGTGCAGGAGAAATTTAGAGAGACAGATGAGTAGAACCAAGGACAAGGCGAAATTCTCACACTGATTCAGATGATGAAATAGGCACAAAAGGGTCGAGCGATTGGGAAGCTCGCATGTTGAAGTTTTATTATTAATTAAATTATTTTTATTTAATTCACCCCTTTGTACTTTTGTATTTAACTGTTTAATTTCACCCTTTAGTACTTTTGTATTTAACTGTCGGCATTGCTGACTGGGGGCTCAGAACCATATTCACCTACTTAACTTCTGAACCATAATCGAGCCTGGGTGGGTGCCATACCTAAATAAATATTGGAAACACCCCACCCCATTTTCATATAACCAAAACCATACACGGGTATAAAAATAATTAATTAGACCCCAAAACACTCTAGGGTATAATTAAAAAACCCTACCGTTACACCGATCAAAGGAGATAATGAGCACTTTGTAAATCAACCCAATGAAGTTGTGTTAAAACACAGCTAAACTTTGCCTTTTTGACGCGCCAACGGTTGCATGGCACGTGTTTTGATCATATATTTATGGTAACAAACATAATGTCATTACGTGTGAAATGCAGATGTGCAGCATGTACATGTTAATTATTTTAAACCGATGAGAAATATCACGAACTAGATGTTGTGCCGTCCTCAGTCATATATAGGGTGGATTTTATTTAACAATTATTAGAAGGTTTGCAATTTCATTGAGTTCGATTAGAACGAAGACCGGCGACAAAAGCAACACCAAATAACGGCTTTTAAGCTGTTGACGCACATATATTGACAAGCTGTGGATTATGGTTACCAGCTTAATGTATGACTAAGAGAAAAGATATAGAAAGGAAAAAAGATAGAGAGAGAGGGGGAGGCAACAAAGAGATAAGTTTCATAAACATATAATGCATGGTAGTATTATTTTATGATTATGATTCTGCCTTTTGGATTAGTCATCTGTCCTTTCACCGAGAAATTTAACACATATGCCTGTATCATTGATATTCTGTCTGTATTAGTTCTTAAGTTCTTGTTGGATATTAATTGAGAAGAAACAGTTGTTTAGATTATTCATTGGAGCTAGAAAGTGCTCATTGGACACATGCTATTCTGGCAATACTGTGAATTATTCAATAATTTGGTACAATGCCAGGTTGGTGCACCAGGACTGTTAGCAGACTTTTGAATTCGCGGATGTGAAACTTATTTAGAACAATATATTCTTTTGAACTTACTTAAATATAATTTGTTAAGGTTAGTTTGGATTCAGTTCATAACATTGTACGTTTCACTCCCATTGTCCTTATCGAATGTTGATAACAAAATTAGTTAGCTTTAGAAAAAATGCTGGTTTCGCTTCTTTATGTTCCTTGGTTTATAAACATAAAGTCGTAACAATGGTAACTGTTTACAATTTATTTAAATAAACATCTCAAGTTTGATAGAAGGAAAGACGGGAATTGGAGCGTTGTGCACAAATTCGGTGACTTGTTCACCTTTTAAATCAACACTAGTACAAAAGCGTGATCGCCGGTCCAAGTTGGTGCTTCTGGTACAGTGAAATAATACTCATATTTTAATCTTACCTTTACTGCCCTTATGACCAAGAGGGATGAAGAGGTATTTAGGATGACTGCTTGGACCATTCACCATGACTTACAACCACATTCTGCCAATATATAACCACGAACAACTTGCTAGTGAATTTGAAAATTGATCCAATCAGACTGATCACTATGTGTAAAATCAGTATCCACCTTTACTTCAGTTACAGGGCATTACCAGTACCATTGCAGCTTGCATGATTATATATAATCAATAAATTTTGAGAACAGATAGAATGAATTATACACACATTTGACGATGGATATATCAATACAACTGACAAAGGAGTTGTCAGCAGAACAATATCTGGAAATGACGTAGGTCATCCACTTTCTACATCTAGGTAATTTGTGGCCAGTTCAGGACTTGCCGAAGTGATAATATAACATTGGATTGCAAAATGCTCTTGAAAGATAATTGAGGTGGTAAAATATTAAATCATTTGGGACGGCCTAAATTTGGTAGGATCTAATATTTATACACCTAATCACCAGCACAAGTTACGGCAACAGCCACCACCATCGGGACAAAAGCAAAATGCATCGTCTGGAGATCGGTCGGAAAGGCAAACATCTCTTTTATACCCATAACATATGTTAAACATAGCCTTAAGCCTTATCGGAGAATCTGCTTTCCGCCGTAAAAAATTATTACAAGTCCGCTTAGCATTGACTTGTTACAGAATGATGAAGGTCGTTGTGCCTGCATGAACAGCACGGTAGCATCCTGTCTTGAAGATCAAAATCAAATAACTTAATGCAGTACCTATATCTGTATTATCTGTATATGTATACAATTTAGAATGTGCAGTTAATAAGACTGAACTTCCCATACATGGTTAAATGTTTAAGAGCGACGGAGCAGCGCTTAAGGTTGTATTTGTGCGTGAAAAGCTTCATGCAATGCTCCCTGACACACATCTACCAACGGAATGGATGCTCACACAACATGAACTTCGGTGATGTTAAAATCCGCCGTTTATCGTTCAGATTTCCGCTAATATGGTGGTTGCACTTGTAGACACAGTCATTCATGCTGTTTCTGTCATAGCCCTTTGAGTGTCTCTGGGCTTTTATTAGCGTTCTACGTTGAATTGATAGGTGCCTTTTGGTTCGTGCTTATAAGTCGAATTTTGGTTCGTGCTTAGGTCGAATTTTACACCTCCATCGTCTTGAACTATGTAATATAAAGACGAAAAACCCAACAATTTGAACAAAATCAGCAAATGCCTAATTTCCCTTGAATTCTAAGTAAAAATTTAAAATGAGCCTATAGTATTATGAAATGTTCCAAACATACAAATAATGTCCTATTACAAGTCCAGATGTACTGAATTTTCCAATGAATTTCAATTGTCTTGAACTTCTTGCTGTATCACACTATATAATCCAGAATTGTGTGAGCGAGTCCTCAAAAATCCCAAACTAGTAATTATGTTAAAAAATCTATAAGCAATTTGGAATTCCAAAGAATAATATAATAAATGATTCATCTCCAATTATATCTGAGCACAACTACATGGCTATCCACAGTATATCATGTAATACGAATGTATAAATATTTAATAAATCCAACATTAGGGAAAATCCAAAGTCTTGAACTCAGATAGAAGTAAATATCATTAAAAAGATCATTAAAGCCGTGTAGTCAAATTTTTTATCCTTAAACAAAGTTCAAATACATAATGCAAGCTATACAATACACGGATTACACAGTTAAACAACAATGTGATATAAAAATTGTACTAGTGTCAGCGCGTCTATGGGTTACTCCAGAAGCGTAGAGACAGGTTTTGAGCATATTCAGATAATTCATCCGAGACAATTAAATATTCACGTTGAGCTGATCGCCCTGTACAGTATATAACTTGCAAGCAGTAATTATAAGGCCAAAATGCCATTCCGTGAACGGCATATTAACAGCGTACGTAGGAAATACAAAGGGCAATTTGACCATATCGAAGGGGGACCGTCATGCCTGGTTAGTGTATTGTTTTAAGAATCTAATCAAATCTGCTGGAGTCAGTCATGCACAAATGAGTGGGGGACCACGAATGTATCAGTACTATTACACTGCTTTTGAAAGAAACCTAAACCGTGACATGAAGGATTAGCCATGTGGGTTTCCTGACTCTCGACATATTTGAGGCTAATCAAATGCTTTTTGTTTTTAATGCCCAAATCCATGGCACTTCCCTCAAATTGTTCGCAATAGTTTATATGATTGCATGGTCAGTAATGAATACAATTTTCTGCTCTTAAAGGTTGTCAGGTGGTCAGGATTGGGCACCACAGCAGACAAGTTGAACACTCCATACCCATTGTCATCCTAGGAAGGTCGATGCCAGTCAGGTTTCGCATTACTGGTAATCTTAAGCACCTTGATGCTCTTGCGGTGTTCTGTCATCACCAGGTCATACTTTTCTAAGCGAAATATGTATTCTAACACAACTATTAAAAGGCCCCCTTGTTTTATTCTTGTATTCTCTTCATGTCTATTGCACATTTCTGTACCACTATAATTCACACGTATCGTGAGATTTGCCAGTGAATAGTTACCATATATCCAGCAAGGATAAAACAGGTTTCATTTTCTAATATATGCCTTATGTCTCCAATTCTTGGCAAGACACCTATTTTTACAAAAATACGCCATGTATGTACTTGCAAACGGCAAGTATTATAGCAAATTATTCATAAGTAAACCATTGCTACTGTGTCTACCCTGCCGCATTTGTCGCGTTGGAAATCAAGGTGGTTTGGAAAGCCTTCAGTTGCCGTTAATTAATTTTTGTGATCCTGCTGGGATTCACGGAGGGTAAATTATGCGTCTTTAATGTGTTTCAATAAATAATGTTTTCTGAATAGAGGCTTTCTATGGCTGTCCAACTTTACAAAAGACAAGCATACACACACAGACACACAAACACACACTTTACAATTGAGAGGCACAGTAAAACGTATTAAACATTACCTGGAAATTTGGGAGGAATGAGGGGAGGAAGGGTGGTCGCAAATTTGAAGCCTGGTCCTTAAGAATACTATCATATAGTCTGTTCTAGTAGATTGGACATTTATGAGAACGTTGCGAACAATAATACTTTCCACAATCTAAAATTTAGAAAAACTATCATCACACATTTATTTTCTTCTTTGTTATATTGTAATATTAGTAATATTTTATAATTTAGGTGTCACAGATATGCATTTCTATGCGTACTTTAAAAATTAATCATACAAAATATTTCTCATTAGAAATATCACAATCTCAACTTTAATTCAAAATTCCTTTCTCAAATGCTACGATAGCCTCTCAACTTCTAATTTCAGGGGCATTGTCATCCGTTGTGCCGTATTATTGAAATGAAACTTACCTCACTCAATTCATGTTGATGATAGATAACATGTCTATAACAAACCATAATAAAGGTCACCAAATGAATTATATTACGCTTTATAAGCACATGCGTTACGATAAGTAGTTGTGAGTGACACATACCCCTTCTGTTATATTAAGATGATATACATCTTCAGTAAAAACAGGATTCATGTCATCGACATCTATAATGGTAACGGCAAGATTCGTGTAAGCCTTTAACGTTGTAGAGCTGGTATCCTGTAGGAAATAATGATTTTATGTATGTATATATATATATATATATATATATATATATATATATATATATATATATATATATATATATATATATATATATATATATATATATAGATAGATAGATAGATAGATAGATAGATAGATAGATAGATAGATGTGTGTGTGTGTTTGTGTGTTTGTGTTTAACAGTAGCTTAATAATATCATAATATATATTCACTGATTCACTGAAAGTTATCAATCACTCAAGTTACTAATGTACAATTTGTTCTGCTAAAGTATGACTATTGAACAAGATTGGTTATCTCATTATGTTTTAACTTCATCTTTTTTTAACATCTTCGCAATACTCCGTTCATAAAGCACCTTTACTAGAGTCTTTAAACACTCTTGGTATTCCGATTCCTGTCTTTGTATCTGTTTAAATATAAGTAGGAAGAAATGAGCTTTCTCCTCCACTTCTATCTTATTATCATTCACGGCATTGCGAGAACGTTTCTAACCCATTGCCAAACGAATGTCACTATTTCTCATATCAAATACGATGTGTCATGTAGAAATAACTTATATTACATGTGCTCAATATCGTTTATATTGGTGTGCTTAAAAGAAGTTTTAAAAATCATCAATGATGACTGTAATCCAACTTGTACACTATTACCGTTTTTTACTTATGTAGGATTACAAGTCATATGTCCTTTTAAGACAAAGATGATTACGATATAAACAGGTTTCTAAATTGTTTTGTTAATTGACGAATTTTTATCTGTTACTTTCTTTTTATTACGTATTGTTTTTGATAAATATGTCTTCCTGAAAAAATAATAGTTCTTTAGCAACTATCCTATGCTTTTACATACCATGTAATTTTTATGTTTTAAGGTGTCGTCAGTGTTGACTTCGTTGTGCATGAACTGAAGAACTCAGGTAGCTCTATTGATATCAAACATTAATGTCAACATCCCTGTTATCAACATAAAGAACATGACCTTCCGGAAAACAATAATTGGTAACTAATCCTCACTCTACTAATATCAGTAAAAGTCATTTCTAAAACCCTACTATGCAAAACGACATCAAAATCACTGCCTTTTTAAAGCCATGCACTGTACAGTAGACAATCATACAAAACAATGTGTATCTCTGGGAAATGCATATAGCTTCCTTTTTCACTGATATTACATTTGTAGGCATATCCATTGTTGCCATATGAGGAAAGCATCAAAAAATGGAGAGAGAGAGAGAGAGAGAGAGAGAGAGAGAGAGAGAGAGAGAGAGAGAGAGAGAGAGAGAGAAGAAGAAGAAGAAGAAAGAGAAACAGTACCAATGTTTGTTCGCCAAGTATGGTCATAAGTACTTCGGTAGTACCATTTAGTTGTTCGTAGTCCACTAGTGATGTTGAAAAAATAATTCCGGCAGTAGTAGTTTGTTTAGTTGTGAACCAGTCTGGCTTGGTACTCTGTAGGTTGAAAATTAGTATTTTGAACCAAGAGAATCCTATGCTGGGAAGGTTAAATAATAAAATGAGAGTAACACTAAGAAGAAAAGCACGAGTTTAAACAAAATAGAAAAAATATATTTCAGATTTTATATTTATCTAAAGTCAAAAGCAAACAATGTTTTCATTTCAAACGTTCTCTAAATGTTGATGGAAATATTCAATTATTGAGGCAAGCGAACATGCAATAGTGTAAACCTTTAGTTTGCTTTTCTTTTTTAGGTCATTATAATGTACAAGGCCTTATATATTAATGTGAAAGTAACGTCCAATATGATGTACACCAATCACATATTAATTTGTTGTTCTGTAGCTTACCTTAAAGAGTTATATTGTGGATCGGGATAAATATATTACAACATGGCGCTTTTACTTGTTTTTTTTCTTCTAGCTCTTTACAAAACATGAGATACTGCATTAATTTAAAAAATAATTTCCTAAACCAGATTTTCGGGGAGCAAGTAGCAGTCATGTATTTACCACCCTATGCCATCCAATACGCTGTTTGTCTGGTTTATACAGGATAAACAATTTCATACATTTCAAATTTTTTTCAACTAAAAGATTGCCATTGGCCATGTCACGAAAACCCTCGCTTACCTCTTTCAAATCAACAGAATTTACTAAAAGATATTGGCCACTGGTTGTAAAATGTTTACTGGTCATCACATTTTACTATGGTCTTGAGCCATTGTTCGTCAACATTTTATGAAAATATCTGGGCTACTACTTGCCTACATTTTACTAGAAACACTGGGACAATGGTCGTAAATATTTTCCTATAAACTCTAGGTCAGTGACATTCACCATAGATCAATGTGTTTAAAATAAATAACTAATAAGCTTCAGTGACATTCAATAAATTCTATGAAAACCCTATAACTTTATCTCTTCCATAGAACGCTGAAATTTTTAATTGTTCCCATTAAATACCCATTTTGGTATAAAAACATTGCTAAAACTAAAAATCTAGGATGAAACCAAAAGCTATTGACGTGCCGTTTATGTCATTATCATTACTTTTATAATGTAATGAATTAGTTTTTCTGATGATTTGAAATGTTGTAATAACCAACTATAACATATGTTCATTTTAATGAAATATATAATTTACCATATCTTGCCTCAAAAAAAATTCAGAAATATATTTATTTTGTCACACTGTCTATCTACAAATTTATCAAGACTTTTAATGGAGGATCTTAAGCTTTGTTTTTAGACAGGGTCAAACCAAATAAACGGGTAGATTTTTTAAATCATTAGGTTTGTTATTTTGCACTAGAGTTTTATTAATAGACCTAATCTTGTTGACAGCTTACAATGTTCTTTTAATTGAGTTTTGACCCTTAATCCTGGTCCTTTTATTGGGTCTTTTGATTTTATATTAGAGTCGATTACATTATAATTACCATCCCTATCTTAACAGCTGAAGTAGAATCAGTCATTAAGTTGTGTTTAGTTTTAGTTTTAGAAGATTTATTTCTTTATGATAATTTGCAAAGTGCTGATTAATATGGTCAGACAAAATCACTATTTTGAAATATTGTGAATTTATTTACAGATATTTCGACTTATATCATTGCGATATACACAATAGACTACAATCACATCAAATATACTTATGTACTAATGCTACATCAGGACATTAAATACTGTCATTTATTCGGAACACCACAGGAATTCATTCGGAATATTCAAACATTTTTTGACTTGTGATATAATTCCTTTGACTATTTGGGATTTAATATTGTGAGTTCATTTTAAATTTTCACTTTGCAGTTTTGACAAATAAATTATTTTTTTAAATTTACTAAATGGTGTTGAATTTTGCTAATTTCTATTACTTAGTTTTAAACCACGGAGTCGAAATACTGTTCAAAAGGTTTAATAATTGCCATTGTTTTTATACATATTGGTTTCATGGCAACGACTCTTGATCTAACAGTAATATTAAAAAAAGAATGTAATAAATCGGTTTTTGATACACACCATAATGCCAGATATTGATTTATTTTAATTTTTGTATGAGTGTGCTTGTTTTTAACAACTGTATTAAAAGTTCACCTGAAGTAACAAAATAAAAGATCTGTAACAAAATGAAGTAAAGTAAATAAATCTTGGCCAGTTATTGAATCTATTTCGAAAGAGAAATTGCGCTAGTCGCTGCAGCTATAGACACACGTATAAACGCTAGTTTAGTTGTTTAGTGATAAGACTTTATTTTGGATATATATATATATATATATATATATATATATATATATATATATATATATATATATATATATATATATATATATATATATATATGTATAATGCCATTGCACGAATACTTCATGTTTATGTTTTTGAACTTAATTATTGCTTGTCTTGTTTGTTTCATGTCCTATCTAGTCTATTAACTGAATGATTGTTGTTGCTTGTGTATTGGCTATGATATTAAAGTAACATTTATTGTTGGCATCCACTCTTGACCTAACAGTAGTATTAACCAAATAAGGTAATAAATTGGTTTTTGATACACACTATAATGCCAGTTAATAATTTATTTTAATTTTTGTATGAGTGTGCTTGTTCTTTACAACTGTACTAATAGTTTACCTGAAGTAACGAAATAAAATAACATGTAACAAAATGAAGTAAGTAAATAAATATTGGCAAGTTATTTAATCTATTTCGAAAGAGCAATTGCTCCAGTTGCTGCAGCTATATACACAAATATAAACGCTTTAAACGTTTATTTGTTTCTTGATCAGACATTATTTTGGATGTATATACTACCATTGCAGAAGAAACTGAATGTACATGAATTCTTCACGTTGATGCTTTTTGAACTTAATTATTGCTTATCTTTCCTTGTTTGTTTCATATCTTATCTAGTCTATTTTCTGACGGATTGTTGTTGTTTGTGTATTGGCTATGACATTATATTGTTTTCCACACTGGCACTTAAATTAACACTTATTCATAGATTAATGAATCTAAAACTTTTGTAAATTACTATAACAACTGTGAAAATAGAGAATATACAAAGAGGAAACTATTTTAAAATTTCTATAATACTTTCTATAATACTTCTTTCTATAATTCTTTGCTCCCAAAGACAATATATATGCCAATTTCAAATCTCAGACAAGCCCCCACTTTATTACGTTCTACTCTATGGAATTTTACTAACTACGTAAAATGACGGACAATGTAAAGGTTAATTAGCTCTGAATCCACGTCAGTAAAGCAGACAGCATAGGTGTTAAAATTAAAAAAAAGGTATAATAATTTAATAACCTATACCACAGCATTCCACTATTACTGGATACTGTTCAATGCAATTACTTCCAATCAATCCAGGACCTATCCAAATTTCATCCCGCGAAATTAAAGGTGAGTAATTTATTTCCGTGTTCGTTCTATGTTACTCATCTGTAATTTCTGCCTTGTATTCCTTTCCAGGCTCTCCTTGTCATACTTTCGGTATCGTCGTTTCGGTTGTCTCGACCCTTCTTGTTAGTTCATCTGGTACCCTCGTTTCTGTTCTCACGGCAATCCTTGTGGATACTTCTGGTACCCTCGTTTTCGTCTCCGGTTCTCTTTCCTCACACAGCTATCTCTACGTGCTCTTTTTGTCTTCTCCTCCATAATCATCGCGTGGCGGAAAGTTCGTGTGGATTAGAAGGGACGTACAATTTCTCTTCCATGTTTGAACACAGGAGAAATAATACACTCTTACAGATCTTACATAATGGCAATTAACTCATTAGGTCAACTCATATATTCACGTCTAAATATTCCACCCACGCTTGCTATGTAATAAAGGCTATAACAACAACAACAATAATGACACAACGTCTGATACATATATACATACATACATACATACATACATACATACATACATACATACATACATACATACATACATACATACATGCATGCATGCATGCATGCATGCATGCATGCATGCATGCATGCATGCATGCATGCATGCATGCATGCATGCATACATACATACATACATACATACATACATGCATGCATGCATGCATGCATGCATGCATGCATGCATGCATGCATGCATACATACATACATACATACATACATACATACATACATACATACATACATACATACATACATACATACATACATACATACATACATACATACATACATACATACATACATACATACATGCATGCATTTATACATACATATCCATAATTCTCTATATAGTAAACAAACAAAATCAACAATAGTCCTACGCGTTTTCTACCTTAGAAATTATAAAAGACTCATGCGAATATAAAGGCCTAATTAAACATGCACAAGGCCATGAATGTCTAACTGTACAAAATACACAAATATATATTCAAATACAAACTCGTACAAGGTCTAACTATTCATTATTAAATTCAGTTCTGCACCACGATGCAACATCGTAGCAGATTACACCATCCACTTCGATTATATCCTAATAACAATATACCTTATTCTTGATATTACTACTTTTCTATACTCTGCATATTAACACGTTGATAATTGAGCTATAAATAGGAGATTAAATTTCTGCTAAATTAAATGCAAATAATTATACATAAATGTTACGACAGCCAGTTAGGAAATTAAGACAGATTCGGGCAAAGCTATTTTACCTAAGAAGCCTTTGTTCCAATCTCGTCTGAAGTTCAGAGAACCAACTTTCCTCCCTTTCTAACGAGCTTAAATCTTCCTCAGTCTAGTCTCTAATTTCACTATGACTTGCTCTCTTCAATGTCCAGACATGCACTGATTCTGTCACAATGAATTAAACAGAGTAATTTCTGTCTGCTTAAGAAACCCGCAAAAATTCGACCATCTTATTTCTGATTGGATATCAGTGGTATCTTTGAGAACAGTCTGGTATAGTATCACTGAGGTGTTACAATGTCGTATCTCCGTCTTCCAAGCCTAAGCCGACCGGTGACATCACTGTTTCTGTGTTTCTCTCCTCGCGGCAAGTTTCTTCATAGGAAGTAACCGCGAATTTGAAGTTAACACATTGACAAATTCAAGGACAGGTATTTTCTTTGTTTCAGAATCGGTCGAAAGACATAACATTATATAACAAGTATTGACATTACCCACAGTACTTTCATTTACAAATTCTATTGGAAGATATTTATAAATATGTGCAGGAATTTTAATAAATTTTCTCACACAAAGTGACAGCAATTGGATATGCTATTTATATTCAATTCCTATATTACCTAGTGACAAAAGTATACCATGAATATTAAATACATTGAATAATATAACATTTGATTTTGAATTAAAATTGTACTTTCATGCTTTCATAACTTTATTCACCTTAAAGTAATGATTCTCATAACATTTTGACTGTCACCTGAGAAAAAATATAGATGTTTCAGAATAAATTTTGATTTTCCTGAATTTCCTGGTCTACCAAAAGTCTTGAATATCCTGATGTGCCAAAAAACATCAGTGGTCTGTGGTGAAGGATAACGGCCTTAATATTTAGTAACATCTTAATGACAATATATATATAGGATTCTTATTTTTAACTGTGAAGATCAAGAGTTCAGTTTTAATAGCAGGCTTTAGAAAAATGTTTCAGTTTCCGTGGCCCAAGCCATTGCATTTTAGACGACCAGTGGCGAAAATTTTGGGCAACATGATTGCGATTAGTGGCCCAGGTTATTAGTAAGTCTTAGATGACCTGCGCCCTTGGCTTTATTGTCCCCCTGCCCATATACCGTCACAACTATCACGCATCATCAATAAATGATGGCACTGATTCGGTGTTATAAGAGCTCTTGCGTAGCAGACACACTCGCAAGACGACCTAGTAAATAATTCTCATATATATATATATATATATATATATATATATATATATATATATATATATATATATATATATATATATATATATATATATATATATACATATACATAGTCATATATATATATATATATGACTGTATATATATATATATATATATATATATAAAAAAATACACCAATATATATATATATATATATATATACATATATATACATATATATATATATATATATATATATATATATATATATATATATATATAGTGAGTCGTGACGTTATATGGGCAGGTGCGTGCAGGCAAGGCGATGGGTGTTATTTACTCGCAGACCTGGGTTAGAAATTCCGTAGAATACGAATTTAATTTCTCAATCCTGTATGATAGTATTGTTTGCATTAATCTATTAACTTCTGCCCAGTATTATCAAGATTCTGCTACAGAATCCAGGGATAGCAGAGTCTGTTCTGTCTGTTAGATATTTATATTTCTTTATAGAATAAATAGGCCATACACATATGCATAATATCTAGCCAGTAATTGCCGTGACACAAAATATTTTGAACTGTGGACAGTCATTTAAAAACTGTAATGTCTAATTTGTTTAGAAAAAAACTGTATAGGGCTCGACACGAAAAAGATAACTATATAAGCATTAATTTAAAAAGGATAACAAGCCTTGATGATGTAAAATGATGGCGATGATATCAGTGAACCCTCATTGCATTCTCTAATGTTAAGCTGGTTTCTGAATGATGGAAGAATTGCAGTCTCGGGTGTCAGCTGAAAAGGTAAACTATAGATATATTTTCAAAGTAATTGAATCAGCAGCGAAGCTTCATTTTGTAAAGAGAAATCACTCATTTGTATTACTGCAGGAAACTAACGATGGAGATGGACTAGGTGAGTTACGAAATGTAATATTAGTGATATTATTATATTGTTACAGTCAAATGTTGCGTTGCTAACATAACAGAATATCTATGTCTTTGAAACATTTTGAACATTTACTCATAACCATTTACGTATATTAGAAGGTACAATATCAGCTCCAATATATAATACCCAAATTAGTGTAATAGCACGTTAGATCTACATTCAATGGAAAGATCAATTACTGTTTAATAACATTAGAGATGCTGTAATGTATGTTAATAATATTAATATATAATATTATATATATATATATATATATATATACATACATACATAGTCATATATATATATATATACATATATATATACATATTTATATATATATATATATATTTATATATATATATATATATATATATATATATATAATATATATATATATATATACATACATACATAGTCATATATATATATATATATATATATATATATATATATATATATATATATATAGATACAGAGTCATATATATATATATATATATATATATATATATATATATATATATATATATATAAAGAATTATAAATATA